>CM021750.1:435539-586604 GCA_011075105.1 Heteronetta atricapilla
CCACCTTGCTAGAAAGCCTCTTCCAGTCTTGGCCACCCTCACAGTCCAGAATATTTTCCAGATGCCCGGTCTGACCCTCCCCTGGCACAACTTTGTGCCCTTCCCGCACATCCTGCCATCGGTCCCCAGGGGGAAGAGACCAGCACCTCCTCAGGAAGCTGCAGAGAGCAGCAAGGTTGCCTCTTGGCCTCCTTTCCTCCAGACTGGACCACCCAGGTGCCCTCAGCGTCCCCTCACAGGACAGGCCTTCCAGCCCCTTTTCCGGCTTTGTTGCCCTCCTCTGGATGCTTTCAAAGACCTTAGCATCTTTTTCATACCGTGGGGCCCAGAACTGCACACAGTATTCCAGGCAAGGCCCCACCAACAGAAAACAGCATCTCATGAGACATGATGAGAGGATTACAAAGGTAAAGTTAATAACATATTTTACTTTGCAGCTTCCCTTTAAGCTGGGGTGAACTGCCTAGACAGGTGGGGACATGTGAGAGACAACATATAGACCGTCTTGAATGACTTACAGACTTTTATCCAGCAGTGTGGATTAGAGTAGTGAGTGCCTTGCTGGGGGGTAGTCAGCCACACAGCCCTGCCTCACTCTTGCACTGTGGCAGCCTGCACATTCGGGATTGCTTGAAACCTGCTTTCATCCTCTTTTCCCTTAAAGGGGAAAATCTCCACAGGATTTGTCCTTTTTTTTTTAAATC
Organism: Heteronetta atricapilla; assembly: GCA_011075105.1. Lineage (NCBI taxonomy): Eukaryota > Metazoa > Chordata > Aves > Anseriformes > Anatidae > Heteronetta > Heteronetta atricapilla. The sequence continues at coordinate 436,244 of CM021750.1, forward strand.
TGCCGTAACAGCATCCTAAGTCTTTGCTCTGCATCGGTACTGCTCTGATTTCCCCTCACTGTCTGGTCACATGAAATTTGACAGGTCCTTTTGATGTCCTGTTTAATTCAGTCAGGTGACACTGGAGAGGCTTTTTGCCTGCTGGAAAACAAAGAGTTACCTCTTCAATGTCTGTGTAAGCCTTTGGGAATAGTGGAGCTGGGGAAATCAATCCTGAAATGAAAAACCTGCTCTTTGCATTGACAAGGGTGGCTGAAAAAGGAAACCATTAAATTACTGGAAAGGCAGACACTCTAGGGAAGACAAAGAATTAGGGTAGTATGTGTAGATTTGGAAACATAAGAGCTGGCAGAGGAACAGAGGACAGCAAGAGGAGATATGCTATGTTTTAAAACTCGATGGATGGATTCTGATCTCAGCAACAAGCATTTCTCTTGGAAGTAAGGCTGCTGGGTTGTTCCTGCCATGCCAGACCTGTCTAGATTTTTTTCTCCTCCTACTGCTTCTGACTTTCTGCTCAAGGAATAAGAGCAAAATGAAATCTTGTTTTCTGAGCTCTTTCAAAGCTGTCAGCATCAGCAGGAAAAGTACAGCATAGCCTGGATAGCTCCTGCCTGTGATCTTGGATAGTTCCTGCCTATCCAGGAGCAGAAGCCTGAGTAGCTCCTGCCTGTGCTGAGGACTAAACTGTACAAGCAGGGCAAACTGAGCCCAGAACATGGACTCAGAGTGCAGCTAGACAAATACAACACTGATAAAACTGCTGCCTGAAGGAAAAAATCCCTTAGCAGGACAATTGGTCTCCATCCCTTTGAATAACATGATTTGACCATCCCTGAGTTTTATTCTGACATAAAGCATCACTTAAAAAGCGAGTGAGTGAGAGCTTATCTTGCTGTGCATGCATGAGAGAGAAAGAACAGATTTTCTGCAAGACTGGCAAAGCATAATTAGAAGTTTAGCCATTATAATCTGATATGTGCCCCCTCTCCCCCCTCCCAGCTTCTCCCCTGGTGCGTACAGTTGCTGTGGGTGTGTCTTGCTTGTCTCCTCACCATGTAGGCATGCACAACATCCTGATGTGCTTTGTTTCCTAGCTGTCTGGAGGATAATCTGAAGGGTGGGCAGAAAGTCTTGTACCAGGGTATGGTGAGTCCTCTGCATGTCAGAGTCACTACAGAGCACCAAGAGTCTGTAGTCCTTCTGCAGAGCTGTTTTTCCCATCCCCAGCATAGTACGCATTACTTACAGCCTGCTCTGAGTGTCTCCTCTGGTTCTCAATGTCTCCTTTCAGCTCACCTCATGACACTGGGCAGCAGGAGAGATGTGGCAGAATGACCTTGGAAACATAATAGGGAGGGGTTGCATGAATGAAGCTCATCCACCCTAGGTGTAGACAGTCCCGGGCACTTTGTTCAGGAAGGACACAGCCAAGGCAGTGGTTGAGCAAGTGCCAGACCTGGGGGAAACATGGATCTAAGATGATAATGAGGACTAGAAGTGAACATTTCATTGTTCATCACAAAATGAGGGCTGCAAAGGAAGATGGTGACTCCCTAAATACAGCTGGGTGGGCACAGTGGAGGGAGAGAGCAGCCAAAGGTGAAGAAAACTGTTTGCACCAGAGCAGGTGGGTTTTGACAAGTGCCGTTGATTATAGGGCAGCTGTGGAGGATACCTCCTACTACTGGAAATGTACTGAAGCCAGCCAAATGTCAGGGCAAAATCTGAACTGCATTTTGGCTGGATCTTGCTAAAAACACTTAGCTGAATGCACAGGGCAAGCCCTCCTATCCTGTGTCCATGCAGTAACTCAGGGAAGTTAAAGACATCTACCAAGATGAGGCTCCTTCAAAGGCATGTACTGAGCAGCTGTGAGGACCTGCAATATCCATCAGATGACAGAAGCAGAGCTACAGATGGACTTTGCAGCTGGGCCTGAATCCCAGACCTGCTGAAGACAGGCACCTGACCCAAACATTGCCCATCAATGCCCACCAGTTCCATCTTCTGCCACGCTCCATCATCTTCTCCCTCCGGTGCCCACCTGTATCACAGATGCCAAGTTCATCTAGGACATGGTAAAAGGGCTGTGTCTCTGCCTGCAGCATTGCTCGGCCTAAGGTGGTTGATGCAGACAGACTGGAATGGAAGCCTGGTGGCACAGGGGCACCAGCCCAGGATGGTCCCTGGGGAGTACTGAGAACACCAGAAAGGGACAGCTCTCCAAAGTTCAGACTAGCATTGGACAGAAAAGTCTTTTTAGTTTCCAGAGACATACACTATCCTACACTAATGCCAATTAAATTTTACAGGCATTTAAAATTTTAATCTGAGTTTAATCTCCTTTGCCAAAGCCATGAGTCTCTGATAAATATTTTATTTTCCTCCATTATGAGTCCTTTACCCCGCTTTGGCCTAATCACAGAATCCTGCTTTCAGGCAATTCTACCACCTGCCCCATGCTGCTTGGCATGCCAGGCCATGCAGTCAGCAAGCAGGAGCCAGTCAGATGCTTTTTGCACTATGTGCCTCATTGAGCAATTTGTAAAAACTGTCTCTGTAGATAATGAGAGAGTTTTGCTGGTTGCAGCAACATTTGAAGAAGGAAGAAAGAAAGGCAAATGAGAAGGTCACTGTTTTCTCTTTGGAGGGTTCATTTTTCCCTCAATGAAAGAAGCTGCTGTTTTCCTGGTCATTTGGAAATTGTGCTTATAGTACGATGACATGCTGTGTTGGCACACTTCATCAACACTCCCTGCTCTCCTCAGAGCAGGGGAGTTTTAAAAAACATTTTTTTCAAAACCCATTGCAGGTTATGGGAAATGCAGCAGCAATTAGACTCCAAATGTAGCAGCAGTAGATGAGATTTTTGGCAGGGAAAGATCTTCTCAACTTGCTAAGGCAGGGAAGAATTTTCTGTGGATTCATGGCCATGGCTTCTTACCTGATGAATGAGCAACAGTAGCTGCAGGAAGATGAATGTGAAGGAAGCAAGCTTTCAAGGGAGGGTGAGTGCAGATTCATGGTAACATGGGATTGATGGAGCTTGGCCGAGTTATAATGGCTTTGTCATGGAGTAAGTGGCTGCACAGAGCAGAGAAATTATATTGTCACAAAATCTCAACAGAAGGAGTCCATGAAAGTCCACTCACTGCACACACAAGGAAAGCCTGTCAGCTAGGATAAATCTGCTCACCAGCGAGAGCAGGAGGACTGTTCTTTCTGCATTGGCAGAAAGCAAGCCAGGAGGGGTCTGGAGGAAACAAACTGGGCTGCTGTTAGTTTTTCCTGCTGTGAAATATTCATCTGACCTGTGTTTTTGCAGCCTGTGGTAGATGGCTGTTCCCTGGGAGCCTTATAAGAACCATCTCCATCACCCACTCTGTGTTGGAAACTATCTCCACTGTGTCCCTCCATGGGTCTCCAGGGTCAGCCACAGTTGATTTGGGACATAGAGGTATGACATGGCTCCTGGTGTGGCAGGTGACATTCTGCTTTCCCACCCAACATATCAGAGGAAAATTGAGCATCTTCCACTCACCCCATCGTCAGCTTGTCAGAGGAGGCAAGAATAGGCTGCCACAGATTGATAGATGATGGGGAGGGACCTCAGGAGATGTGCCCGCCACTGCCATCACCCCATGTATTGGACAAACTCAACAGCGCGGAGGGAAGCATGGCAGCTTGGTCAGCCTAGGCAGGAGCCTGCATGCAAACCAGACATCCCACCTGCAGCCCCCAGCTCCCACGGGAACACTTCTTAGAATCATAGAATCATCTATGTTGGAAAAGACACTCAAGATCAAGTACAACCTTCAAACTGACCTACCAAGTCCCATCACTAAATCATGACCCTCACTGCCACAGCCACACGTCTCTTAAATACCTCCAGAGATGGGGACTCCACCACTTCCCTGGGCAGCTTAACCATGGTATCCCTGCAGAAATTTTTCCTGATGTCCAGTCTAAACCTCCCCTGCTCTAACTTGAGACTATTTCCTTGAGTCCTACCACTTATTCTTCTCCTCATGAAACCAGCTTGCTCCCTCTCCCTCAGTCTTGTGGTCCACCCTGAGCTGGTGCAGTGCTCAGTCTATGGTAATGCTGGTGGCAGACCCATGAGCCCCATTCATGGGCAGACCTTCTCCCAACACCTCAAGCCAGTCCAAAGCACGGTTTTGTAAGTAAATCTATCCAATGGCAAGTGGCAAGCAGGGTGGGTGGCAAAGCTTGGCTGACACAGGTGTTATGCTGGCCCATCAGCTGCAGTGTTGCTCCCCTCTGAGCAGCAAATGAGCAGGCATGTTACACCATGTGCACTGTTGTGGCATTTTTTTTCCTGTAATTCTTTATTTTTGGCTCTCTGAGATAGTGCTTGTAAAAACAGACATAAAGAAGTTAAAAGCAATGTGCTGGCTCAAAGGAGTCGTTCAATATCCTTATTTAAGATCTGCACTGCTAGAGCCGTAAGTTCGTGGCACTCTGAGGACACCTTTCATCTCACGAGTTCAAGTCACTTTACAAGCACTAATGAATTAAGCTTCATAACAGCTTCCCATGAAGAGCCTAGCAAACAAATTATTCATCTGTTCTCACAATATAAGCATTAAATAATAATAATAAGCTGGTTAATTCTGTCTTTCTTCTGGTGCGGGGATTGCCTCCAAGCTGGTATCAATTCCCTCCTATTTATCCAGTGCTAATGGTCAATATTTCTAATGTGCAGGATTGGGTGAGCAGGGTTTTGCTGGCACACTCAGCCGCCAGCCTTTGTAAGGGCACAAGCAGCCGTCTGGGGGTCCTCCCCCAGGCTGGGGATTCACGCTGGCCAGGCTCTGAGCCTTGGACCCTGCCAGGGGCTCTGCCTGGCTCAGCAGAGCTGCCTTAGCTGAAGTACATGAGCAGGTAACATCCAGGAAAGCACTAACCTTCCAGCAAATGATATGTGTTCTATTGGGTTTTCCTGGCTGGAAATGAGTGCTTCAGAGGGTGAATCCAGAAATATGTGCTCATGAAGAGATTCAACAGTCATTCTTAATTGATCCAAGTGCTTGAATTAAGCACATTCTGAAGGATACTGTTGCATCAGAGTTTGGGTGAACAGTCTGTTGACGGCAGATGTTGCCATCAGAAAGTTGAGATGCATGCAGGGCTTCTTGGGGCAGTTCTGAAAGTCTGCGAGGGAATCAGTTTGGTTTGGACCAAACCAGAAAGCAGTGACACTTCTCAACCAAGCAAAAATCATAAATGCCACTCTGAAACAACCTGAAGTGTTTAATCTAGTGGAAACTGAAGACTCCCCTGCCTCATGAGACTATCTAATCTCTGAGACTATCTGATCCTCCTGCTTTTGCTCTTTCTCTGTTAATTTATGAGGTTTTGATGTTTAAAATAAAAAAAAAAACTCACAGTTTCAAACTGGAACATATAATGTTGAATAGAACAAAGCAGCTGTTTCCGTACACCTGCCACAGAAGTTATCCCTTTCAAACAACAAAAGGCTCTTCAAAATGCCTTTTGAATTGACACTTCCACCCTCATTTTTGGCCAAAGCTCTTCACCTAATATTTAATTGAAGCAACTAGATTTAGTCTAGATTTAGTTTCAGCACCAGACGGTTTTCCTTAGTCAGGGCACATTGTAGAAAGATGCCGCCTTGTATTGACCACATTGGTGGCACCTTCCTGGAGACACTTGCAGAAATATTGAGGGGCTGAGACACAGTGGGGACTCTCCTGGCCCCAGACGGTATCTCTTACAGAGAAATCTCCACATCTTTTACAAAGAAATAACAAAGCATGTCAGGAGTCCTGACTCAGCTGCCAGGAGTGAGTCACTGGTACAGGCCAGGGTGGCAGCAACAACTGGAAACTGCCCAGAAATCCCAAGGTGAGGTGACTCCTGCCCCATGTCCATACCTGTCTAGAACCCAGGACTGATAGCCATGAGCTCTGAGGCCACGGCACTCTCAGTCCTGGCCCCAAGGGCAGTGGTGCAGCAGGCAATGCAGAAGCACAACTAGTCGGTATCTCTCCAGCCCTTGTTCTGTGAAGGTCACTGGTGTTGTTAAATGGGATCAATCAGTACTGGGACATGCCAAAAACCCCAGTAACTTGCCTGTGCTGGAAACTGGGATAGTTGGGCCATACAACTGCTCCTGGAGGCTGCTGGGGCCAGTGTAAGCTGGCCATGGCAAACTGCAGGCAGCTGCCCTTGCAAAGAGGGGCTCTTGGACCTGCTGCAGAGAAAGCAGAACATGAACAGGCAGTGAGCCAGAGCCATCTACAAAGTGACTTAGAGCCAAGGCAGACCTCTCACGTTCTGGGCAAGGCTCCAGCTGTCTCCCCAAGGCATCTCTCAACAGCCCCTGGCTATAAAGATGGATATCTGTTTTGTGTCTCAGTGCTGCCAGCCTCGTGGTGGCCACAGGGATGTGGCACTGAGGTGTCCCTGCTCTGTCCCTCACACAGCACATCGGTGGGAGCAGGGGAGTGCAGCACTTGTGTTGGGCTCTTCCTTTCCCTTTCCAATCCCAAAAGCAGTAACAGCAACAGTGTGGACATGGTTGTCTTCTCCCTGGTCCCTCCCCCTCGTACCTGGGTCGCCCCCCTTCTGCTGTTTTCCATGGCACATATTTGGGCAGTAATTATAAGGATGCTACAGATGAACTCACTGCTATATTCATTTGTCTGGGTGCTGAGGTCACTGTCTTCACTCTAACAATAATTATAGCTATAAAACACAATAAAATAAATCTCCAGTTGAAGTCCAAGTCTAAAGAAAAAAAAAAAAATCTCGGGAGCTGTTTCTCCTGCAAGGATGTGAGATAAAGGAAAGCTCACTAACAGGGATCTGCCATTTTCTCCCTGTGATCTGGAGAACACAAACACATTAACAGGCTCCTGCACAGCATCTGAACAATGAATGGTATGGCAGAGCATGAACAAGTCAGGTGTTCGTATCACCATTGTGGGCTGGGCAGCATATTCCAGCAGAAGGTGCCGAGCCTCCCCAGCAGTGGGGCTGATGGATGTCTGAGTCCAAAAAGTGAAAGCCCAAGGGAGTGAGAGCTGCACAGAGCGGGGACACCAGGGGCATTGGCCCTTACTGTCTGCCTCCAGCACCCAAAGCCTCTTGCTAGGAGTTCGAGCACTCATAGAGTCCCACAGATAATCTTTCATTGACACCTGCTTGCCCACTGGAATGTGAGACAAGGATGAGCTCCTTTATTTTTGATCCTCAACAGGACCAAGCAGGGCAGGCCAGCAGGGGTCTGCCCAGGGGTGCACTGAGGCAGGGCAGGCCGCTGCAACATGGCAGCTGTGCTGCACAGCAGGCTGGGCAATGTCTCTGGCAGTCCTCAAATAAAGACTGAGCTGGTGGCAGGACCACAGTGTACAGGGCTGGTGGAGAGGAGCCCAGGCAGCCTGTGGGCTGAGTACTGGCCACAAATCTGTCAGGATAAGTCCCTGAGAGGGTGGGGAGCTGTTAAGCTAACAGACTATTGTCACAAGGGCAAGCAGCAATGAATAAATTGAGGCTGGAATGCACAAGGGTGTCCCCATCTAGCAGGGCAGGAGGAGGTTTGAGGAATGAGGCGCATGTGGGAGACACAGCCCCACTTAAATGCCAGCCATAGAGATCCCCAAAAGAAGGGAGGGAGAGGTGGTTGTCCCTTGTGTCCCTCCTGTCTGTGCGTGGACATGTGCGCAAGGGGCTGCATGTGGCCCTGAGCGTGGGTGTGACAGCAGCACAAGGCCTCATGCTGGCAGTGCTGGTGCAAGGCTGCATGTGCTGGTGCCTGCTGGGTACTGTCACCCGTGGCACCTGGCTTTGCTCCACCCGAGCAAGAGGTGATGTTTGAGGGCTTGGAGAGCAGAGCCCATGAATCACAGCTTGATATTGCCTGATCATTTCTGTGTCAGTGACCGGAAATCAGAATGATTTCCATGCCTTTCTGAGCATAAAAACCAGTTAGGTACTGGACGCTGAGTGTCAGCGGAGGGGTATGTGTGCGTGGAAATAGCATAAGATTAATTACAGGAGGAACAACTACAATTGTTGATAAATCAGCTCCCGTTAGGAAAGTACCTGTGGTCCTGTATCTACCATTCTCAAGCTGAGATGAATGAACTAGCTAATTGCTGTTCTGAAAAGCAATCTTCAGGGAGCAGCACATTACATTAAATGAGTCAGCTCCATGCTGGCAGGACTATTATCAAATATTATAATATTTAGCTGGACGATTTCTACTCAAGCTCAGAGTCGACAGAGAAGGCTGTTTTTTTCATCAACGTATAAAGAAAGAGAGACATCAGATACTGTTTGTTTCCTGATGAGCAGAGATCTGGCAAAAAATGGGATCATTTCACTTGTTAGTGCACTTTTGAAATGAGTCATGCGTATTTCAGCACTGCTTCCAGAAACTTAATTGAAAGTTCTGGTGTCTGTTGTTGTAAGGGGAGAACCATATGCTATGGAAAGACATGGCTTGTTTTTATAGTCCGGAAAGATTATAACAGCATCAAAACCCACCTGTTGTGGCAATGCATTCAGAGAGCAGGAATAAATCTAGGAGCTTCTACTGTAAGGAGATCAAAAACTTGACAACAACAAAAAAGGAGAGACTGTGAAAACACAGCTTCGATGTGCTGTGTGATGTGTGTAGGTATAGGTAGTCGTTGTCTGATCTACTTAAGGGCAAATGGCTGCAGGACTGTCTCCGTCTCCATGCAGTGATGCTTGGCTATTCTGATTGTTGGCCCATCTTTGAAATCCTGATTAATCATCCCATACCATTCCATTAATCTTTTCTTATTATTATTTGCAAAGCTCTCTTGGCTGGAAAATAAAGTCAGTGAATAACATGCTGAGAAACAAACAAGCCTCATGATGACAATCCCCAGCAGCATCAGGAACTGAGCTGTGAATCTGAGGAGCATGGTGGTGAGAACATTGTTCCCGACATCCTCGTGTAACAGCTTCCTTGAGAAGTGCTGGAGTCCCTCCATGACCATCTCATCAAAGACTGCATGCAATTGTAAAACAGAAAGCTTGCTAAGACGGCCTCTGCAAAATGATTGAAAGAAAGCAAAATGCATGAAACAACTGTGATGATGTAAGTCGTTTTGCCTAGGGAGAGCAGTGTGGGTAGTTGAGGGTGTTTATACAGTGCCCTCCCAGAGAGACTAAGCCCTCATTCATCTATTGGAATGTGTGGACATAGTTTGCCAAGCATGAGTGTCACAAATTAGAAGAATCAGTTTACTTGGCAATGGCATTGAAGAGTGATAAGAGTTGGGTTATTGACTTTTGCTCCTTTAGTTGGGATTTCTGTTCCGGTAGACTGTTAGCACTTACACGGCAATCCCAGTACAACCCCACACCTCTCCTGTGCCTCTTCTACCCACCATTTCACATTTAGTCCCTTCTTTCTGCAGGTCACCTTCAGCAAAGCTTGTAAACAAGTGCTTTAAGTATATTCTTAAGCTCCAAAACAAATTGAGCCCCTACATATAGTTAGATACATGCTTAGTGTTTTGTGTGCTGGGGATGAAAGGGACTGTCAGCCAAGCAGGGGTGCATGTCCTGGACTGCTGTATCCCAGTCAAGAACCAGTTGGAGCAAGAATGGCTCCAGACCATATTGTCATGATGCGGCGAAGAAGAGAGCCCTTTCAAAGTCATACTGTAGGCGGGACTGCAGTAGATACAGTAATGAAATAATAACAGCCACGTCAGAAGTGGTAACTCAGCCTTTTCCTAATTCTGCATTTCCTTCTTTTATACATATGCCATATGCTACAGTGGCATCTGTCAGAAGATAAATTGCATGTGGCAGAATAGTACATTATGTGTAACTTGAACACAGGCTTCCTATCACTGATAGATTTTTTTTTCCTTTTTATTTCTTTTCCTCCATTGTTTATCAGTTCAGAAAACCTCATTTCCCCCAGAGATGACCTGTGAGCATGCAGAGCAGTTCACTGTAAATTTAGCCAAGGGTCTATGAAAATGAGCATAATCAAAGATCCAAATGGGAGAAACTTGGCTGACATCTATCAACTTCAAAGTAGGGTGATAAAATTGAATTGATTTTTTCCATGGGTACAGATGATATCCTCAGGTTATTAGCACAAGGAAAAGGTAAATAAATGCTCAGAAGTGTGATGCTTTGCTGTTGGGAGGAATTTTATCAGGGCCTACCAGGCTTGGCTACTGAAGCAAAGGTACTGAATTCATTTTAGCTAACATCTACTCCTCTCCTTAAAGGGGCCCTGTAGGATCTTATGGAACCAAACCAAACCAAAACAAACAAAGAAAAAAAAAACCTGCAATTTCTAGTGCTCTAATGAGATACCTAAATAGCAGGGGGAAAGTTTTTCTAGTTATTTTGTCTCAGGCACAGGAGTGAAAACTCACTTCGGCAAGGCTGATCCTGCAAGGCCCTGGGTTGCTGTGCTCCATGAATGGAGGAGAATGACTCAGGACTTCCTGGCGTGTGTTTAGCAGCTTGAGTGATGACGGAAACAGAATAAAGGTTCAGAAAAGCCCAGTCTGACCTAAGGAGACAGTGCTGGGATCCAGCATGCGGCTCTCAAGGCCTTAGAAATTTGCTGGTCTATGAAAACTTCAGATAAAGCGGTTGCTCTGAAACACATTCATTCACTTGCACCGCAGACGGGATGTTACTATCTCCTGGTTACAACTCAGAGCAAAGAGTCAGGAAAAGCATCTCTCAGAGCACTTACATCCTGGAGTGACACTGAAATACAAAAATCATTTTCAAGTACCACAGTGAACTCCCCACAACTGCAAATGGGAAGCCAGGTCAGGGAGGTGAGGATACAGATGGGCACCTCACTCTGAGGCTGATCACTAAGGCTGTATCCTGGGAGGGGGGAGATGCCCCCTTCTCTCCTGGGGCCAGAGGTTGCAGAGGGCACAGCAGTGGAGAGGAAGGCACTGAGCCTGCATTTGGGTAGGGGTCTCTGTAGCCTCCTTTCATCTCATCCAAGCCACCTGCAGTAGCCATCCCTTGGAAGCATCCTGGATACTGTACTGTCACCAGGCTATCAGAGATTTTCAAGAATTTATTTTTTTTGGAAATCACCATCTTCCTCCTTCAGTGCTGGCAAAGCAGGGCTGGGGGAATGCTTCTACTCTGTGCTGCACATAAGAACAGCAGGAGCACTCACAAACTCAGGGTCATGCAGGAAAAGCAGATTTTGAATGACTTGATGGATCTTTGATTCCAAATTTATATATAGAAAACATATATAGCATTATGAGTCATGACAGTGCTCTGGAAGAGCTTCTGCTTAATAATCCACAGGAAGACAGTAAAAAGTGTGTCTGACCACTAGCTAATTTTAAGAGTTCCCTCTGTGCCAGATGCTCACCAGTACTGAGACACTGCTGACCCAGCAGATCACAGGGAGTTTGGGAACTCAGCAGCATCCAGGATCCAGCCTCACACTGTGTAAATCAAACAGCAGCCTGAAAAAGCCCGTGTGCCTATTCTGTGCAAGGCATCGAAGAATATCCTGTTGCTTTTCATTGTAAAGCACCATATTCATTTTAAGCTGCAGATATAGGAAGTGGTACTTCTGAAATAACCAAGTGTCTATTATCTCCATCTTTTCAATGTAGAGGCAAATTCCGTCTTGGAAGGGGCTCACACAAGGACCATGTCCCTCTTGCATCTCTCCTTTTCCCCTCTATCACAGAATCACAGAATCACAGAATTTTCCAGGTTGGAAGAGACCTCAAGGTCATCGAGTCCAACCTCCAACCTAACGCTAACAGCCCACCACTAAACCATATCCCTAAGCTCTACATCTAAGCGTCTTTTGAAGACTTCCAGGGATGGTGACTCCACCACTTCCCTGGGCAGCCTGTTCCAGTGCCTCACAACCCTTTCAGTGAAGAAGTTCTTCCTAACATCTAACCTAAAACTCCCCTGGCTCAACTTAAACCCATTCCCCCTCGTCCTGTCACCAGGCACGTGGGAGAACAGGCCAACCCCCACCTCGCTACAGCCTCCCTTGAGGTACCTAAAAAGAGCGATAAGGTCACCCCTGAGCCTCCTCTTCTCCAGGCTGAACAAGCCCAGCTCCCTCAGCCGCTCCTCATAGGACTTCTTCTCCAGGCCCCTCACCAGCTTCGTCGCCCTTCTCTGGACCCGCTCAAGCACCTCGATGTCCTTCTTGTAGCGAGGGGCCCAAAACTGAACACAGTACTCGAGGTGCGGCCTCACCAGAGCTGAGTACAGGGGGACGATCACCTCCCTAGCCCTGCTGGTCACGCTGTTCCTGATACAAGCCAGGATGCCGTTGGCCTTCTTGGCCACCTGAGCACACTGCTGGCTTATATTCAGCCGACTGTCCACCAGCACTCCCAGGTCCTTCTCTGCCTGGCAGCTTTCCAACCATTCCTCTCCCAGCCTGTAGCTCTGCTTGGGGTTATTGCGCCCCAGGTGCAGGACCCGACACTTGGCCTTGTTAAACTTCATGCAGTTGACCTCAGCCCATCGGTGCAGCCTATCCAGATCCTCCTGCAGAGCCTTCCTACCCTCAAGCAGATCGACACACGCACCTAACTTGGTGTCATCTGCAAACTTACTGAGGGTGCACTCGATGCCCTCGTCCAGATCATCGATGAAGATATTAAAGAGGACCGGCCCCAGCACCGAGCCCTGGGGGACGCCACTAGTGACTGGCCTCCAACTGGACTTGGCTCCATTTACCACGACTCTTTGGGCCCGGCTATCCAGCCAGTTTCTAACCCAACGAAGCGTGCGCCAGTCCAAGCCAAGAACAGCCAGTTTCTTGAGGAGAATGCTGTGGGAGACGGTGTCAAAAGCCTTGCTGAAGTCAAGGTAGACCACATCCACAGCCTTTCCCTCATCCACCCAGCGCGTCACTCTGTCATAGAAGGAGATCAGGTTCGTCAGGCATGACCTGCCTTTCATAAACCCATGCTGACTGGGCCTGATCGCCTGCTTCCCCTGCAAGTGCTGCATGATGACTCTCAGGAGGATCTGCTCCATGAGCTTTCCTGGCACTGAGGTCAAACTGACAGGCCTGTAGTTTCCCGGGTCTGCCCTCCGGCCCTTCTTGTAGATGGGCGTCACGTTTGCTAGCCGCCAGTCGATTGGGACCTCCCCCGATAGCCAGGACTGCTGATAAATGATGGACAGTGGCTTGGCCAGCTCCTCTGCCAGTTCCCTCAGTACCCTTGGGTGGATCCCATCCGGCCCCATCGACTTGTGCACATCTAAGTGCCGTAGCAGGTCACCAACCAGTTCTTCATGGATAATGAGGGCCACATCCTGCTCCCCATCCCCTTCCACCAGCTCAGCGTACTGAATATCCAGAGAACATCCGGTATTGCCGCTAAAGACTGAGGCAAAGAAGGCATTGAGCACCTCCGCCTTTTCCTCATCTCTTGTAACTAAGTTTCCCCCCGCATCCAGTAAAGGATGGAGATTCTCCTTAGTCCTCCTTTTTGTGTTGATGTATTTATAGAAACGTTTTTTGTTATCTTTAACGGCAGTAGCCAGATTTAGCTCCAGATGAGCTTTGGCCTTCCTAATTTTGTCCCTGCACAGCCTCGCTACTTCTTTAAAGTCCTCCTTAGTGGCCTGCCCACTTTTCCAAAGCTTATAAACCCTCTTTTTCCTCCTAAGATCAAGCCACAATTCTCTGTTGAGCCAGGCCGGTCTTCTTCCCCGCCAGCTCGTCTTTGGGCACGTGGGGACAGACCGTTCCTGCGCCATTAAGACTTCCCTCTTGAAGAGCGCCCAGCCTTCCTGGACCCCTCTGCCCTTCAGAACCACCTCCCAAGGGACTCCACCAACTAGTGTCCTGAGCAGCTCAAAGTCAGCCCTCCGAAAGTCCAATACAGCGGTTTTACTGGTCCCCTTCCTGGCCTCGCCAAGAATAGTGAACTCCACCATTGCGTGGTCACTCTGCCCAAGACAGCTCCCGACGATCACGTCCTCCACCAGTCCTTCTCTGTTTGTGAAGAGAAGGTCTAGCGGGGCACCACCCCTGGTAGGTTACAGAATTTTTGGCAAACAACAAAGGTTGTAGCAACCGTTACTGTAGGCCCACAAGTTGATATTCCTCCTATTCCAGTGGCTTACAAGTCCAGATGGTCTTGCAAACCCAGATCTGGCTGTATTGTTTCGGAAACAAATTGCAGAGATGCTAAAGGAAGCAGACAGAAAGAACACTAGTCTGTGCTCTTCTGGAAACACACAGAGAAGTAGGACCTCTTAATGAGGAGATGTCTGCAGGTGGCTGAATTTAAATTCCCAATGATTAGGACACACAAACACATCATGGGAGGCACATTTTAGAGATTCATGTTGCATGCAGAAGCAAAGCCAATTACAAAAATTGCAAACTGGAAATTTGGCAGCACCAAATAAACCAAATTCTGCCATCAGTCAGAGGAGAGGGGAGCTTTAAACCCAAGCTTGAGATGTTGTCTGTTTGCCTGCCAAATTTCAGTCTACATCTGACTGCTCTAATGGGCCCAAATGCTGCAACACCCCACAGGGCATGCAGGGATCTTTGTGAGACATGAGCAGTCAGTGCCTTCCCACATTTCTCCCTGTGTCACTTTGCCTCTGCCACCAGCTGCAAAGGCTTGCCAGAGGTTATCGACAGAATGTTTCTTGCCATTTGGAGTGTTGTTTTCACTCTTTGTGTAGCTCCAGCCATGGCAGCCCCAGGGCTCAGAGCCACCCAGCAAGCTGAGGGCAGCATGTGGGAAGCCCCAGGGTGCTGGCACTTCCAGATCACCCAGTGAGAGGCTGGAGGCCACTTTGTTCCCATTCGAGGGCAAGTCAGTGAAGTGGCCAAGCTCAGTTACTCACAGGCAATGGCCAAGCAATTCTCAGTGCACTTAGATGAACCAGTTGGATGTTTTTGTTGAAGAACAATAATTTGCCCATGTTGGCAAGTCCCTTCCTCTCACTTCTCGGTTAGTACTTACGTTTTACAGTGCACAGAAAGGGAGAATGAGCTCAAGCCCATCAAGAAACTGCTGAAGAAGGAGATCTTGTGAAGGTCATAGGTGATGGCTTCCTTTACTATTTACAAGTTGTGTCTCCTCAAGAACTTCCACATGATGCTCTTGTCCTTCATCCTGTTTTGGAGAGAAACACTGTAAGAAAGCACAATCCACAGTGGCTCTTTCCTCCTTAATAATTGTATCCCTTGCTGCAGCTGATGTATACACAGCCTAGGGCAAAGGTTTTGTGGTCCCTTTGCAGGAGGATCTATGGCCAGGAGGCTCTCTGGGTCCTGCTGACGTGACTGGGGGGAGGGAGGGCTGTTTCGTGTTGTAGGGCTGAGGAGGCAAGTCACTTGGAGAAATCACCTTGAGTGAAATCCTTACCCATAGACGACAGCAAGACAAAAATAGTGTGTTTTCTGAGTTGTTGAAACAGAAGTTGATCAGCTGTGAAATATAATGCTATTTGGTAATCTACAACAATAGCACACTCCATTTATTCTAACACAGCTAAGTATGGTCCCAATGGCACAAACGATAAATACAGCATACTGCACATCATCTTCACCACCTTAACGGAGCAGGCAGACTGCAGCGCCCGTTGCACTGTCACACCAGACGCATCTCTGTGCCTGGTCTTCAGCCACCCAGGAGGCTGGGGACCAACCATGTCTGGAAGCTGGGTCTGGGGAATAAGGAGCCCCTGGGGACAGCTGACCCCTGCCTCTACCAAAAGACAATGAAGTGAAAAGGGGTGGGAGGTTACTAAGAGCCCAAGGGCAAGTGCTGTTTTCTGGGGCTCTTAAAAGAAAGATCAAGCCATAGAAAGAGCAAAGATCCAGCTGCAGTTAGCCCTGGTGCTGTGATGGAAGGATGGAAGGAGGGCCCTGGCTGAAGGGGGGAGGCTAAGGGCCTCACAGGGTGGTATGGGGATACCCTGCAGTCTTGCTGGCTGCTGGACTGAGCACTGCCAAAGCTTGAAAAACAACTTGCTGGAGCTTGAGCTTTGTACGGACAGCTCTGTGGCATCTCTTCACAAACTGCAACACGGGGACTCTGCGAGGGCCTTGATGTTCCACAGCTTAATATTCATTACCAGGTTTTTACACCTGTTTGCTGTTTCTTCTTCACAGTGCTTTGATTGTGCAAGAAATTAGCAGGTCTGTCACTAGGAAAAGGTGTTGTGGCATGTGCTGTGGACAGGAGCAGGAGTTATTTTTAGTTCTGTAGAGCTGCAACCATAGCACCCCTGTGCTGCACCACTACCCAAGGCAGCACCCTCCTGTCTCTCAGAATGAAGATCTGCCAAAGGGGGCAGAGGGCTTAGTCAGTGACCTCAGCACCTCTGAGCTACTGCCTGCTTGCTAACACCTGCATCGTGCCACACAGCTGACACCCACTGCCACGCTCACGTCTCTTCACATTGAAACAGGCAGGGAGACTGACTCTTAATGGGACAGTAAGGGGTGCGTGTTGGACCAGCCAGGTAGGTCAGTGGAAAAAAGGCATCATCGCAGCCAAGGAGAAAAGTGTGTTTATCTGGCCACTGGTGTGAATGTGGAAAGACTACGGCTAAATCAGCTTTTTTTCTTCCCATTTGCAAAAACAAACAGTAGTCTCTGACTGCCCTGCTGCAAACTCTGCAAATCTCTGTGCTATTTTAGACCTCATGCATCTGAGCCCTGCTGGAAGTCGGCAGATGTCCCTGGAGCTACTCCTGCCTGGTACAGGATCAGAGGCCTTTGGCAGCTCTCAACCCTAGAATTACAGAGTGCACACCTTCTTAGCTCACCAAATCTCAAGCACATCTCAGGAAGGTGATTTGGAACATGCTTTGACCTGTGAGGCTGGCATGAACAATGTGCCACCCTGGGGCAGCTAAGCAGGCAGGGTACAGTGCCAAAGGAATCCAAGGAGTGAGCTGAAGCTGACAGCTGCCTGCAGGGGCCAGGGAGCTCCGGTGAAGGAGTCCCTCAGCTATCCAGGGGAGCTGTCATCATCCCTGTGGCTTCAGGAAACTCCCAGAGCAGCTTTCTCATGCTGTGGAAATTATTCATTAGCAGTGTCTTAGCCTCCCTTCTGGCTGCTGCATGGGATGTGACATGCTACACTCTGTCCCAGGAGAGCTGGCTTTGCCCTGAGTGCTGAAACTTAAGGAGTAAAAACCCAGACCAGTTGGAGAAGTCTGTAGACCAAATGCAGAAGTCTCTATAGGCACAGAGCAAAGCCTTCCAGCAGGTAGCTGTGTCATCTGGAAGCTGGCCCTGCCAGCTGTTCCTGACAATGGTGTTCATAGGATCATAGAATAATATCCTGAGTTGGAAGGGACCCATAAGGATCATTAAGTCCAACTCCTGGCACCACACAGGTTGGTGTTGATTTACTTTTCCTAGTCAGGGGATTGAGTGGAGAAGATACAGATACCAACCAATACTTATTGGAACACCTTTTATTAATGAAGCTGTTATTATTAATAGAATCAAGCTGTTAGTAACAGGTTGGTATTCATGCAACAGTAACTAACTCCTACCTGCAGTTCCCTGTCTGGAGCTCCAACAGGGAGCTGACCATGTACTCCAGCAGGCAAAGGAGCAGTTCTGTCACAGGAAAGAGGACATATGAGGTAGGAGGAGAAGGTGATGCAGCAAATTTGCCTCTTCAAAAGCAGGGCTCCGAGTAAAGAATAGGCTTGGCACTTCATCTCCACCTTGGCTGACCCAATTGCATCAGAGTCTCTGTCCTGAAGGCCATCTGTCTTGGTATCTGGAGGATCTTCTTGTTTGCTCCCACCGTTATTTACTCATTTAGTCTTACATCTCCCAACCTAGAGCCCAAGTAGAAGACCTCTAGGAAAAACATGCATCTCTGTGAGCCTGACAGCTTGATTTTTCTAAAGCAGCAGGTCAAAGAACAGCATCAGCTTGCAGGACCTTGGAGACATGAGAAAGCAGGCAAAGATGACCAGAAATAGTCAGGAGAAAATGTGATGAAGGTGATGAGAACTGTTTTTAAACATCATGAGATGATTCCTTGTCTCTGATACACAAAAAACAGGCCCAACACTCAGCACCAAACAGGCCCAACAGGAGCTCAGCACCATTGATTTGAAGCAGTGTTGCCCAGTGACAAAGCAAACCAGAGATTATGAGGAGAGGGTGGTCTCAGGACTAGTAGACTGGGACTTTGAAAAAAATCATCATCTCTGGGAAAAATTGTGATGGTGGCCAAACCCCCTGCAGCCTCAGCATGGTGTTGGATCTGAAGTGGCTGGAGGAGCTTTTCCCATTTGTTTCATCCATCTGAGCCACCTTAGGATCCATGTGGTGGTGCACAAGCAGTAGTGGTGTTCATGACACTAATATTAATGCTAAGCTGATGGTGCAGTCTCCTGCTGACAATCCTCATGTGATGGACAAGACTGAGTGCTGTTCCAAGGGAGAGCAGGAGCATGGAACTAGCAAAGGTACAGCAGACACCAGGATCAGTGCAATGCTCTGGTGATACTGTGAGCACTAGGGATGGCCTCCCCCTGCCCCCAAGGCACTATCTCGGTGGTGGGTCCTGAGAAGCCCAGAGAGGGGGTTGGCAGCAATGGGACAGGGTATCCAGCCCTGGTGGGATGGAGTGAGTGGAGACACTGGGGCTCCACGGCCACAAGGCTGCAACAGAGCTGGATTCCAACATGCTGCACATCACATCTGCATGTTCGTGAACAATGGCTGAGAGGGACTTAATGAAGGCTGCATGGGCTGTGGTGCTCTGCACGTCTTGTCTCCACTGCCAAGCAGACAGGAGACAAACTGTGCCACAACACACCGCAAGTCTCTGAGCCACTGAATCCCTTGTGCCCTGCACCCCCCACCCTAAGCTGCAGCATAAATGATGGCAGAGGAAGGAAATACCACTTCCATCTGGCAACTCAACTCAGCCAGAGAGCTGTCATCTGGGGCCTGCCTGTTCTGACCTGCAAGCTGAGAGCCCTGGTCTGAAGCTGCCGGGGGCTTTCCACTGGCCGCATTAGCTCAGCCTGGGTACCAGGCTCCTGTCCACATTGCTCTGTTCCGCTAGCTGAGCTCTAAAAGGGATCCAGTGACATTTGCTGCCAGAATAATATTTTCTGCAGGAAGAGGCTTAGAAAAGTAAATTAGGTGGGGAGTTATTAGTCCCTGGCAATGCCACAAGCTGGTCATGGGTACTGTTTATATCCTGTACTAAAGTCCCTTCCCTCCACCCCAGGGCAGAAACAGCATGGACAGCACAAGAAGGCTTGCATGTGCCCAGACCGTGCCCTCACATCTCCTCAGCCTCCCCACACCAGCCAGCCCGCTCCCCCAGACAGACCGAGGGATCTGTGCTGTAGAGGCAGAAGCAGACTCTGTTGCCATCCCCTTGTGCTGCCTGTATGCTCTGGGACACGTCCCTCTAATGAGGCCATGGAATCACCTGCATCACTAACCGACCAGCTGGCCAACCTGGCCAGGCCCTCAGCCCCTGCTGCTGCTGGCAGGTGGGCGCCTGCACTGCACCGAGGCTGTGATGGGACTCCAGGAGCAGAACAAGTTCAGGCCTTTCTCCACACGGCTGCTGCCAGCGGCTCCGCTCAGGTTGGGCTCCACTAGCCCACAGTGAGTGGGCACCAGAGACACCCAGACCCAGCCCTGTGGGGGGAAGAGTAAGGTCAGTCAGTGTGAGGCTGGTGGGGCTGTGCCAGGACAAGGGCTATTGCTAGGGCAGAGCAGGGCAGCCAAACTCCCTGGCTTGCCCACAAACTGGCCCAAAGGTGCCAGACTTGGTCTGCAGGGAAGTGAAATACCCTGCCTGGCCCACTCTGCCCATACTGGAGAGGCCGGAAGCACAGCAACCAGAGCTGGTAGAGGGACCAGGGTTAAAGGCAAGAATGAGGCTGGTGGCAGGGCTGTGGGTTCAGCAGTGGCCACAGAGAGCTGCATCCTTGTGAGGGAACATGGGACCCTGTGAGTGCCACCAAGCATGGCTTTGCAAAGGGACACAGCACCGGTGCTATGCCGGGTCACTGAGGAAGAGACAGGGAGCGTGTGTTTCTTTGTTGAAGATAAATGAACACATTTATGTCAGTCCCAGAAAGCAAAATCTGCACTGGGCCTTAATGAAAAGTCAGGTAGATGGTAATACAATTACCATCTAGATTGTCAACAACAAATGAAGCCCTGTTTAGGCTGGATGCTGGCTTTCCTCAGGGGTTATTTGCCACAGGCAGAAAATCATACAGGCTCCTGGGGGTCAGAGCTTTTCTGTTATTTGTGGGGATCTTCGCTCTCATGGACCAGGTCCCCAGGTTTCTCCTGCCCTGGAGCATTCAGCCTCCTGCCTCTTCTGATGCTGCACAGGCACAAGAGGCAGCCTCACCCTTGATGCCCTGTCCTGCAGGGACAGATGACACCGCCAGGACAGTCAGACCCCTATCTGTAGGGTGCCAGATGTGCTGTTTCAAACTCTGCTCCCAGTCTGGGCAATTGTTGACTGTGGGAGAGAATTCAGGATATGTCCTGAGGGATGCTGAGCATTTTCAGCACCCCATGAAGGCAGAGGCTTTGTATGCACCACAGCTCTGAGTCTAGTTGCTTACGCAGAAAGTGATTGGTCTGCTACCACACTCCTGTGCCCTGAAGAAAGACCTCAGAGCAAAGCAAGGTTGAATGTACTAAACTGGGTTGCAGTAGCTTGCTGGGTGCAAAGTTCTCCTGGGTCCCAGTTCACCAAGTTAAAGCTGCTGCT
Source organism: Heteronetta atricapilla (assembly GCA_011075105.1). Classification (NCBI taxonomy): domain Eukaryota; kingdom Metazoa; phylum Chordata; class Aves; order Anseriformes; family Anatidae; genus Heteronetta; species Heteronetta atricapilla. Next base: position 457,027 of record CM021750.1, read on the forward strand.
GGTGTCACCCTGGAGCAGGGATGAGCCTGAGCAGATCGTCAACACCCAGCCAGTGCTGAGCCCTACACAGGACCATGCAGAACTGGAATCACAGAGGGATGCAGTGAACCCTGTCTAGAAAAGATGCTTATGGATTTCCACTGGGCTTGGGCTCCTTGGCCCTGTCACTTCACTGTCACCATTTCCAGCACCAGTGTCCATAAAAAAAAAAAAAAAAAAAAAAAAAAAAAGAGCTTGGCAGCCTCCAGCGGAGGTCCTTAAAGCCTTAAAGCTCAGAGTGACATGCTGGGATGTGAGTGGCTGAGCTGCCACTACCCCAGGCAGTGAGTGACAGCACATCTTTTTCCCTTTCCCTCTTCCACACTCCTTATGCTTCCAACTCAATTTTTTGACTATGCATGACATTAGCAGCTGTTCTTAGATAAGCACAGATGTATGGGAAGCCAAGGCAGCTGACGGAACAAACATCCCATCTCTTTTCCTTCCCCTGTCTGATTCTGCTCTTGGTTCCTCTCTGGAGTGGAGGAGACCGGGGGGTGTCACCAGGCAGCTCTGATGAGCACGTGGCCTCCCTGCACAGGAGATTTCTCTGAAAGCCCCAGTGCCAGGAGCCAGGTGAGGATTTCAGTTGTCCCCTTCCCTGAAAGAGGATTTTGTCCTCTTGGTGGCAAAAACTGTGCTTCCAAACATGCCTTCCAGAGGGCTGACAGCCAAAATAACTGCCTTTGCCTGCATCTCCCATCAGCCCCAGTCCTCTAAGTGCAGCCTTAGAATTTCCAGCAGGAGCCCAGGCTACAGGAGGCCAAAAGAGAGTGAAGCATCCTGTCCCAGTGTCCATCTGGGAGAGCTCAGAAGCACTTTTGGGATCTGTGGGTCAGAAAGACTTGTGTAGACAGGCTGGTCCAGTCTGCTGCTGCAGAGCAGGTGCGGGCTGAAGTCACACCTGTAATGTGCAATGTATTCCTCTTCATTCTCTTGCTTCACATTTAGGCAAAATCTCCTCTCCTGGCCCTCTGAGCATGACTGCTGGCTATTGTGCCAGCCCAGACCCGGGCAGCCTCCTCGGCAGCGACTCTCAGAAGCGCTGAGGGTTCACAAGCGCTTTGGCTTCTCATGCCATATGCACAAACAGCTGTTGGGAGGATGGCTTTAAATCCCACTCTCTGAGCAGCTGGCAAATGCAAGCTGGCACACACAGGCAGACCAGGACCCTGTGGAAGAGCTGGAGCATGCAGATCAGCGCTGAGCTATGTTGCCAGTTTCCACCCTCCTGGCCTCCCCAGACACCACCAGGCAGGCAGGGGTGTAAGCAGGCTATGCCGGCCTCTGGGGGACACTGTCCCTGGGGCAGGGCAGCCTCACAGGCTGATGAAGGGATGGGCTTGGGCATAAGGGCATGTATTTGCCCTCCCAGGTAGCGAGCAGAGGATGCTCCATAGCATCCTAATGTGGTCTTGTCTCTTGAGGTGCTTCTGTTGATAAATCAGCTCATCCTGCCTGGCAGTACATCACACTTACCAGGCAGCAGCACAAGATGCCCTGATAATAAATAGTTTAAAAGACAAGACTAGGTAGGGCCCAATATATTATCTTACTATTAACACAGAGTTTCAGGTGCCAAAACAGCAGCTTTCCTTGAATGCTTTCAGGGCCATTATGCCAGACCTGTATCCCAGCTGCAACTTTGAGAATGACAGTATTGAGCTGTACTTATTCAGGTACAGCAGGCAAACAAACCACAAAGCAACCAAGCAATTAATAGGATTCTCAGCCTGGCCTGGCCCAGAATTTATTTCTGAGCATGTCCTTGGCCAGGACTGCTCAGGGTATTTCAATACCATGGACTGAAGGTTCCAGGGATTCCTCCCCCCTAGGGCTGGTCGAGATGAAGAGCTGCTTCCTGCCACTGTTGGTAGGTCCAGCCAGCAGCAGGGCCAAGCCAGATGCCCACACATCCTGCAGGACTGCCGAGCACAGAGGGACAGGCATTCAGGCATGAGGGCAGCACTGTGTGGCTACCCATGGGGATACAGGCTACACAAACAACCCCATCCTCCTTGTGAGGCTCAGTGAAAAACCCTTTCATGAGCATCCTCAGTACACAGCGCCCAGATCCTCCATCTCTCTAGGTTCTGACTCCAGCACTGCCTCTTGCACTCGCTGGCTGGTGTGTCTCAAATTCACTGCTGGGTCTGGATCACACAGGAATGATCCACACATGTTGTGAGGATGCACAACAGGAAAATAAGAAATGAGGACAGACTGCATGCTTGTTCCTCTCTGGTCACCTGGATCCCTCCCTTCTTCCACAAGGAAGCCTTCCCTTAAACCATCCCATAACAAGCCTTGTGCAATCCCCAAATTATCGTGTTCAGTCCCCAAACTTCCCGCACATGTCCCACAGGAGGCTCCTGGGCACTTTAGCTTGCACAGCTTTCCAGAGGGTTTCTTCTGCTACATCCCTGTGGAAGGTCTGCCACAGCATCAAAGATGTGACTTCACCTCTGTGATGGTTTAGGGGAACCTGTGCAGAGAGGCCAGGTTATCTGAGGTCAGCACTGCCTTATTCCCACTGGTCACTCTCTACTTGAATCATCCTTCTACAGCCGTCCTTGAAGGAAAAGCACTGGGAAGCAGCAGGGGAAGTGTGAAAGAAAGATGTTTATCCCAGCTCTAGGTGAGCATAACTCTCATTTAAGGTGTTGCGCTTCTGTATCATGTAAATATGTGTGAGCACACAAGCACCATACCATAGCAGCCCTGTCTTTGAAGAGTATTTGTGACCCCTTATCAAAATCTGTAGTCAAAGATAAACCAGTGTTTGTGAATGCTGAAGCTGAGACCACCATGCTCGTTACATGGAAGTGCAATTTGCTAAATTCCTGTCTCTGAGTGCAGAAATAAGTACTCACAGCATTGTATTTCTCCTCACTAGATACAGCACAAATGATCACATTAGCCCCTAGAGTGCCCAAGGCCCCAGTGTGCAAGTCAGACACAAATTCATACTCAGTCCCAAATGGTGTATGAGTTTTCCTGGTAAGACAGACAGATGAAATATAATAAACCTTGCTTTCCAGATGGGAAATTGAGGTACCAAAAGGCTGAAGTGATTTAACTGGGTTTTGGAAAGGAGGCTTACTGCAGCCCAAGCGCTGAAGCTTCCCTGGAAGAAGTCTTGACCACTCATCCAAACCACTCTTGATCCACCTCATCCAAAATACTGGCTGGGACAAAAAAAAAAGGAGGTGCCAGCACCTATGGAAGCAGCATTCATACTGCCAGCCAGCTTTTCCTCACTGCAAGAGGCTGGTGGGATGGAGGCAGCCCTGGCAGAAAGCTGTGCCCCTTCCTGTTCCAATCCTGAGGGCAGGGGCTGCCCCCTCCTCTGGGCAGTGTGCACAGAGGGCACACAAAGTGGCACACAGGACATGGATGATGCTTGCACAGAACTGATGCCATGGTTAGAAAAGCAGCTTATCTATGAACGTGAATGTGGTTCATCAAAGCAGCCCATATTGCTGGAAGCCTCCAGTGCACATTGGCACATGTGAGGAGAGCTCTGGGGCTGGGTGGGAGCTTGCTTGCAGGTCCCAGGGAGCCCTCCAGCTCCTTCTGAGGCTGTCCAACTCAGTTTCTCCCCTGCTAGCTGCTGTCACCTAGACACTCCTAGGGTTTTCTCAACTGATTTGTCTCCTACTGCTTTGCTTCTCCTTCTCTTGGGTCCTTGCTTTGTCTCTAGTGTGTTTTGTTGTTGCCTGGGGAATTGTGTCAGTACCTACCTTGTATATTTGTGTGCATCAGCACATGTGTCTGTACATGCATGAATGTACATACATGCTTGAAAGGGGAGGGAGAACCCCATAGTGTAGATAATCTAGGTTGATATCTGGCTAGTGCTGCTATTGAGAGTGACTGGGTTTTGGAAGAGGCTGTGGTGAGAGCTGGAATGCAGTGCTCCCAGGCGGGAGCTGTATGCAGTGCGCAGGATCAGTCCCTGAGGACATTCAGGTCAAGGGTGACCCACCTACTGTGCACGAGGCCTCAAGGCCTGTGGCTCCCTCTGTCTGCAGTACTGGTAGGAATCTGGAAAGTGCTGGGAGTTGGGGAGGATATGTGTAAGCCCCCTGGCAAGCTTGGGGGCCGGGGTTCCCCAGGGATTGGTCACCTAGACACCTGAGGTGTGAGTACAGAGTAAGTCCTGGCTTTCTCCTTTCTCTCCAACACAGACAGGTTTGGTCAGCATGTGTTTGTGAATGAAGAAATGGGATTATCGACTCTGAGCACGAGGGAAGAGGTTTGGAAATTTCCTGTGGAAGTGCAGACAGAAGTGACAGAAAGTGACAGAAAGGCAGTGCAGCTTTTGCAGCCTTGGCACAGAGGCTCCTGGCTTCAGCCAGGGAGGGACGTTTCTTAGAGGGGCTCCTGCAGGCTCAGGTATGAGTTGCTGTGCAGCCAAAATGCCCCATGCTGCTTTACATCCTCAGCAGGTGGGCTGGGAGCTTGGCCAGGCTGCAGCAGGCGTGTGTACCCTGTGTGCTGACAGCACCATGGAGCCCTGCAGGTTACCCAATCACCCCAAGCCACAGCAGCAGGCTTTACTCTGTAAACCAGTCCTTTTGATTTTTTTTTTTTAAAGAAAAAAAAAATCATTTGCTCTTGTTCTTTTTCCATTGCCTTGCCTTGCCTTAAGATGATAAAGTGCTTTAGCAATAGTGGTGGATGAAGGTGCTGAGATGGCACAGGACTTCAGGAATTGCTTAAGAGAGGAGGTGTGTGGCAGTGTAATTGTAGGTGTGAATGCTGTGCTGCAGGCAGTGTTGGGGTGGGGGGCAGGGATTTGCAACACAGCTGCTACAAAGGTTGGGCAAAAGGACCTTGGTGGTTTTTAATCTCCTTACCTGGTGAGGAATTCCTGTTTCAGAGCATGTGTTGCCTCTTCCCTGTTTGCAGGGAACCCAGGACTGCTTCTGATAATCCCTTTCTGTCTTGTTTGATTCCTGTGTTTCTTTAGGACTGAGTGTTTGTCATTGTGGTTTTCCATAAATATTAAATATTAAATTATTCTGAAGCTATTCTATGCTTACCTGAAGGTCTCACTTAATACCTGGCTGATCTCCTGGCCCAGGGAGATCATTATCACGTTTGCAGGCATGTGGTTCAAGCTAGCATCGTGCTCAGGAGTAGATGTCCTGTGTCCAAGGAATGGGAAGTCAGAAGTGCTCTGCACTGGGGTAAGAGCCCCCAGCCACCAAGGGCAGATCTGCCTGAGGAGAGGAGACGGCCCTGCCATGAGGCCCTGCCATGAGGCGCTGGTGCCCTGACAGCTAGGGATGGGTGCAGAATGCTCCAAGCTGGGTGAGCAAAGCTCTGCATGCAGCACAGCCAGGGTGTCTGGCCAGGCGTGAGGGTGAACCCAAGCAGCAGTCTGGCACTCACAACAACCACACTGCTGCAACTACTCCCATGCTCCCAAAAGAGGCCTCCCCTCCTGCCTTCTGCTCCCGTGTTCTCCAGGTTTGGGTTAGGACAGTTCCCCTTTGCCCAGTGGTGAGGGAAAGTCCTTGTGAAGGAAAGCCAGCCACTGCAGCCTGCCCGTGGCTCCCAGCAGGCTGCAGTTCCCAAGGGCTTGTCAGGGCTGTTACCCTTGGGGAGCTGCTACAGGAAGATGCAATGCTTCTGGGAGGAGTCAGGTGATGGTAACTGCACTGGCCCTGCTCACAGGTGTCTTGTGGGACACACAAGCCCAGCAGAGCTGCCTGTCCTGTCCTGTCTCATTTTGTGTCTCAGAAACAAGGAAATAAATGACCAAGAATGAGATTTTTAAAGCTGAAGTGCGACTGTGTGAGCTGTGATCCTGCCCTTTTCAAGGCATTCAGGACATCTGCAGCCCAAAGGGACAGCTTTCCCACAGGCACTGCCCCTACCATGCCTGCAGGGAAGGCTGTGCTCAGCCTCCCTGCCACAGCTGTGCTGCCCCCAGCCAGCACTGGGCCCCACGGCCCCAGCCCAAAACAGCATGCTGTGTCCTGGTGTAGGTAGTGCTCAAATTCTTTTCTGTTCCAAAACCCAGTAGGGCTTTCTTCAGTCTCCCAAACTTGCTCACACCTCTGGGCCACCATGATCTGCAGATACACACAGCTCTCCAGGGACTGCCAGGAGCCAACAAGAAAGCTTGCAGACCTAGTTTTGGTGGACCCTACAACTGCACGTTAGAGTTAGCATTCTGGCAGACCTGGTTTTGCCTGTTTCTTGTCTTACAAAAAAGAGTGAAGCAAAGTTTTCTGGCCTTCTTGGGAGGCAATTGAATTCCTCAACCAAACAACAGTGGTGAGAGACCTGAGAAGCTGGACACCTGGCTGCAGCCTGCAAAGCACGTCTGTGTGTCCTGCTTGGCCTCAGTCTCCTCCTTTGTGACAGGGGGTGGCTGCTCTGAGCTGCATGCACGCGGCACTGCTGCCCGCAGGCGCCTGGAGCAGGGTGCTGGGCAGAGGAGGTTAAACGATGACTTCAGCCACCCAGAGCCCTATGGCTGCAGTGCACCCCACTCACTGATGGAGATGTGTGTGCTTCATATGAATAAATAGTAAGAATGGGATCAAGCTGCTAAAAAGTGAAATGTTAAAGAGAAAGCAAGTCCACAAAAAAGGCATCAGATGGCTGGAGTCTGTTTAGCAGCAGTTGGTGTCAGATCCCCTTTCTGCCTGGGTTGAATCTGAAAAGATTTCAGTTTTCTTCATGCTGCTTCAGCAAGAAACCTCTTTGCCTGTCAGAAATTTAGGGTGCAGTGGTTTTCACCTGGCAAGTCGCCACTGTTGGCTGCCCACCTAGGGCAGTCCTGCACTGCAGCAGACCAGAGAGTTAAGGTCTAACTCATGGATAAAACACCGCACTTTCTGCTACCCGGGGCTGCAGTGGGTGCTGGCACAGGAGCAGCAGCAGCCTGGCTCAGCTACGCCAACCTCCCTCACCCTGCCCTGTCCTGCCAGTCCAGGATTTCTCCCAAAGGGCTTTTTCTCTGCCACATTTGCGAGCCATGAAGGCAGGTGCCCAAAGGCAGGTCCATGAAGTCAGCACAGCCACACGGGGACAAACAGCCTGCAGAGTTTTTCTTCTCTCTTCTTGGGCTTCTCCTGTTACTTGTTATGGGTTGTTTCCCATAGGGAAAATGGGTTGTTAGGGCTTTCTATCAGGGACAAAACAGCAGGAAAGCCACATCTTCATAACAGTGTGACTCAGGAGCGACAGCTTGTCAGAGCAAGGAAAGTGCTTTCACGAAGAGGGGCTTCTTGGCAGCTTCAACATCACTGAATTAAGGCAAGAGTTTTGGTGGGCCAGTAGAAACCAGTCTTCACAAAACAGAGCCTCGCAAGGCAACTGTGAGACCTGGTGCAATTCTGGCAAGGGAAGTGCCACACAACTGCTGTTGCTGAGCTGGCCTGAGCATTTTTCCTGACGGTTAAGGAACCACAGTGAGGAGGGATGGCAGAGCAGGGTGCTTGGCTTCATACCCACCAAGAACAGGGCTCGCCCTGTCACCATCCTTGTCCCCTGCCAAGCACTGCAGTGCGTGCTCCTCACAGGAGGCTCCCACTGATAGCAGCACCTGGCAGAAGGGCCAGGGCCACCCTTGCCTGATGTCTGCAGGTGGGTACCTCTGGCCTCCAGGTACCGGGGCCACATTGACTCAGGGCTGGGGGTAGCAGGGCCTGTCCATCCTCCCACTCCTGGGGCTCCCTGCCTGCCCATCTCCAGCACCGCACCTCCTGACAACAGCCCTTCCCTTCCCCTCACCTCCCCCCCCTTACCTTTCCCTCCCTTCCCTTCTCTTCCCTGCCCTGCCCTGCCCTGCTCTTCCCTTCACCAGCTGCCCTATGTGCCCACAGACAGCCCCCAGGCAGCCAGCCAAGCCTGAGCCCCATTGCCTGGTGCAGAAGCACTGAGCACTCCCCAGCTGACTCTTAATACAGCTTATCCCTTCAGGGTGGGTCCTCCTCAGCCCTTGGCCTATTTTGTTTCTCTGGCTGAGTGTGAGTCACAGAAAGAATGTCTCTGTGACTTGTCTCTGCCCTTGTTATTCCCTTGTTATTCTCTCTTTTTTTTTTTTTTTTTTTTTTTTTTACTGCTAACCTATTTTAATGTGCTTTGCTTTGCACTCTTCATTGCCTCACCTTTGTCTTAGCAGTGGCTGAACCTGAACCTGTTGAATGCAGACCAGTGCACTCCACAACAGCAGTTTAAGCTCAGCCTTTTGGTGTTCCCCCAGTCTCTCCAAAACCCTCCCTGTGCACATCCTATCCACACCATGCCCATAGGTGGGGGTATCTCTTGAGCTGAGGCCATTCTGCTCACTGGAAGCAGGGGCTGGGCACCAACATCTGACTAAAGTTCAAATGCTGGGCTGCAGCATGGGGAGGATGGGGAAGTGGTAAGCCTTGTGCATAGCCAGGCAAACACCTCCATGCTGTTCGGGGGGATTTTGTGGCCCTCTGCAGAACACAGGGCTGACACACAGGATAGAGAGCCCTGCGGCTGCTTGCACTAGGGCATAACATCGTCCTGTAGCATCACCCCAAAGGTTTGCTGTAGAAGGTACCTCTTCATTAGGTGTGTGCTTCCCACCATTTCTGCCCCTGCCACCCTTCTTTCTCAAACCCTGTCAGCAGTGCTGTGCCTGCGGGGCACGGGAGTGTTCCCCATGGGGCTGCAGGCTCAGGCAGCTGCTGCCCCATCTCAAACCGCAGGCAGCCGAATGTGGACTGCAAGCAAGAAGAGCTGCAGCTTGCACTGATACAGGCAGATGGTATGCCTCCAAGGCAGATAGCACGCAGGCCCCTGCAGTAGTCATAATGGCCAGAAATACTTTATTTCTTTAACAAAAAAAATGGTATTCGTGTAAGTGCAGTGTGCAAATCAGACACTTGGAGTATCAAAACCAGAGAGTGCAGGTGCAGGACATGAGGAGAAAGCATAGCAGGAGGCAGCTGACAGAGGTTGCGAAATCTTCAGCGCTTGTACTCGTGGGGGACTTCAACTTCCCTGACATATCCTGGAAACACAACACAGCCCAGAGAAAGCAGTCTAGGAGGTTTCTGGTGAGCGTGGAAGATAGCTTCCTGACACAGCTGATTAGTGAACCTACCAGGGGTGGTGCCCCGCTAGACCTTCTCTTCACAAACAGAGAAGGACTGGTGGAGGATGTGATTGTCGGGAGCTGTCTTGGGCAGAGTGACCACGAAATGGTGGAGTTCACTATTCTTGGCGAGGCCAGGAAGGGGACCAGTAAAACTGCTGTATTGGACTTTCGGAGGGCTGACTTTGGGCTGCTCAGGACACTAGTTGGTGGAGTTCCTTGGGAGGCGGTTCTAAAGGGCAGAGGGGTCCAGGAAGGCTGGGAGCTCTTCAAGAGGGAAATCCTAATGGCGCAAGAGCAGTCTGTCCCCATGTGCCCAAAGATGAGCCAGCGGGGAAGAAGACCAGCCTGGCTCAACAGAGAATTGTGGCTTGAGCTTAGGAGAAAAAAGAGGGTTTATAATCTTTGGAAAAGTGGGCAGGCCACTAGGACTATAAGGATGTAGCAAGGCTATGCAGGGACAAAATTAGGAAGGCCAAAGCTCATCTGGAGCTCAATCTGGCTACTGCCGTTAAAGATAACAAAAAACGTTTTTACAAATACATCAACACAAAAAGGAGGACTAAGGAGAGTCTCCATCCTTTACTGGATGCAGGGGGAAATTTAGTTACAAGAGATGAGGAAAAGGCGGAGGTGCTCAATGCCTTCTTTGCCTCAGTCTTTAGCGGCAATACCGGTTGTTCTCTGGATACCCAGTACCCTGAGCTGGTGGAAGGGGTGGGGGGCAGGATGTGGCCCTCACCATCCATGAAGAACTGGTTGGTGACCTGCTACGGCACTTAGATGTGCGCAAGTCGATGGGGCCGGATGGGATCCACCCAAGGGTACTGAGAGAACTGGCAGAGGAGCTGGCCAAGCCACTGTCCATCATTTATCAGCAGTCCTGGCTATCAGGGGAGGTCCCAGCTGACTGGCGGCTAGCAAATGTGACGCCCATCTACAAGAAGGGCCGGAGGGCAGACCCGGGGAACTATAGGCCTGTCAGTTTGACCTCAGTGCCAGGGAAGCTCATGGAGCAGATCCTCTTGAGAGTCATCATGCGGCACTTGAAGGGCACGCAGGCGATCAGGCCCAGTCAGCATGGGTTTATGGAAGGCAGATCCTGCTTGACGAACCTGATCTCCTTCTATGACAAAGTGACGCGCTGGGTGGACGAGGGAAAGGCTGTGGATGTGGTCTACCTTGACTTCAGCAAGGCTTTTGACACCGTCTCCCACAGCATTCTCCTCAAGAAACTGGCTGCTCTTGGCTTGGACTGGCGCACGCTTCGTTGGGTTAGAAACTGGCTGGATAGCCGGGCCCAAAGAGTCGTGGTAAATGGAGTCAAGTCCAGTTGGAGGCCAGTCACTAGTGGCGTCCCCCAGGGCTCGGTGCTGGGGCCGATCCTCTTTAATATCTTCTTCAATGATCTGGACGAGGGCATTGAGTGCACCCTCAGTAAGTTTGCAGATGACACCAAGTTAGGTGCGTGTGTCAACCTGCTCGAGGGTAGGAAAGCTCTGCAGGAGGATCTGGATAGGCTGCACCGATGGGCTGAGGTCAACTACATGAAGTTCAACAAGGCCAAGTGCCGGGTCCTGCACCTGGGGTGCAATAACCCCAAGTAGAGCTACAGGCTGGGAGATGAGTGGTTGGAGAGCTGCCAGGCAGAGAAGGACCTGGGAGTGATGGTGGACAGTCGGCTGAATATGAGCCAGCAGTGTGCTCAGGTGGCCAGGAAGGCCAACGGCATCCTGACCTGTATAAGAAACAGTGTGACCAGCAGGGCTAGGGAGGTGATTGTCCCCCTGTACTCGGCTCTGGTGAGGCCGCACCTCGACTACTGTGTTCAGTTTTGGGCCCCTCGCTACAAGAAGGACATCGAGGTGCTTGAGCGGGTCCAGAGAAGGGCGACGAAGCTGGTGAGGGGCCTGGAGAACAAGTCCTACGAGGAGCGGCTGAAGGAGCTGGGCTTGTTCAGCCTGGAGAAGAGGAGGCTCAGGGGCGACCTTATCGCTCTCTACAGGTACCTCAAGGGAGGCTGTAATGAGGTGGGGGTTGGTCTGTTCTCCCACGTGCCTGGTGACAGGATGAGGGGGAATGGGCTTAAGTTGTGCCAGGGGAGTTTTAGGTTGGATGTTAGGAAGAACTTCTTTACTGAAAGGGTTGTTAGGCACTGGAACAGGCTGCCCAGGGAGGTGGTGGAGTCACCATCCCTGGAGGTCTTTAAAAGACGTTTAGATGTAGAGCTTAGGGATATGGTTTAGTGGGGACTATTAGGGTTAGGTTAGAGGTTGGACTCGATGATCTTGAGGTCTCTTCCAACCTAGAAATTCTGTGATTCTGTGATTCTGTGTGACTGTGAATCTTCTGGGCCTGAATATGCAAGATGAGCACTGACTCTTCCGGGGAGAAATTTCTCCATTTGCCAAAAACAGGGTCAGGCTACAAGATATACAAGTATATCATACACAAGTATGATAAACATGGTGCCCTGGGCACCATGAGACACACCTGAGGGCATGCATGGTAGGAGCTGCCCCACTGCACTCAGGTGGGGATTAAGAGAGCTGTGAAATTTTCCCTTGGACATGGAGGCCATGTTGTGTTATTGCTTCATGAATTCAGACTGCCAGGATGGTCAGACTTCAGCAGTAATAAGGAGAGGTAATTGCAATTAAAGCTATTGTGCCATAATTAGGATGTTTGTTACAAAATGGCAGACGAGGCAGTGCTGATGGCATGGGTGGGTTCACTCTTGAAACCAGGCATGATAGAAGGAACTAGAAGGCCCAGGAGTTTCTGCTCAGCATTCCCCAGACATGGAGAGGGCTTGAGGCAGGTTCCCAGTGACCAGTCACGAGTGGTGTTCCCCAGAGTCAGTGCTGGGGCCCATCCTCTTTAATATTTTTACTGATGACTTGAATGAAGGAATTGTATGCACCCTCAGTAAGTATGCAGACAACACCAAGTTAGGGGGAAGTGTCGGTCTGCTGGAGGGTAGGAAAGCCCCACAGAGGGACCTGAACAGGTTGGGTTGATGGGCAGAGGCCAATGGGATGAGGTTCAATGTGGCCAAGTGCCAGGTCCTACACTTGGGGCACAAAAATCCCATGCAGCTCTACAGGCTTGGGGCAGAGTGGCTCAAAAGCTATGCAGAGGAAAAGGATCTGGGGGTGCTGATTAACGCTCGCCTCAACATGAGCCAGCAGTGTGGCTGGGTGGCCAAGAAGGCCAGGGGCATCCTGGCTTGTATCAGGAATAGTGTAGCCAGCAGGACCAGGGACATGATTGTCTCCATTACTGTGGTCTAACCTGCCCAGCAGCCAGCAGCATACAGCTGTTTGCTTACCCTACCTCCCTCCCTCTCTGGGATGGGAGAGAGAATCAGAAAAAAAAAAATGGAAGCCTGTAGGTTGAGATAAAGACAGTTTGTTAGGACAGAAAAGAAAGGAAAATAATAATAATGGTAATAGTACTATTAATAATAGTTTGTACAAACAACTGATGCACAATGCAATTGCTCACCACCTGCTAACCAATGCCCAGCCTGTCCCCAAGCATCCCCCACCCCGGCCCACCCCCCCATATTAATTGTTCAACATGACCCCATATGGTACGGAATACACCTTTGTCCAGTTTGGGTCAGCTGTCCTGTGTCTGTCCCCTCCCAGCTCCTGCTGCACCCCCAGCCTGCCCGCTGGCAGGACAGAGAGAGAAGCTGAGAAGTCCTTGGCTTAGTGTAAGCACTGCTCTGCAACAATTAAAATATCAGTGTGATATCAACATTATTCTCATCACAAATCCCAAACACAGCACCCTACCAGCTACTAGGAAGAAAATTAACTCTATCCTGGCTGAAACCAGGACACCCCTGTACTCTGCTCTGGTGAGGCCACACTTCGAGTGCTGTGTTCAGTTCTGGTCCCCTCACTACAAGAAGGACATGGAGACCCTGGAGCATGTCCAGAGGAGGGCTACGAAGCTGGTGAAGGGCGTGGAGCACAGGTCCTGTGAGGAGCGGCTGGGGGAGCTGGGGTTGTTTAGTCTGGAGAAGAGGAGGCTCAGGGGAGACCTCATTGCTCTCTACAACATATGAGCACACCGCATAATTGCCTGGGACACATCCACTGACTCACAAACCCTTCAGTATTTAACAGGAAGAATGGAATAACTGGCATGACCTGCCTGTTTCGCCTGTCTGCTATCTCTTGGCCCATCTATCCTTCATGTTTATCAGGAGTCTAAAATAAGAGTCGTGTTAATATGTCTCTTCCTCCTAGAACTGTTGGGAGGATTAATTAGTTAATGTTTGTACAGTGCTTTGAAGATAAGTGCCAAGCTGGATGATGATAGAAGGAGAAATGTATTCTTCATCTTGTCTCCTTCCTTTTTCACTTGGGCTGATGCTAACAGCCAACGTGGTCTTTCTCCACTAGGTCATTTGGCAGGGATGTTATCTTGCATTGCAAACCAGGGTGAAGAGACAACATGTAAGGAGAAATCACCAACAGAGGAGTGAATATAAGAAGCAGAGAGGAGGTGACCACCTTGGGAAAGCACCAGGGTTCAGCTCCCACACATGTCTGCTGTGCTCACTGCCCAAAACTGCAGCTGAGCAATAGACAAAGGAATTGAATGAGTGCTTAGGGTGCAAAGATCATGGGACCCTGTTTAGCAGTCCAAGCCCCAAACACCAGGTAAAGAAGAGACCGGGGAAATGATACTCTGAGCACGCTGCTCTCAAGGCTGGCAACTGGTGTGAACACCTCACCACCAGCTCCGTTTTCCTGCCCCAGCTTACCAGCTGGATTTGCATGGCAATGAGCTGCATGCAGGTCCAGGTGGGGTCCAGGCAGCAGCCTATGTGTTGGCTCACTGGGCAGGAACCATGCCTTGTGTTGGCAGTGGGACTACAGCACTACCAGCTGGTACAGAGCATGATCATTAACTGCTGGAAAAATTGCTCTCAGACAGCTCAGTGGAGATATCTATCATTTGGGTACAGAAGGAAAGATGAACTCTCCCTGGATGACTCAGGCCAGAATAGCATTTGACATCTCTTGGGCAGACAAGGGGTTGACATCTTATTGTGGATAGGCTGGTGCCTATCCACAGGAACCTATATCCAGAGACCCTCCCACTGTCATCCCCATCTGGGAAGAGGCCATTCTTGTCCCCATGTAAGTGTCCCACCAAGGTGGCCCTGTCTTGATGATGGTCTTAGCACCAGCCAGCCAGGGTTGCCACGTCACAGCCTGGGCCACATGCTGCAGCCCTGCTTTGCCAGCTAGCCCATGTTCATCAGCAGTGTATTTAACCCTGGCAGGTAGCTCAGCAGCACAGCCCTCACTCACACCCCTCCAGTGGGATGGGGGGTGGAGAACTGGAGAGGTACAAGTCTGATAGCTCATGGGTTGAGATAAAGACATTTTGTTAAGTAAAGCAGAAGCCATACACAAAAGCAAAGACAAACAAGGAATCCATTTGCTGCTTCCCACCAGCAGGCAGGTGTTCAGCCACCCCCAGGAAAGCAGGGCTCACCATGTGTAAGAGTTCCTTGTGAAGACAAATGTCGTCACTCTGAACATCCCCACACTTCCTCCTTCTTAACCACAGCTTTTATTGCTGGTTTATTGCACAGAACGTCCCTCTGGCCATTTGGGCCATCTGTGCTGGCTGTGTCTCCCCCAGCTTCTTGTGCCCTCCAGCCTCCTCACTGGCAGGGCAGCACAAAAGCTGAGAAGTCCTTGACTCTGTGTAAGCACTGCTCTGCAACAACTAAAACATCAGTGTTTGTTGGCACTATTTTCATCAAAAGTCAGAATCATATGAGCCTCTATGAAGAAAATTAACTCTGTTCCAGTCAAAACCAGTACAAAGGGGCACCAAGGCTTTGGTAGTTGAGATATAGTGGCTGTTAAAATTTGTGCTTTTAAAAACAGTGGCCATTTTCCATGACAGTTCCAGGCTGCTTATTGTCATTTTTACCAAAATTTCTTTCTACAATGGTCAATTCAGAATTTCACTTCCTTCACTTCCCAACACTGCACTTTCTTTTGGAAAACTGAGCATGATATCATGGAAAGAACTAGATTTCATTGTGCTGAGTGGTAAAACAGAAGTGAGTTTCACCCCCACAACCCCATTTTCTTGTTTATTCCAAACTATGCAAAACGGAAACAGTTTTTTTCACCAAATTTCTTTTAGTCATCAATGCCAACAGCCCCCAAAAGCAGTTGGCTCTGGGGAAGGGCACAGCAGGTATTCCTGTGTCAGTGCAGTAAGGGGAAGCTGAGGAAGAGCTTTCCTGCCTGAGCTGGACAAGCCCAGCATGTTAGCAGCAGGACTTAAATTTCAGGGTAGAGAATTCCCAACAGCCGTGCCCTGGCCCCAGCTCCGTCTGGTTGTATATCAATAGTGGATGAGTTCTGGCTTTGTCTGGGCTGGGGAATACATGTTGCAGCTAGTGATGTTAATTAAATGGTAACTAGACAATGGAGATTTATTTTCAGACTTCTTGATAGAAACTGGTTATACACAGCTGGGAAATTGAAATCTGACCTCCTGCTCATTTCCTCTCTTCTCCAAAACAACAGTTAATTACTGCAGTAGCCTGCAGAAGCTATGGGACAGGCTCATCCACACAGTGTTCCCTTGGGGCCACACAGCCAGGTCTGGCAGGAAGCATCTCCCGAGCCTGGTTCCAGAGGCTGGGCCTCATCTTCCTGCATCCCAGACCCAGATCCAGGTGATCAGCCCTGGAGATGACTGGGGGTGGCCTGGGGTGATCTCCCAGTACCCCTGCCTTGCCTTCCTCCAGCTCCTCAGGGAGAGGCAGGCTGTTCACAAGTGTAGAGATATCAAAGCCTGGAAAAGGGGAGATGTGGTCATCATGGGGGGCAGACAGGGCAGCCCTGGGCTCACCTCTGCTGGGGCATGCAGCTGCATCCCTTGCAGCTGTATTCACAGTGGGGACCACAGGAGTTGGCACCGGGTAGAGCTCAGGAGACCGTGGGACTCTCGCTGACCTTCCTTATCTCATGCCTCATTTTCCCTTGAATGATGGTAATGGTTTGACTGAAGGTGATGGTTTTGGCGCTTCACAAGTTTCATCCTTTTGCCAAAGAAGAAGTCAGCAGCACTCACACCAGAGCCAGTGGCTCCAGTTAGTATAGGATGCTCTTTTTTTCCAAACTTGCACAACATGATCTGCTCCTTGACATGTGTTCCTCCATCTGACTTTGCAAACACTTCTATCTGTGCACAGCACAGCAGTCTGGACTGTGGAGCTGCTGGAGCCCTGAGATCTTCTTGTCTATGTGGAGCTAAAGGAGCACTGCTGGACCACCCCAGGTACCTCCCTGTCTCCTGGGCTGGGTGGGCTGTGAGTCCCTAGCATGGGGCCAGCTCCACACTCCTCATCTCCTTCTGTCCTCAAAGGAGAGATTGTGCCAAAGGGATGCAGGCAGAGGGAGAAGCAGCAGCTGCCTGGAATAGGCCCAAAGGGCTTTGCAGCACGTCTGGCTTAGCACTGGGGGCCGTGGGTCCATCTGCTCCCCATCACAGCCAGCAGCCTCAGCCAGCAGCAGAGTGGAGGCCTGCCTGGGGAGGAGCACAGTAAGTGGCACTTAGGCTTTTGGGTACCCTTAACCCTTGCATTTCAGGTGGCATGCAAACAAAGCCCACAGTCCACACACAATCTCCTGGTTAGCACCAAGAAACAGCACAGCAGTCACCCATAAAGCTTTTATAATCTGCTTTCTGGAAGATGACTGTTCCCACAAGAAAGGGAGGAGGAGACATGATTATTTTTCATTAGCCTTATAAATAATAAGCTAGTTTCCGCTACTCTTGCCCTGTAATTAGGGCTCTGGTTCCAGGGACCTGCAGAATGAAGCTGGTGACTCATAGGAAGGCAGGACAGCCTGGCCATCTCCCACCCACCCACACCCCCCAGGAAAAGGGAAGCAGCTGGGACACTGCACAGAAGGGGATGGGGTTAGGGTTGGGGTTGGTGTTAGGGTTGGGGGAAGTTAGAGGGCAAAGCCCACCCAAAGGAAGTGCAGGCTGAGGCTGGCACATCGTCATTATTTTAAAAAAAAAAAAAAAAAAAAAAAAAAAAAAAAAAAACTTCTGGTCCAGGACTGGCAGCATCTGACCTGAACATCTGGATGTTGTGTGGATATAAGGTGAACTCAGGAGGAGCCAGCGACATGGAGGTGAGGTGCAGAAGGGTGCCTGGATGCCTGCAAAGAGTCTGGGACTGAATAACCATCAGCCATCAGCACCCAAGCACACATCTTGTGTCCAAGAGCACAGTGGAAGTCACACTCAGGAACCAAAGTAAACAAACCTCTACAGCTGAGGACACTAATGTGCCTCCATGAGACACATCACACAATGGAGATGTGTGATCTTTTGGGTAGATATGTGACTTGAGGGAGCTCAAAAACTTTCATGAACAAGAGGGGAGTTTTTGGAGCCTCCATTTCCATTTTGGTGTCTGCGAAACCAAAAAAAAAAAAAAGTAAGTTTTTAATATGAAAATATAATTATGACATATTTTTTAAAAAGTGATATTTTACAACAAAAAGACTGAATGGTTTAATAAACCCAATCCAAATGAAAGTATTTTATTATAGGCCAAAGAAAATGGTCGTTCTCATCCCCAAATATTTTTCTTATGCCAATTCCTTAAGGAAAAAAAAAAAAAAAAGTAATTGAAGAAGAACCTGCAAAAAAATAAGCACTTTTTTTCCTAAATTTAGCCAGAAACTGAATAGTTTCTGCGTATGCAGATTCCCCTGGCCCAGTCTCCAGGTGCTGTAAATCTGTGGTTTGACCTTCCCTGCTCGGAGCTGCTCTGGACAAGGTGGCACTCACCAGAGGAAGAAAGGACCTGGCTTACGCTTGTCCAAGGGTATTGTGCGAGAGGTAGACCTCAAACAGAGCTCACCTGTGCCCAACATATTAAGAGCAGGGCTTGGCCCTACGCAACTATACATGCTGTGCAAAGCAGTGCTGCCACACTCACCACAAACTCTTCTGTTTTCCTGCACAGGGAACTTGCATTTCACTGCCTCTCTGATTTTATTTTTCCATAGCTTTACTGAAGCTGCATTATACCCTCCCTTGCCGGAGGCTGGATCCTATGACTCTGTGTGCCCCAGAATGCCTTTCCACCAAGACATGTTTGGACACAGGTCTTTGACTTGGCTGGAGACAGAGGTAGCCAGGGAATGCAGTATTTGAAGTATTTGGCCGTTCACTTCACCCAGTGTATCCTTATTGCTTGGAACCAGACCTGTCGCTGAGCATCGTGTTTGCCAGGTCAACAACTCCCCCAGGGGTAGAAGATGCAGGATATCAGGCCAGAGCAGAGGTGACACAGCCAACACAGCCACTGTAATAGATGTCTGCAGAAAAGTGTAGTCAGAAAATGTAGTGCTTTTAGGAGATCTGACGGATAACTTCCTGCTGGGAAGCAGCATTCAGACAGCGTGTAGGTGGCAGAGGGCAGCAGTGCTGGAGGCAGGAGTGCCTTTATCTGGTCCTGCCCTGCAGCGTGAGCTGTTGTTCAGGGAATACTACCCAGCCCACCTGCCCCAGAGCAGCTGCACAGCAGCAGGAGGCTCGTGGCTGAGCAGCACAACTTGTCCTGACACAAAAAAAATCACCTGGGGAGAAATATAAGGGAACTCATGGGGCTGAGATCTGTGAAACAGAGCATGTTCCAAAACAGGGATCTCTGCTGCTTTGGTGAAGTTTTCCCTAACACAGGGACAAGGTGAGGTCCTTTCTCACAAGCAAAATTTACCTCTGGTACTCACTGCCATGAGATAGGTATCAGAAGCACAAAGCTAAAAACATTTCAAAAGGGGAAAAATAGACTGAAAGAGAGGTGAATAAGGAGAATGTCTCTACCTGCATGAGGGAAAGACACTCATTGGGCCCCCTGAAAAATGCCAGGGCACTACTACCTGCACAGGTCACCTCCAGGACTGCCTCCATCCTGGAAGCATGCACATGATCCCTCCTCGGGCCTGCAGGGCTCTGCGTGCAGCTCGGGTGGTGTGAAAGTCTCTCTGTGCACCTCAGGCAACCTGTGAGCCGAGCTGCCTCTGGCATAACACAAAGCCAGCCAGGAGCCTCTGATGCAGGGCAGACCTCCAGTGTCTGGACGCAAGGGGATGCAGTCCTTCATCAAGGCAACAGCCTGTCACAGCTAAACACTACTGCATTCAGGGAAGTCATCCCTTGTTGAGGTGACCTTTTATTTTACAGCCACCCGAAAAGTCAGAGAGCAGCAAGTGGCTCCTCTACTGGGCACTCATCTCTGGTGTGAGCCATGGGCTGGCAAGACCCGTGCCTGGCTCTGCACACAAGCTCTGTCCTGCAGCCTCCTCAGCAGGAGCCTCCTCTTGAAAAACACAGCCCATTCTGGGAACAGAATTTACCCAAACCAGCAGATGCAGTACAAACCCATCTTGAAAGAACTGTTCACTAAGGAAAAACAATTGACACATTAATTAGAAGTGACTGATTAAAGAACTGAAAGGGAATTACTCATCTTGTTAGAGACAGGCACCTGCAGAGTTCTTGCTATCAGAGCAACATCATCCTCCACACCACTGAGAGGACACTGCTGCTCAGCAGCACAGCACATCCTCTCATCCAGCACAAACGCACAGCCACCAGCCCAGTGCATTCCAAAGCCCCACAGATCGATCCACCACAAGGCAGTGCCAGCCGTGGCCATCAGGATGACAGCACAAAACATTGAGTGTGAAGGGCCAGGCTGCCCAAACAGTGCAATTCACACCCAGACACACAACACAAGCAGAGCCACACAGAGAGGGGAGCACACATGCAGGCATGCTCCCTCTTCTGGGTAGGCTATTCTCTTCTAGCACCAGCCTGGTCTGCCCGTACTTTGCTCTTCCACATCCAGCTTCTCCATGTGCTTTGTCTCTTCCATCCCTTGCAAAGGTACAGCTGGTGGCCATGTCAGAGCAGGATTTGGGCAAGAAGCACAAAGTAGAAACCTGTCCCAGGCAGCCCAAGGGTTTCTGCATCACTGGCGCTCTGTCAGGTGATACAAGTTATCCCTGATATCGTGCCAGGAGCTTTGCTGATGTGCTCCATAGCACAATGGGTCTCCAGAGCCAGCAAAGGGAGAAGGCTAAGGGCTTCTCAGTGGAAACGGCTGCTGGCAGCTAATAGAGCAGGGTTTTCTGACATACATGGCTGTGTGACAGACCTGGTTCGGGGGGGGGGGGGGGGGGCTGAGAGCTGATCTGGGATTTTGAGTGGTTACAGAAGGCTGTGCCTAGACCCAGAGAGAGTGGTGCTGCAGGTTAGTGGTAACTTGGTTGTCATCACTGAAACATGGTGGGACCACTCCCATGACTGGAGTGCTGCAATGACTGGCTATAGTCTCTTAAGGGACAGGCAGCACAGAAGGGGTGGTGGAGTGACTCTCTATATTAGAGTGTGTTTTGATGTTGTGGAACTTGAGACTGAGTCTGGGAATTACAAGGTTGAGTCCCTCTGGGTTAGGATCGGTGGGAAAGCCAACAAGGCAAGCATTCTGGTGGAGGTCTGTTACAGACCATCTGTGGTGGTTTAACCCGGCCGGCAGCTAAACACCACACAGCCGTTCGCTCACCCTCCTCCCTCCCTCTCTGGGATGGGGGAGAGCCTGAGGTTTGAGATAAAGACAGTTTATTAAGATAGAAAGTAATAATAATAATAATAATAATAATATGTACAAACAAGTGATGCACAATGCAATTGCTCACCACGCGCTGACCGATGCCCAGCCCAACCCCGAGCAGCCAGCCCCCCCACCCTGACTAGCCACCCCTATATATTGTTCAGCATGCTGTCAGATGGTATGGAATACCCCTTTGGCCAGTTTGGGTCAGCTGTCTTGGGTCTGTCCCCTCCCAGCTCTTGCTGCACCCCCAGCCTGCCCGCTGGCAGGACAGAGCGAGGAGCTGAAAAGTCCTTGGCTTGGTGTAAGCATTGCTCTGCAGCAATTAAAACATCAGCACGTTATCAGCACTCTTCTCATCCTAATCCAAAACATAGCACCCTACTAGCTACTAGGAGGAAAAATAACTCTGTCCTAACTGAAACCAGGACATATATCCACCCCTTATTCCATACCATTTATGTCATGCTCAGGTTACACTCTCTCCAATACATTCTAGTTAATCACTATTTTCATCTATGGTAGTAATGACACACAGCATTATATAATAATTAACACAATACAACTCAACTCATGGGCTGTTCTCACCCAGTATTAAATCCCTTTGAGGTACACAACAGACCTCCCCATTCTTTTGCATTACCCACCAAGTGCATCCAGGTCCTTGAGCAAAAACAATCCCACGGATGGGTTTGCCTTTTCCTGAGGCAGGAGTAGCCCAGACTGTTTTACCCAGCATGTTTCTTACATGCACTACAGGAACTTTATCCCCTTCTACTGTGCGTAGCAGGTTTGATTGGGCTGGTCCAGCTCGGTTGGCAGATCCCCTAGTATTGACTAACCAGGTGGCCTTTGCCAAATGTGTATCCCAATTTCTGAATGTCCCAGCACCCATTGCTTTCAGTGTAGTCTTTAACAGTCCATTCTATCGCTCAACTTTACAGGAGGCTGGTGCATGATAGGGGATGTGATACACCCACACAATACCGTGTTCTTTGGCCCAAGTGTCTATAAGGTTGTTTCGGAAATCAGTCCCACTGTCTGACTCAATTCTTACTGGGGTACCATGTCTCCATAGGACTTGTTTTTCAAGGCCCAGGACAGTGTTTCGGGCGGGGGCATGGGGCACAGGATATGTTTCCAGCCATCCGGTGGTTGCTTCCACCATTGTAAGTACGTGGCGCTTGCTGTTGCGGGTTTGAGGGAGTGTGATGTAATCAATCTGCCAGGCCTGTCCATATTTATATTTCAGCCATCGTCCTCCATACCAGAGAGGCTTTGACCGTTTGGCTTGCTTGATTGCAGCACATGTTTCATAATCATGAATAACCTGTGCTATAGTGTCCATGGTTAGGTCCACCCCTCGATCACGAGCCCATCTGTATGTTGCATCTCTTCTTTGATGGCCAGAGGTATCATGGGCCCATCGGGCTATAAATAATTCACCCTTATGTTGCCAGTCCAGGTCCACCTAAGCCACTTCAGTCTTAGCAGCCTGATCCACCTGCTGGTTGTTTTGATGTTCTTCAGTAGCCCGATTCTTGGGCACATGAGCATCTACGTGGCATACCTTTACGACCAGCTTCTCTACCCGGGCAGCAATATCTTGCCACAATGCAGCAGCCCAGATGGGTTTGCCCCTGTGCTGCCAGTTGTTCTGTTTCCATTGCTGTAACCACCCCCACAGGGCATTTGCTACCATCCATGAATCAGTGTATAGGTAGAGAACTGGCCACTTTTCTCGTTCAGCAATATCTAAAGCCAGCTGGATGGCTTTCACTTCTGCAAATTGACTTGATTCACCTTCTCCCTCGGCAGCCTCTGCAACTCGTTGTGTAGGACTCCATACAGCAGCTTTCCATCTCTGATGCTTTCCCACAATGCGACAGGACCCATCAGTGAACAGGGCATCTCTCCTCTCATTTTCTGGTAGCTCGTTGTACAGTGGGACTTCTTCAGCACGGATCACCTCCTCCTCTGATGACATCCCAAAGTATTTGCCTTCTGGCCAGCCCATAATCACTTCCAAGATTCCTGGACGACTGGGGTTTCCTATTCGAGCCCACTGGGTAATCAGTGAAACCCACTTGCTTCATGTAGCATCAGTTGCATGATGTGTAGAGGGGACCCTTCCTTTGAACATCCAGCCCAGTACTGGCAGTCGGGGTGCCAGGAGGAGCTGTGCTTCAGTACCGACCACTTCCAAAGCAGATCGAACTCCTTCATATGCTGCCAATATCTCCTTTTCGGTTGGAGTGTAGTGGGCCTCAGATCCTCTGTATTCCCGACTCCAAAACCCTAGGGGTCGACCTCAAGTTTCCCCAGGTTCTTTCTGCCAGAGGCTCCAGGTGGGACCATTCTCCCCGGCTGCAGTGTGGAGCACATTCTTTACATCTGGTCCTATTCGGACTGGCCCCAGGGCTACTATGAACTATTGAACTATTTCCTGCTTAATTTGTTCAAAGGCTTGTCATGGCTCAGGGCCCCATTCAAAATCATTCTTCTTACGGGTTACTTGGTAGAGCGGGTTTACAATCAGACTGTAATTTGGAATGTGCATTCTCCAAAACCCCACGACACCTAGGAAAGTTTGTGTTTCCTTTTTGCTAGTTGGTGGAGACATAGCTGTTATTTTGTTGATCACATCCATTGGGATTTGACGACGTCCATCTTGCCATTTTATTCCTAAAAACTGGATCTCTCGTGCAGGTCCTTTATTTTGTTTTATGGCAAAACCAGCCTTCAGAAGGATTTGGATTATTTTCTTCCCTTTCTCAAAAACTTCCTCTGCTGTGCAACCCCACACAATGATGTCATCGATGTACTGCAGATGTTCAGGAGCTTCCCCCCGCTCCAGCGCAGACTGGATCAATCCATGGCAAATGCTAGGGCTATGTTTCCACCCTGTTGCAGCCAATTCCACGTATATTGGACTCCCCTCCAAGTAGAGGCAAACTGTGGCCTGCACTCTGCTGCTAGAGGGATGGAGAAAAATGCATTAGCGATATTGATTGTGGCCTACCACTTGGCTGCCTTTGATTCCAGTTCGTACTGGAGTTCTAGCATGTCCAGCACTGCAGCGCTCAGTGGGGGTGTGACTTCATTCAGACCACGATAGTCCACCGTTAGTCTCCACTCACCATCAGATTTTCGCACTGGCCATATGGGACTATTAAAAGGTGAATGAGTCTTACTGATCACTCCTTGGCTCTCCAGTTGACGAATTAGCTCATGGATGGGAATCAGGGAGTCTCTGTTGGTGCAATATTGCTGCCGGTGTGCAGTTGCAGTAGCGATTGGCACTTGTTGTTCTTCGACCCTCAGCAACCCCACAACAAAAGGGTCCTCCGAGAGACCAGGCAAGGTAAACAACTGTTTAATGCCCTCTGTCTCTAAGGCAGCTATGCCAAAAGCCCAGCGGAACCCTTTGGGGTCCTTGAAATATCCTCTTCTAAGATAGTCTATGCCAAGGATGCATGGAGCATCCGGGCCAGTCACAATACAGTGTTTTTGCCACTCATTCCCAGTTAGACTCACTTCAGCTTCTAATACAGTCAACTGCTGGGATCCCCCCGTCACTCCATGAATACTGATGGGCTCTGGCCCTTTATAGCTTGATGGCATTAGAGTATATTATGCACCGGTATCTACTAAAGTTTATACTTCTGTGCGTCTAACGTGCCAGGCCATCGAATTCACACAGTCCAATAAACTCAATTGTCCCTTTCCTCCCCCTGGCTAGAGGCAGGGCCCCTCTAATCCTGGTCAGAATCTTCAATCCTGTGTTTAAGGGACTGCCTGCTGGAAGTTGGAGCAGCAAACTTTTCAGAGAACCCCTTTTTCCCGCTTGTTTTCTTTTGCAACTCACGTACCCGTGCCTCTAGGGTCGCGGTGGATTTTCCATCCCATTTTCTCATGTCCTCTCCATGGTCACGTAGGTAAAACCACAGGATAGCACGAGGTGTGTATCCACCATATCATCTTCCTTGCATGGATGAGCGCTTACCCCTAATAGCAGAGACATTGGTATGTACAGGGGTGGAGGAAAGTACACTCTTTTTAAGTTGCTGGACCTCTTCAGAAAGTTTCTCCAAAGTATTCTCTTTTAGTTGCTGGACCTCTTCAGAAAGTTTCTCCAAAGTATTCTCTTTTAGTTGGTGGACGCTTTCAGAAAGTTTCTCCACAGCCGAGACGCAGGCCTGTAGGGAAGAGGAGAGACTTTCTTCGTACTGCCGGAGTTGTTTAACCACATCACCCACTGAGGGTTCGTCATCCTCTTTCCAGGCCATTATTGCCAATGAGCTGGCATATGATGATGGTGCACTCCATACAAACTTCTGCCACATGGGTCGTGTACACTTGACTTCATCTGGATCTACGGGTATTTGTCCATTGTCTGGGTCGGCATAGATCACCCCCCTTTCTGGTAATTCCCTCAGATACTGGAATCCCTTCTCCATAGAGGTCCACTTGCCTGGCAGACATACAAGTTCTTCCTTGTAGGGATACATTTCCCTTACACCATACACGAGACGCCTCCAGAGGCTGTAAGATCGTACTCCTCCAATTGCTTTGTCAATGCCTGCATCTCTAGCAAGGGATCCCAGCTGACTGGCTTCCCTGCCGTCTAAATCCACATAATTGGCTCCGGTATCCCAGCACCGGAGCAGCCAGGTGACAAGCTGCTCACCTATGCAGCGACCAAAATCTTTTCACATATCTCATAGCTCACGCTGGTATAGGCTTCGGGAAACTAGTGTTGTTTTTTCAACATCCCCAGCTTCATTGTCCTGCATCCCTGATGGCCCAGCCTCGTCTTCTCCAAACCTAGACTCTGCGTTCTAAATGACCTGAGTCTCTATACCATTTTTCACCTTGTCTACAGGGGCAACTTGTACTGCTACAGGTTGTTTCTCTGACTCAGCCACAGAGTCTGCCACAGGGGTTGGAATACACTCTGCAGGGCCAACTTGCACTGCTACAGTTCGTTTCTTTGGCCCAGCCACAGGAGCTGGAGCGGCTGCAGGAGCAGGAGCCAGAGTAGCTGCAGGAGCAGGAGCTGGAGCGGCTGCAGGAGCAGGAGCTGGAGCAGCTGCAGGGGCTGGAGCAGAAGTGGCTGCAGGGGCTGGACCAGGAGCTCTAGTAGAGATCTGCCTCAGGACAGATCTCTGGATGAGATGCCTAAGTAGTTGTTTAACCTTTAAACCTGAAGCGCATTCAAGAGACATAACAACAACAACACGCTGGTCTGCGTATCCCAAGGATATTCAACATCTTGGAGAGTTATCGTAACTAGCTCAGGGGATAAGAGAGTGCTGAAGGGGTGAGGGAGAGTGAACAAATAGGGAAAAATATATTCCCCTGTCCCCTCCACAGACTGGCTCCCTGATGAAAAAAGGCAGCAGGTGTAATTGTTAATGGTTTCCGAGATATAGTTTCCAAAGTACAGAGTCAACGACAGTGTTGAGTACAAATACCAAGTTAAAGTCATGACCAGATATTTCATCATATCGTAAGCTATTGTTACACCACACAGTACCATAATGATCATAAACCAGGGCCCGGAAAGGATAAACAGCACAACAGGGATCACACACAGAAAGCAACGTGCTATAAAATTCAGTTTGGAATACAGCCACAGCAAACCTGAGATTAAAGCAATCAACATTGTGACTAGCAACTAGTAAGCAGCTCTAATACTTATACCAATTTTAGTTTAACATACTCTGGTCAGATCTGTCGTTATCTCAACCCTTCATGCCCCACGTTGGGTGCCAAAAGAACTGTGGTGGTTTAACCCGGCCAGCAGCTGAACACCACACAGCCGTTCGCTCACCCTCCTCCCTCCCTCTCTGAGATGGGGGAGAGAAACAGGAAAGTGAAGCCTGAGGGTTGAGATAAAGACAGTTTATTAAGATAGAAAGTAATAATAATAATAATAATAATAATAATATGTACAAACAAGTGATGCACAATGCAATTGCTCACCACTCGCTGACCGATGCCCAGCCTATCCCTGAGCAGCCAGCCCCCCACCCTGGCTAGCCACCCCTATATATTGTTCAGCATGCTGTCAGATGGTATGGAATACCCCTTTGGCCAGTTTGGGTCAGCTGTCTTGGGTCTGTCCCCTCCCAGCTCTTGCTGCACCCCCAGCCTGCCCGCTGGCGGGACAGAGCAAGGAGCTGAAAAGTCCTTGGCTTGGTGTAAGCATTGCTCTGCAGCAATTAAAACATCAGCATGTTATCAGCACTCTTCTCATCCTAATCCAAAACATAGCACCCTACTAGCTACTAGGAGGAAAAATAACTCTGTCCTAACTGAAACCAGGACACCATCAAACCAGGATGAGGAGACGGATGAGGAATTCTACAGGCAGCTGGCAAAAGTTGTGAAATCATCAGCTCTTGTCCTTGTGGGGGACTTAGATTTCCCATATATGTCCTGGAAATGCAATACAGCTCAGAGGAGTCTAGGAGGTTTCTGGAGAGCATGGAAGAGTTTCCTGATGCAGGTGGTTAGTGAACCTACCAGGGGAGGTGCCCCACTAGACCTTCTGTTCACAAACAGAAGGACTGGTGGCAGATACGGTGGTCAGGAGCTCTCTTGGGCAGAGGGACCACAAAATGGTAGAGTTCTCTATTCTTGGTGGAGTCAGAAGGAGGGTCAGTAAAACTGCTGTCTAGGACTTCCATAGGGCAGACTTTGAGCTGTTCAGGACACTGGTTGGCAGAGTCCCTTGGGAGGCAGTTCTGAAGGGCAGAGGAGTCCAGAAAGGCTGGGTGCTCCTCAAGAAAGAAATCTTAATGGCTCAGGAGCGGTCTGTACCCATGTGCCCAAAGAAGAGCCGGCATGGAAGAAGACCAGCCTGGCTGAACTGAGAGTTGTGGCTAGAGCTTAGGAAAAAAAAGAGGGTTTATGATCTTTGGAAAAGAGGGCAGGCCACTCAGAAGGATTATAAGGATGTTGTAAGGATGTGCAGGGACAAAATTAGAAAGGCCAAAGCTCATCTGGAGCTCAATCTGGCTACTACTGTTAAAGATAACAGAAAATGTTTTTATAAATACATAAACACAAAAAGGAGTACTATGGAGAACCTCCATCCTTTACTGGATGTGGGGGGAAACTTAGAGATGAGAGATGAGGAAAAGGCTGAGATGCTTAATGCCTTCTTTGCCTTAGTCTTTAATGGCAAGACCAGTTGTTCTCTGGATACTCAGTACCCTGAGAGCAGATTGTGGCCCTTACAATCCACAAGGAAATGGTTGGCAACCTGCTACAGCACTTAGATGTACGCAAGTCGATGGGGCCAGATGGGATCCACCCGAGGGTACTGAGAGAACTGGTGGAAGAGCTGGCCAAGCTGCTTTCCATCATTTATCAGCAGTCCTGGCTATCAGGGGAGGTCCCACTCGACTGGCGGCTAGCAAATGTGACACCCTTCTACAAGAAGGGCCAGAAGGTAGACCTGTGAAACTATAGGCCTGTTAGTTTGACCTCAGTGCCAGGGAAGCTCATGGAGCAGATCCTCTTGAGTGTCATCATGCGGCACTTGCAGGGCAATCAGGCGATCAGGCCCAGTCAGCATGGGTTTATGAGAGGCAAGTCCTGCTTGACAAACCTGATCTCCTTCTATGACAAAGTGACATGCTTAGTGGATGAGGGAAAGGCTGTGGATGTGGTCTACCTTGACTTCAGTAAGGCTTTTGACACCATTTCCTATGGCATTCTCCTCAAGAAACTGGCTGCTCATGGCTTGGACTGCCGTATGCTTCATTGGGTTAAAAACTGTCTGGATAGCCAGGCCCAAAGAGTCACGGTGAATGCAGTTAAATCCAGTTGAAGGCTGGTCACAAGTGGAGTCCCCCAGGGCTCAGTACTGGGGCCAGTCATCTTTAACATCTTTATCGATGATGTGGATGAGGGCATTGAGTGCACCCTCAGTAAGTTTGCAGACGACACCAAGTTAGGTGCGTGTGTCGATCTGCTCAAGGGTAGGAAGGCTCTGCAGGAGGATCTGGATAGGCTGCAGCGATGGGCTGAGGCCAACTGCATGAAGTTCAACAAGGCCAAGTGCCGGGTCCTGCACCTGGGGCACAACAACCTCAAACAGCTCTACAGGATGGGAGATGAGTGGTTAGAAAGCTGCCTGGCATAGAAGGACCTGGGAGTATTGGTTAATAGTCAGCTGAGTATCAGCCAGCAGTGTGCTCAGGTGGCCAAGAAGGCCAACAGCATCCTGGTTTGTAAAGAAACAGTGTGGCCAGCACGGCTAGGGGAGTGATTGTCCCCCTTTACTCAGCTCTGGTGAGGCCGCACCTTGAATACTGTGTTCGAATTTGAGCCCCTCACTACAAGAAGGACATGGAGGTGCTTGAGTGAGTCCTGAAAAGGGTAATGAAGCTGGTGAGTGGTCTGGAGAACAAGTCTTACGAGGAGCAGCTGAGGGAGCTGGGACTGTTCAGTCTGGAAAAGAGGAGGCTCAGGGGCGACCTTATTGCACTCTACAGGTACCGTAAAGGAGACTGTAGTAAGGTAGGGGTTGGTCTATTCTTCCACGTGCCTGGTGACAGGATGATGGGGAATGGGCTAAAGTTGCACCAGGAGAAGTTTAGGTTGGATATTAATAAGAACTTCTTTACCGAAAAGAATTATTAGGCATTGGAATGGGCTGCCCAGGGAGGTGGTTGAGTCACCATCCCTGGAGGTCTTTAAAAGACGTTTAGATGTAGAGCTTAATGATATGGTTTAGTGGAGGACTTGTTAGTGTTAGGTCAGAGGTTGTACTAGGTGATCTTGGAGGTCTCTTCCAACCTAGACAATTCTATGATTCTGTGATTCTGTGATTCTTTCTGTCATTACGCTGAGCAGACAAGCAGGGACAGGGAGAGACAACAAGGAGTGCTGGCAAGGACAGATCACTCAGGTGTTCTCAGTAACAGGACACTAGGTCTTTGCTCCATGGGGCTCAGCAGGCATGGTCAGGTCATGGGCACCGTGCAGCAGGAAACCCCTTCAGATCCCAGCCAAGGACAGGCTCCTGGGTTCCCTGGGTGAGGAAAGCAGAGAGGACACCACCAACCTGCAGGCCAGGAACAGGCTGGGCAGCACAGGAGGTAGCTGCAGGCCAGCTCTGCTGGCCTTCTTGTAGCCACATTTCAGTCCTGGCTGGTTATCCCACTTATCCCACCTGTGCAATCAAATGGTGTTTCTTCATGCTCTACCTGATCTGCTGAAGGTTAAAATAAGAGCCAGCAGAGACTGTGCAGGAGTAAGCATGTGCCAGTCCGCAGCTGAAGGCACATGGGAATCTGTTCTTTGGCTTTTGGTCACTGTTGCTGAATCGCTGTCCCTGTGCCTCCTTTCTTTTCTGTAGTCATGCATAGCCTTCCCAGAAAACCTCTTCAGGGTGCACAGCCACCACTGCAGCCAATGTCTTTCCTAGCCATGGGCTGTAGCCAGCCAGCCTGTGGTGCCATTGGGCAGCCCTGCAGCCCTCAGGGGACCTCAGCTCAGCCTGCACTGGCCAGCAGGTAGTGCAGAGCTCTGTCCCAGCCTGGTTCATCAACATGAGGCAGCAGGCAGTTGTTTGCTTTCCCTGTGTGCCTGGTGTTACTTCAGTCATTGTTCACAACTTCCTTTGATTTCAGTCAAAGAAAGCTGGGAAGAAACATTAAGTTTCTTGGAAGATGTGATGTCCAAGTGCCAGAGCAGTAACAGTAATGTTCTCTCATAGGTCCAGACACTCTCTCCCTTGGCTTCAGCTCAGGAATTAGGGGAGAGAAAAAAACTGCTGAAAGAGTGGAAAATACCATGGGAAAGCATTCACCACATGAGAAAACCTGTGAGCATCCTGCTGGCATTGAGGTGCTGTTTATAGGTGGCTGCCTGGGGTAGTGGCCTGTCTGTGACCAGTGCCAGGTTCGTAGAAGAGAGCCTACAGGCTGAGCAAGTGCAGTCTGGTGTTTCTCCTCATGTTCTCTGAGCTGAGCTGTACCTGCATCCTTGCATTTCCCAGACCTTTGTGGGCTTTCTCCCATGCTGCTGGCTGCATCTCCAAGCAGGGAGGCCACTGCTGGCTATGGGTTTGTGTCCCAGACTCAACTCTTGCAGCACATGGGAGGCAGGACATTCCCAAAACAATGTACTCCCACATGGCTTTGTCCCCGCCCCACCAACTCCAGAAATGAGTGTTCCTGCAGACTGGGAGAGAATGGGACCAATGACCACGAGATCCCAAACCTCTCTGTAACACCTCACTGGAGCAGGGAAGTTCACCACCGCTTTTCCTGGCCCAATAGAGGGTCTAGCATTTGGCCCAACCTATCCATGGGACTAAACAGTACTGGAATGATATGTCCATTTGATGCTGTTCTGCAACTGTGGTACTCCCAGTGCTATTTTAAGAAAAAAAATTAAGAACCACACACAGGTTCTGCTACTCAGTGTCCTTCATGCCTCAAGGCAGAGTGCATTTTAGTGATCACTTTGTACAGATGTCTCGAGTCCAGCTGCTAAGTCACCATGGCCCTCAAGTCCATCTTGGAGGGTCATACTAGGATACAGTTCTCAGCACAGGTCACTCCAGTTAAGTTCCTCATACCAAGGCAACCTGTTTTCCATGCATATCTGTGGTAGTTTTACTCAGGTGGGCAGCTGAGCTCCACCACAACCACTCTCTCACTCCCCCTCCTCAAAGGGAAAGGAGGAGAAAATAAGATAAGAAAGGGCTCAAGGGCTGAGATAAAGATGGGGAAATCACTTAACAATTATCATCACCGGCAAAACAGACTCAGAGTAGGGAGAAGGAAAAAAAAAAAAAAAAAAAAAAAAAAATATTAGTAACAAGCTAGAGAAGTGAGAGACAAAGAAAACAAACCAAAAATGCCTTCCCCTCTTCTACCCTCTTCCACCTCCTCCCCCTGAGTGGTGCAAGGGAATGGGGGAATGGGGGCTGCGGTCAGTCCCTAGCACTTCATCTCCACTGATCCTTCTCAGTCACTCTCTGCCCCTGCTCCAACGTGGGGTCCCTCCCACAAGATGCCGTCCTTCCCAAACTGATCCTGTGCGGGCTGAACACAGGCAGCAGCTCTTCAGGAACTGCTCCCACATGGCTCCGTACCATGGGGTCCATCCCCCAGGAACAAACTGCTCCAACCTGGGTCCCCCATGGGTGGCAGCTCCCCCCAGACCCATGTTCCCACATGGGCTCCTCTCCACGGGCTGCAGCTCTGGCCTGGGGCCTGCTCCTGCAGGGGCTCTCCATGGGCTGCAGTCTCCTCCAGACCACATCCACCTGCTCCACCGGGGGCTCCTCCACAGGCTGCAGCGTGGAGATCTGCTCCATGTGGGACCCATGGGCTGCAGGGGGACAGCCTGCTCCACTGGGGGCCTCTCCACAGACTGCAGATTGATTCAAAGAACTAAGTTCCAATTTTCTTCAAGTGATATATTCTTTATTAGCAGCGCTGGATGCACGGGGGATCATTCCACCTATCGTGCATACCAGGGTAAAAAGCTGTGCCAAACTTATACAGTGAAGCAATTAATATTTCATGAGCGCCTATACATATTTATTAACTGTCCCGCCTACACTCGCTTTTCATGCTAATTAGTCTCTTAATGCTTTACGCTTGCGCAGATCTGTTTTTAGTCCTTGAGTAGTGGTCGTCAAAGGGTGGGCAGTGGTCCCAAGGAGGAAGGCTGCGAGTCTTCCTCCCAGTGTACTTTTCACCTTTAGTCCAATTTTCTGCTGAGTGGACACTTTTGGACACCTGCTCTCCCACAGATCCTCTTTGTGCTGGTTTCATGGCTGGTATTCCCGCTATCTCTAGTTTTATGGCCTCTTCTGGCATCCCAAGGACAATGCTTCTCCTTCTTATCTGGTGTTCTGCTGTTCTGCACATCCTGCCTAAGCATCCCACTCATTTAGGACCATCTGCGATTCCTAGTTGTTTTAACCCTTTATTCAGAGAAACTGCTGCTGTGTGCCTGGAGCACTCCTGCCCTCCTGCTGCACTGACCTTGGGGTCTGCAGGGCTGTTTCTCACCCCTTGCTCTCCCAGCTGCTGTTCCCCAGCAGCTTTTGTCCCTTGCAATATTCTCTCATAGAGGCACAAACAACATTGCCTATTGGCTCGTCTCTGGTCAGCAGTGGGGCCCTTATCTAACATGGGGCAGCTTCTGGATTCTTCTTGCAGAAGCCCTATGGCCCCCTACCTTGCCACGTAAACCCCCTTACAACATCACAAAGATGCTTACAAAGCAGGCTGCCAGGCTCACTTAGGCAAGCTCAGGGGGTTGGAACTAGATGATCTTTGAGTCCCTTCCAATCCAAGCCATTTTAAGCTGGTGGGCTGCGAAAGGCTTTATATACATCTTCTGCTTTCTCTGATAGGAAACAGAACTTGACTATTTGTAATCATGTGCTTTACAGGTAGGTATGACTCAAAAAGCTGACCTTGCCCCTTACCAGCACCATGACATTCAGTGTCCCTCTTTGGACCCTCATTCCACCCTAAAGGTGTTGATTTTAACATTTGTTGATTTTAACATACCAATTATATTTCTCTCCTAGCTGGATTCATGCTTATATGTGAGCAGAGTTTATTATCCAGGCTCCTTCTCCTCAGTGTGAAGACAATTAAAGATTTTCTTCTCTTCAAGTCCTCTTCAAGAACTTTTCAAGTTCTTTCTTCTCTTAAAGTCTTGAATTACTCAATACCATGATGTCAGACTAAATGAGGTCCTTCCTACTTGCCCTTCTCCTTCATTGTTTCATATCCTGTTGGGTACTGGATGCCCTGTGCCCTCCTTGCTCCCCATCCCCTCGGAGGAAGGTCTACCATCATGAGCAGCATCTCCTGTTCTGTTGCCAACCAGACTCACTTCACTCCCTCAGGCTGCCTGTGGGGCACTGCCACAGGAACCTTCATCATGTGGAGACATAAAAGTTCTCCAGGGTAGCTGTTGCCTGTGAGAAGTAGCATCAGTGCAGATTAATGAAACCCTCCTCACAAAAGTACAGGCTGCCCACCCTTGAGTATCCAGGCCACCTGGGGACACCTCAGTAGGAGTATCCCTCTTCTCTGCTGGGTGTCATGATTATCCCACTGCATGGACTGGACAGGATTCAGTCTTGTTCCATCTCCTGTTCCTCCACCAGGAACCTCAGAGCTGGGTTCTGCTGTTTGCATGCTAAGAACTAGTGACTTCCCCTCACAGGAAATTGTGTCCTGCTCTTCTCTCCAGTGCTGCTGGCCTCTCTCTAGTCAGGCAGAGCAGAACACAATTGTCTCTGTGCTAATTTAGTAAATTAATGAAAGAAAATTTAATAGAGAACATGACTGGAAGGGAAGATGGTATTTCTTTCAAATTAAACAGATTTCAGTCACTCAGACTCATTCTCTCCTAAGTCTTTCTCAGTCATGATCTCACAAGCTCCAAGACTTGTTTCCCGGTAGTCTTGCTAGTATCACCTGTAAACAAGAAGAGTAATGCTGCTGTCGAGTCCCCACTACATCTCTTGGTTCCTCTTGATTAACAGTGATGTGGATTTTGGGTCACCTTTTAAGAGTTAATCATGACCATGGGTGGATTTTTTGCCACAACATCTTAATTCCTTCAATTTCCATAAATCTTGTGCAAGAATAGTGTGCATTGTCTTTGTGTCCTTGTTCACCGTATCTTCCTGTCAAGAAAATAGGAAAAGAAACCACATATGCAGTGTGCTATAACCTCATTTCCCTCCTCCCATGACCCGAACACAACTCTTCTGCTGTCAAATCATCTGTGCAGGGACCTTCACACAGCACAGCCCTTATGGGCCCAGAGCAAGGAACACGGTTTATGAGGACTTTGTCACTCTTTCCACCCTTGCTTTATTGTTTCCTCTGGTGCTTTCATACACAGATTTTTGCATTCATACCTCCTTCAAACCAATCTCAACACTGACTACAGATCTCTTTGTTTATGAACAGACATATCTCATCTGTGCTCTCCACTCTATACACAGCATCATTTTTTTCTTTCTTGAATGTGAGGCAGTGATAGCTCTCAAATCAGACCACAAGCATCCTTCATATGAAATTTAATTCTTTCTAGGAGACACAAAGGAGCTCAATCTATTTGTTTTAACCAGATAAATGGTTATAGGATTAAAGGTGCAAGAACACATATTTATTTTCATTATTTCTGTTCCTGGTATTGCATAGAGAGATGTTATAGTCTGTTATATAAAGGAGATCAGACCAGATATTTGTAATGACTATACCCAAACTTGCAGCCTGTAAATCTAGATATTAGGGGGAACTTGAGTTATGGATGATAGCAGGAAGAGGGGAACATTGCATTTTCAGCAGTCCCTGCCATTGCTGGCAGCTGGCATGCCTCACTGTGCTCTTCACCTATTTCTTACCATCCCTGTGTTGGAGCTGCCAGTCCCATTGTCCCTGTGGTGCCACCTTGGCATTCTGCTCCCAGCATCTTCACTCAGGCTCACAGCTTTTCTAACCTACCAGATCCAACATGGGTCCAGCTGGGACACAGAGATGCACAGGCGGGTCACTTTGCTGGTTTGCTGGCACGAGGACTTGATTTTGTCTCAGGTTTAACAAGAAGCAGATGGGGCAGTTGGCTGACTCAAGTTCAGAAGAGAAGTAGAAAGTCCCCCGCACAGCAAGAGGGGAGGGACCTCCCTTTCTCACACAGACCCAGCCTGAAGAGTTGTTTAAGAGCTTTAACATTCAGGATATTTTCACTAAAATTGCATCCTAGTACCTCCAGAACCTTCCCAGGATAGCCTGAAGTCAGTGCCCTGCTTGTCTTGCTGTGCTGAGGTTGTGACTACAACAGTGTGGACCCAGGACTGGCTGCTGAAAAGGAAAGCCCATCCTGCCCTTTGTATTGTGATATCTTGTGTGAAGGCTGTGCTTTCCACCTCCCCATCATGACTGAAACCCTCACAGCTTTGTCCAGAGACCCCAGCAAGCAATTGGATTCTTCATTCAAACAGGATTGCTTCTTTCTGTCACCTAGCCGTTGTTGTCTCTGAAGTGGAAACACCAGGGATTACAAATGCCAGATCAGCATCTCCTCAAGGTCTTTCCCAATCACGTTTTAAAGCTAACAGGACCATGTGGGTACGTAGATCAGCAGGCTGTGGCCCACCTCTTCTAGACCAATGCTCAGAGGAACAAACATCATGAGCTGATTTTATTTATGTCCCTTTTAAGGCCTTACTACTAAGGTCATTCCATCTGCTGGTCACTCACAGCAGCTGAAATGATGAGGAGGCCCCTCTGGGAAGGGTGCTGCTCACCCACACCTTCTTCCTTTGGTGAATAGGAAAACTTCCCAGTGCTAACACGGGTGATTTGCAGTACCAGGCAAAGGAAAGGCTGCCTTGGCTCTGGGCATGTGTCAGCCTCAGGCTGCAGAGGGACAAGAGGAAGCAGGCTGCAGTGGTCAGTCCTGACAGCCTTAGAGGACAGAGCCTCAGCAACAGATCTTGAAAGAGAAATGGTCTCAAACATCATGCTGCAGGTGACATGCAGCCTGAAATATGAGCAGATAGTTCCTCCAGTCTTGGAGGAACCAGGTTCAGGGCAATTTTGCATCCTGAAACCACACATACAGACTCAGAAGTACTATACCTGCACTGAGGAGACACTTATGGTTCTAAACAGCAACACCAGGCTTATTTGCTCTGTCTTGGTGCAGGCACTGCTGTGAGGGTGACGCTGGATGGGACGAAGTTAGGGCAGTCCTGGAAGGGGGCTGGCAGGAGGACTGGAGTCCAGCAAAGCCCAGGAGGTGACCAGGTTTCGACAGTGAGGTTTGGCTGCAGAACATCTGAGGCCCTAGGTCACTGAAAGTATCTCAAACCACATGGGGAAGAAAGATCCGTTTGTCAACAGGGCAGTTCTGAGAAAACAACGTGGGAGCATACAAACCATGTCGACAGCCTCCTCTGCTTTCAGTGCCTGGAAGCTCAAGGGCCCCAACATGCCCCCAGCTCCCCACCTTTCCCCTCATTCTGCAAACCACTTGCCTGAGGTCACACCACCTCTCATAAGTGTCCTTCCATACATGTCTCCAATCTCACCCCTTCCATGCAGCAGCCATGAGGTGGTGATCAAACTGCTCCTGAGAACAGGAGAAAGATGGGGATGATGGATGTGGATGTCTGGTGGTTAACATAATGTAATTGTGCTGGTGGCACAGTAGTTCATTTTCATTTCCTTGGGGTGTTGATGTTTATATTAATTAAAGGTAATTATAGCACTGCTTGCTCAGTGCAACATACAGTGCAACATACAAAGACAAAAGCACTATTATAGAAAAAAAAAAAAGAAAAAAAAAAAAAAAGAAAGAAAAAAGGCTACTTCCTAGAGATTTCACCTTTTGTTTTGAGAAACCTGCAAGGTGAGTGGAGGCCTGGAGCTCAGTCACTGCTCTTCCCACCCATCACAGCCACTCTGTGGCAAGGATCTGCAGGATCATTACCGTCTCCAGATACTTCTGGATACGCTGACAGTGCTCGTGGCAGACACAAAGGTGATGGGTGATGGTGTTATGGTGTTAGTGGGAGCAGATACTTGCAGCACAAGGAGCTACTGGTGGTGATAAAGGATGCTGGGCAGTAGGGGTGAATAGCTGAGCATGCCAGGGGGATGCTGAGAGCATTGCTAGCAGACACTGGTGACTTTCATGATGGGCATTGGTGGCTCTAGTGACCAATAGTGTTACCCTTTGTAACAGCACTGGTGGCATTAGAGCAGGAGAGCAAGATGCTGGTGCTGTGGGTGGCTGTGGGTGGCACTAGGCACAGATACTGTCTGTGCTAATGGCTGCTGCAGTCCCTGCATGTCTGGGTTACTGGCTGTGGTGATTTTACTCAGGTGGGCGGCCGAGCTCCACCACAACCTCTGTCTCACTCCCCCTCCTCAAAGAGGAACGGGGAGAAAATACGATGAAAGGGGCTCAAGCGTTGAGATAAGGATGAGGAGATCACACAGTAATTATTGTGACGGGCAAAACAGACTCAGCATAGGGAGATAGTAAGATTTATTGCCTATTACTAATGAGCTAAAGAAGCAAGAAACAAAGGAAAGAAACCAAAAGCACCTTTCCCCCATCCACCTTTTTCCACCTTCTCCCCCTGAGCGGTGCAGGGGAATGGGGGAATGGGGGTTATGGTCAGTCTACAGCGCTTCTTCTCTGCCGCTCCTTCTTGATCACTCTCATCCCTTATGCTGTGGGGTCCCTCCCACGGGATGCAGTCCTTGCTGAACTGATCCGGCGTGGGCTTCCCACAGGCAGCAGCTCTCCAAGAACTGCTCCAGATATGGGTCTGTACCATGGGGTCCATCCCTCGGGAGCACACTGCTCCAACCTGGGTCCCCCACGGGCAGCAGCTCCTGCCAGGTCACCTGCTCCTGCGTGGTCTCCTCTCCACAGGCTGCAGGTCCGGCCTGGAATCTGCTCCGGCAGGGGTCTTCCACAGGCCGCAGTCTCTGTCAGTGCAGGTCCACTTGCTCCACTGTGGTCTCCTCCACATGCTGCAGAGTGGAACCCTGCTCCACCGTGGTACTCCATGGGCTGCAGGGGGACAGCCTGCTTCACCATGGGCCTCACCACAGGCCGCAGGGGACTTCTGCTCTGGCGCCTGGAGCACCTCTCCCCCTCCTTCACTGACCTTGGCGCCTGCAAGGCTGTTCCTCACTCCTCTCACTCTCCCAGCTGCTGTGTGGCGCAGCATTTTTTTCCCTGTCTTAAATATGCTCTCACAGAGGCGCAAAATATCACTTATTGGCTCAGCCCTGGTCAGCAGTGGGGCCCTTACCAAACATGGGGCAGCTTCTAGATCCTTCTCACAGAAGCCACCCCTATGGCCCCCTGCTACCAAAACCTTGCCACATAAACCCACTACACTGGCTCAAAGGTAACCCAACTTGTCATGTGGGGAGAGCTGTGAAAGTGCTAGATGGTGTCAATGCAGTTACTGCTGCATGGCCATCTGGAGCAACCAGACCTGTCATACCTAGTCTTATCACATGCACAGAGCTCTATATTTAGTGCTGAGAGCAGTGGCCTGTGAGCAGCAACTTGCAGCCTCATTCACATCTCTGAGCTCAGGAATGTCTGAGCTTGCAATGTGGAATTGTCCCTTGTCTTCAAGAGCTGATGCCTCCACAATAAAGCCCTCCTTGGTTAGGGGGAAGCATATTTGCTGAGGCTGCTGGATAGTGTTCTGTCTCTAGATTTCACAGCTGAGTACTTACCAGCAGCAAGAAACTAAAAAAAAAATGTGGCATGTGGTTTTCCTTTAGCCCCTTCCTCTGCAGCATTGGAGTTCAAGTGGTACAGAACTGGTGGGAAGTGGAAGAGGGCTTGTACCAGACTTAGGATGGAAGTCTTCTGATCTTTTTAGGCTTTCCATTCTTCTGTCTGCTGGGATATCCACTGAGAGTCTCTGAACACCTCTTGAACACCAAATACATCTACCTGTGCTGTATCTGTCTGTCCATCTTATCTAGCCTTTCAAGACCCAAGGCACACTTTGGTCCAATGAAGAGAACTACCAGCAGAGGAAGGCTGACTCCTCAGGCTGAGTTACTGCACTGTTCCCGTCCCTCGCTTCTCAGCAGTGAAAGGCTGAACACCCCAGATTGTCCTAGCAGAAAACACACATGCACATGCCTACCTTGGAAATTAATTGACATAAAACCTAAATAATATTTAATCTCACTAATAAAATAATGCAAGCTGTCCTCTATGTTGTGATGCATAGGTTTTAAAGAACGCTAAGAAACATTGCTATTTTTTCCCTGTGTATGCTTTTTCTTTTATTTACTTTCCTTACAGGGAGTATTTTTTTTCAGTTGGTTACAGTGTAGGTGGCGGTGAATGACAATAAGGGAAGAACCACAACATTTTAGCTGAAATACAGTAGCATCTAGTGACCAGATGGGAGAGATTTACAATGTGGTCTGATCAAGCAGAAGTTTAATGAGTATTAATAAATGAAAGTAAGATGCAGATTTTGGCAGGGGTATAGCTAAACACACCAAAGGTGGCTGGCCACTACAGGGAAGGTGTTTACCCCCAGAACCGGGCTTCCTTCTGTTCCAGACTGTGTTCTCCCAGGATTCAGAGCAAAGTGAGGAGCCCAAAGGATGAGGCACAGGGGGCTGCAGAACCATCCCTGCTCAGGACAGTAAGATCCTGGCATGGCTAAGAAACAAAGATAGAGCCATGGACAGCAAGGGGATTCCTTGAGGGGTTATTTCAAGACAGAGGAACAAGGGAAGGAAAGTCAAAGAGCACCTTCCCACAAAGGGGCTCACCCCAGCTCTTTGTCCCCAGGTGTGCACAGTCTCCTCCCCACCCAGCTGATTTCCAATCCATCCTTTCACTCCATGTGTGATGCAGAGGGACAGGGGACTCATTTCCACATCTTCCCACCACAGGCATCACCTTTGCCTCTCTATGTAGGATTCTTTATAGCATTTCCCTTGTGCCTTTGCTGAAACTTAATAAAGACAACCTGTGTGTCAATCAGAGTTGTAGCAATTTTACATCTGGGACATTTGGCAGGGAAGCTCTGTTGTGCTCTGTGACCTGAGGACATTTTCCCTTTTCTCTTTGACTGGCAGGTCTTCATGAGGGACAACTCTGGAGCCCAGAGAGGAACACAGTGCACAGGATGCTGAATCTGGCCTAGTCCTGAAACCCAGCAAGCTGTGAGAGGTACAGCATGGCCCAGGGCTGTCTGTGGGGCTCTTCAGAAATGGCTGGGGGGAGGGCAGCTCTGCACATGTGGTTCAAGAGGTGGTGGTGGGGAGGAAGAAGGAGGCTGGGGAAGGGAAGCTGAAGAGGGCGTTTCAGTAACAATCCTCCCTCCATCTAGTAGTGAATCCTGCAACACACCCATCACTAGTTATGAAAGTTATGAAATCTAATACTGATTGCTATAGTAACATCACGCCTCCACGCTGACCTAGTTTGAGACGAAGTACTCCCGCAGCTTTGAGCATACAGGATGCTGCAGATGAGTTTCAGTGTGTTCTCTGTGAACAATGGCAGAGGGAGCTGCTGAGTTTTCCACCTGCTTCCCCTTGCCTCAGGACCCTCAGGCAGCATGAGCTAGCTGCTTTGTCTTGGGCACAGAGCAAATCCAGTGCTAGAGAGCATCTCCATCCCACCTCCCTCATGCAGGCATTAGGGTCCACCTAGCTTCATCCAGGCATTCAGGTAACAGGAATGTCTGCCCCGGAACCAAGCAACATCCTTGCAAGCTGAAGAGATCTGGTGGTGCAGGAGCAACAGCCAACACCATTCAGAGCACCTTGTTACTGCTGTGCCACAAATAACATAGGGTAAAAAGCCTGGCCCTGTCCTCCCAGCTACCCCCACCTCCTCATCATCTGCATAGTCCTCAATATGCTAGGCTTGGGCTGCTGCTCACTTTGGCAGCACAGTGAGACAGGAGGATCTGGCTGGAAGTCCACAGCAAGGTGGTGGCACAACCAGCCATGCAGACTAGCCTCCTTCTACTGTTTCACAAATTTTCACTGCAAGCATAGAAAACCTCCATCCCCAGGAGCAGCAGCATACTCTGTAAGGTCAGAGGCAGACGTGTAAACTGGTCTTCATCCGTTGCCTGCTCCATGGAGGGCTTTGCAAACGCACACACACACACCTCCAGGGCTCTTGAACAACACTGAACAGAATAAATCTTTTTTTTTTTTTTTCTTTTTTTTTTCCCCAAGTGGTCTTATTAGCTGCTCTTCAGGACAAGCCACAGCATGCACCACCATGTGCCCAGGGTGCCTTGTAAGAGAGCACAGACCTGCACCTAGGTTTCAAACCACAACGACCCTCACGGACTTCCCTGATCCTTCTGCTCCTTCTCATCAGCTCTCCTGCCTTCTTCCTAAAAACTCTCCCTTTCTTATCTTTCCTTTTTTTGTCTTATTTGCCCTACTTAATGTTTTGCATCTTTTTCTTCAGAGCAGATCCCATCTCCTGGAGAACTTTGAGAAACTTCTATTTAGGGACAATCAAATAGGTTGTAAAGTTTCTGGGTTTTTGTTCCCTTGAGAGTTGATTATATTACCAGTGACATTTGCATGAAAATAAGTTCTCTCTCTCTAGGGCTCATCTGCTCCTCCAGATTAGTCAACATCTGAAGACAAAAATCTTTGTCATATTGCAGTTACTGATATGATTTTCACCGAAATCGATTGTGCTGATCCAAAAAAAAAAAAAAAAAAAAAAAAAAAGAATTGTGTCTAGCATACAAGGAAAAAAGTTATGTTCTGTCTGTTTTGGGATGTCTCCAGCCACATCCTGTCCCTTCCCATCACCACAGTGGGCATCAGTCAGTCCCAGAAGACACTTCCCTTTGCCCAGAGAACAAGAAGGAGATGGCAGCTCCCAGGCCCGCTGGAGCACACTGTTTATCTACCACAAGACCCTGGGTGCTGTATGCAGGTTCTTCTTTACGTGGACACAAAATACTCGTTCCGGTATGAAGTAGGATGTGAGTAGGTGCCTCCAGTGGTGATACGGGACTCCGTAGTTTTGAGAGGTCAGTGCTGCATGCTTTTTTGGTCTCGAACACCAGCATAGCCATGCTGGGATTTGCTTCATCTATCTGTAGCTGCCTGGACGGTGGATGTGTAGATGGGCTGGGCAAGCCCAGCAGGACACCTTCAAGCAGTGGGACAGACTGACCCTCCTAAAGCAGGTCACCCACCTTCTAAGGAGATATCTCAGGCAGATGGGCCAAATCACTTGTAGGAACCCCTGTCCTGCTCCCTTGCTGTACAGAGTGAGGGGAAAGGGTGGGCAAGCCTCAGCTCCTGGAGGTGCTGTCACACATCTCAGTGTGACATTAGCCCTGGGGGGGCTCCCTGGGATACCCTGGCCTAGGCTCTCGGTAGTGGTCCACAACAGGCAGCACTGCTCAGACCTCAGTCCACTGGAAGGAAGCTCCCTGGCAGCATTGGGAAACTGCCACAGGTGGAACAAGAGGTAGAAGGAGCCTGGAGGAAAGTCTGATGTATAATGAATAGCTCTAAGTAGAAATTGGTTATTTTTATCCCCTGCGATTAGATTCTGAACTCTTTGAATCATCGTTAATGCAACACCCTGGAAGCTGGTGGCCCCCCTCGCTGAATGCCACATGAAGTGTTTCTGCTAATTCAGGGAACATTTGAAATCATGCGTGTAGGCAGACCAACGTCACCCACACCACCGTACACAATTTTAAGCTTCTTGAGGTAGGGTGCAGGGAGTCATTTTTCTTGTGCAAGTTGCAAATCATTTATTCCTTATCTAGTTAGTTATTAGCATGCTGCTAGGTTTCTATATATAAAAGCCACCCGTGTGTTTGCAGCCAGCTTGGATGGCTAGGCCAAGGTTTACGTGGGTGGTGATGGAACACAGAGCCCTGGCAGAGCTGATCAGCAGAGGGCACAACTAGTCAACTCCCAGGGGCATTTGCAGCCCCATTCAGGGCTGGGGCTGGTCCTTGTGGAGGACTTATGTCCTGAGCAGCCTCGTGTTACAGGCTGCCTCTTCTGACCAGCATCTGAATGGCCTCCTGGCTCTTCATGGACGCCCCTGCCTCAGGACACATCCCTCCCCAACCACTCCTGCTCAGGCAAACCCTTCTTCAAAGGTTATGATCTCAAGAGGTCTCTTCTACAGATGAGCCTGTGATTTCTGTATGCCAGCCAAAAATTCTAGCAAGAGGCTCTCTGGCTTCTTCCTGGCACCACTTGGGCCAAAGTCTGGTGTCTGGTGCATTGATTTTGTGGTACATTATGTTTTAATATGGGATATGAGAGCTGAGAGCTGAGCTGTCCTAGGAGATACCCACCATAGTAGGTTCCTCCTTCTGCTTAGCAAGGACAAAGGCCCCTGGGCTGGCATGTGGGGTGGAGGGATAGCTTTGGTGTTTCCACAGGGAGCAAACTTAGAAGCTGTTGGAAAGTTCTGCTGCTATAATTCACCATGACTGTGAGCTGACCTGGAAGAGAGATGGGAACTGCAGGAAAAGCATGGCTAAGCTGTGAGGGGGAGGCAGAAAAGAGAGAGAAGCAAGGGAGGAGAGGAATTATGCTTTCAGTTGTGATTCTGTAGCTCTTCAAGAGCCTCTTGAAGGCACCTCTCAGGCAGGGCAGCCATGGCTGTGTTTACAGATGAGGGTGGCCAGGGAAAGGACATTAACTTCTTGCATGGAGGATGTGTGCCACGGGCATGGTAAAAGGGAGAGAGGCAGCACAGAGCCTGCACCTACTGCTGGCAAGCAGGAGGTAAAACATGTCCATCCCTGCAGCTCTACAGCTTCTACAGGAGCAGAAGCAGCTGCATGCAGATTGCAGTCTCTCATGCTGTAGAAACTGCAGAGGTACAGCTGGCTTCCTTCTAGGCTACCTCTAGTGCCCGGCAGGGCAAACCCAAGCCCTGCATGTGGGTCTCCACCATGCACACCACTGGCTGTAGCACAGACACACACACACAATCCACAGCCCCACAGATGTGTTTGTCCTCATGGTCCACTCCCAACATGCATGCACAAGCAGCAGAAGTTTGTAACTAGCTCATGCAGTGCCTCCAAACAGGCATTACAAAGTGTATGCTCTAAACAGCCTAGGTAACACACACACTGTTTAGTTTTTAAACACATACATAGCTCAACAACCCTGCTCTACTACTGGGGGCACACTGCAGTATTCCCTGTGCACTCTTAAGGTGAGTTTGTAGAATTCAAGTTGGGAGTTGGGCCAGCAGGAATCCAGAGACATGAAAAAAAAAAAAAAAAAAAAAAAAAAAAAAGTAGTTTCTCCTGGCTTCCCCCTAGAAGTTACAATGCAGACATGATGGGAAGTGACAGCTGGTCCGCCCAAGCCCTTCACAGTGCAGAGTCCCAACACAGAAGCAGGTCAGAGAGCAGAGGGGCCTCCCAGACTATTGCTCCACATCTTGGGGCTCAAGCCTGTTCAGAATGGGCAAGTAGCAGCCTCTATGGAACCTCCAGTAGTCCTCTGGCGGGACAAGCACCTTCTGCTGCCCTCACCATGTTAGGGCAACGCAGGAGGAAT
Source organism: Heteronetta atricapilla (assembly GCA_011075105.1). NCBI lineage: Eukaryota > Metazoa > Chordata > Aves > Anseriformes > Anatidae > Heteronetta > Heteronetta atricapilla. The sequence goes on from CM021750.1 coordinate 501,974, forward strand.
TTCTATGGGAGATGGAAATGAAACTGGCCAGCATCTCCTGGGCAGCCGTCCTCTTGAGGACATAGTGCACAGTCTTGTGGGGGCACCTCCCAAAGGACATGCAGTTAGTCTCCAAGGATGGGAGGGAGAAAAGAGATCTATCTGTTCTCCATGTGGAGAGGGGACAGGACAATACATCACAGGCTGGAGCTGCCACTAGAGAGATCCTGGCTGGACAGAAATAACTTCAGAGAGTTTACAGGACTGCACGGAGAGACAGACATCTTGAGAACAGCTCATTGGACTTCTGTCCTGGGTGACATTTTGACAGATCTCTCTCACACTTTCTGCCAGGAGTTACAAACCATAATTGCAAGGACTTACAGTAGAGTAATTCACCAAATGCTGCTTAGCTGCTGGCTGGGTGACTGGGTGGATGGACAGCCAGAAGCTGGGCAGGCATGTGAGAGTGAGAACAAGATAGACACCTGGGAAAACTGTGCTTTACTAGTATATGCACTGCATTGCAGCTGGCTCCTCTTCTCCATCCAGTTCCTTTTGGATCTCTGGCTCTGTCCAGAGTTCAGGCCAGCCTAATCTCTTTGCTTTTAAAAAGAGACTGAAAAGCAAATATTTGCAGTCAGTGAAGTATCTCTTACAACAATGGAAGATTTTCAGCTCACAATGAAGACATGATTCAGTCTTCCTGGAGTGGAGTGAACCATCTCCCAACAGCTTCAGCAGACCCTGGACCAGCCCCGTCTCCCACGCAGCATGCAGCAGCTGCAGGCCCTACAGGAGGGAGAGGTTGGCAGCTCCCTCCCAGGGGAGGAGAGGACTCCCTGCTAAGCAGGAAGCTTCTTCAGGCAAGGCTATCATCTGCCTTGTTTGAGATCTCATATGCTATTCAGTCTTGGGAGCTGCAGATGTATTTTGCAGGATGTGCTGCTCTAGGTGATTCAGTGCAGCCTGAGCCTGCAAGCAGCAGCCCCAGTGCTGCTGTCGTCAATTGTGCCCAAGGGTGACTCCAGCTGGGGTTTGGAGTGGCTTGGGGCATATAAAACTGCCATAAGTCAGCTCAGGTCAGTGCACCTCAGGGATTTCTAGGCATCAGCAGAGCAAGCAGGAAGAGGGACCCAGAGAATGGAGTCAAGCTGCAACAGGGGAGGTTCAGGCTGGATATCAGGAAAAGGTTCTTTGCCAAGAGGCTGGTTGCACACTGGGACAGGCTACCCAGGGATGTAGTCACGGCACCAAGCCTGACAGAGTTCAAGAAGTATTTGGACTATGCTCTTAGTCATATGGTCTGAATTTTTGGGTAGACCTGTGTGGAGCCAGGAGTTGGACTCAATGATCCTTGTAGGTCCCTTCCAACTTGGGATATTCTGTGATTCTATGAGAACACAGACTGAGGGGAAGGAAGGTAAAGGGGCCATACAGCAAAAGGGCTCAGGGATGCATCCACTCCATGCTCTGGCAAACCCCTGCTATGAGCATCTCCTAAGCAGGGCCTTCCCCTGCTAGACTGTGGCCTGGCATGGGGGTGAAATGACAGGGCACCGGACAACTGACAGGGGACACCACTCTTGCCAGATCTAATTCTAAATGGGCCTTGGCCTTCCTTGTCACATCCCTGAATACTCTGACAGTGACTCTTTCTCAGTTTGTGAGCTTCAGAGTCATGGATTTGGGAAATTTAATGTCAAAATGTCAAGAACTTTAATCTCTCCAAACTAAAAAAAAGAAAAAAAAAAGAAAAAAAAAAGTATTGAAGAGGCTTGGTTTTATTCCTTCCCCAACACCATCTCCTGAGGAACTGCCAAGGAATGCAGAGGGGAACTATAATAAAAAGAGTTAAATTCATCATAAAGAGAAACCAGTTCACAGAGGATGCAACAGCCACCCTGAGGTGGGTGGCAGCAGCTGGAAAGCCATGACCACCCCACCAACCCCACCAGCCTTGACCCACATATGCCCAGCATAGAGGCTGCATCCCACACAGCAGCAGGCAATCAAGTGAGGGGATGCCCACAGCAAGCAGGACAGGACCAGGAGTGGTTGGCATCCTTGCAGGAGGTCAAAGGAGGAAAAGGGAATTATAAACTCTCTGCCATACAAAAACAAGTGTCCACCCTTGGTAAGAGCACAGCAGCCTGAGAGGGCGCTCCCTGTCCTCCCCTGCTCCATGCCCACCCACCTCCTCTCCCCCTATCTCTTCTGCTTTCATTCTCCCAGCCCCTTGCACAAACTTCACTTTTCCTCCCTGCCCACTTGTCCCCATAGCTCCTCAATCTTACCTCCCCATGCTTCTGCTTCTTGAGCCTTCCCCAAGCCAGACCAGCCCCTGGCCCCATTTTTTTTTCCCTTATAAGTCAGGCTTTCATGTTATTTCATTTATTTTCATGTAACTTATTTCATTTCATTTCATTTCCCTATTTATTTTTAATCCTAGGGTCATTTTTACTTTATTTTGGGGCCCAGTGCCCAGGGAATACTAAAGCAGTGATGCTGATGTCCATTATGTTGAAGCAGGCACTGGGCTGAAGTCTTTCTCAGGACTGCCTGGGAGATTTCTGCTTCAAATATTGACTGCTCTTTGTAGAAAAATACATATTTATTATCAATATCCAGGGACATCCCATTATAATCAAATTGGCAGCTGTCTTGTCTCCTGAGGGAGTGTCTGACTCCCATAGAGTAATGTGGCACGGTGGCCACCAGAACTGGGACGTCCACATGTGGCTGTGCCAGAGTGAAAGACCTTGCCAGGAATCTGGACGTGGAGAACTGAAGGAAGGCAAAAAATAGAGAAAGAGGCCATGGTGGGCAGAACTAAGCTTGGCAGGTCTTGCTGGCATTCCAGGAGGATTTGGGCTCCCTGCTGCCTGCAGGGCTTCCCCTCCAAGTCAGGCGGTGTTGAGTCTGTCCATTCATGACCAACTGAAATTTAGAAGACCTGACAGCTGGCTTTGGCTGGAGCCAGCTATACCTTGTCCTTCTCTTCTGTCCAGAGATCAAATGTGTGGCTTCTCAGAAACAGTGAGCATTTCCTCTGGGAACATCTTCCAGGGCTTTGTCACATCCTGTTCATCACTGAACTGATGCCAGCTTGCACAAAGTGGGAGCAGGTCTGCCTGGCACATGCGTGAGTGTCTCTTCTAGGGCACTCATCCAGCCAGCCCCTCTGCTGCCCCACTGGCTCACTGTGTTGTCCCACGAGTGAGGTACTCGAGAGAGGCTGCTGCACCAGCTGCCAAGGAGCACAACAGGAAAGAAAGAGGATGGTACCCACAGATGGCCCATGAGCAACAGGACACCAACTGAGGCTGATGTTTCATGGTGTGTTTTGGTGAGAAGGGTGGGTTTGGTGTCAAAGGTCCCCTAGGTCAGCCCAGGATAACAGCCATGTCCTCAAACCCAACACACATGGGCACCTTCCATGCGGTGGAGGCCTGAGGGTCAGACCATCCTGCCCCCACCACCCAAAGTCCATGCCACACAGCAGGGCACAGGGCTGCGAGGGAGTGCAGGGGGAAAACTTGATCCCAGGTCAGAGGCAGTTCATGAGGACCCACCCCATGGGGCAACTTCTCCATGTGGCCTTCAGGAGAGGTAGGGCAGGACAGACTGAGCCTTGGGCAGTGCCACCAGATCCCCTGAGGACACAAGTAGTACAGGCCACAGATTCACATTGACCAAAGCTGCATTGCCTAGAAGTAGACGCTGCTGAATTCCCAGTGAGGGGCTGGCAGGACCCCAGGGAGCAGCATTTGTGGGACAAGGGATGGTGGTCTCCTCATCAAAGCAGAGCCCAGGCTGCTGTTCACAAACCACTGCTTTAAAAAGACGCAGCCCTTGCCAGCCCAATGGGAGTGATAGAGTTGAGCAGAGACTTTTCAATCATGTTTTCAAACCCAGCAAGCTACAGAATACATGACACTTCTGACTTTTTTTTTTTTTTTACAAATAATTTTTAAAGCCCCATCTGCTTTTCATCATTAATACATTTTTCTGTGTGAGGAAGGAAAACAAGACTGTCAATTCCTATGATCCATCAGTGTTTGCTGACTGTTCCCCACACCAGCCCAGTCCTAGCTGGGAGGCCAAGATCCTCCAAGAGACTCGAGCACAGTTTGCAGCTGAAGAGGGAGAAGCCACCAGCACGGACTACCAGCCTTCCCCTCTAACAGTTCTGCTTCTCACAGGGACACACCATTATCTGACTGTCTTCTTGAGGAATAAGCAAATAATGTTTGTGGTATTTTTTTCTCCCACAAGCTCCCTGGGGGCTCTGAGGGTCCAGGCACTATTCCCCCTTCCAGGTGCATGTTGAGGAACATTGGCTCAACCTCAGGTTGGCAAATGGCTCTTCTGCACAGACCCCCATCATCCCAGCTCCCAGGGCAGCCGCTTCATCTCACCAAGAAGAGCCATTCAGCTACATTTAGATGTTTTGGCACCCTGGATTTTGCAAAAGTAAGCTAGGATCCCATTTCTCAGAATTTTTACACCCATAATATGCTTCAGTGTTTGCTAGTTATCCAAACTGCATTCAGTTGAAAACAAGAAACTAAACTAAAATGTCTAAGGGAATAAGAATTAGCTTATACACTGCATGAGTTCAAAGCAGTTTAAAATACAGAAAATCAACTAATTGATTGATCAGCTTGGCTTATCCATATGTTCACTGACTCTCTTTAAACTGAAAGTTTAAAAGTTTTTCTTTTCTCCCTGTATAAACCAGAATAGATGGGGATTCCTCTGAGTCGAGGAAAGAGTCAGTGCACCTTGGTGCTCCCCTCCCCATGTAAATTAGTCTGTCCCCTCCACCACGCTGCAGGAATGCCTGTACCTGCTGCATGGACCATGGAGAACCAGCCTCAGCCCCTTGCTGTGGCACAGCAAGAGTGGCACAGCTCCCCCAGGAGCAACGCAGCAGGGCAGAAAAGATCAACTGAGCAGCAAACAGCTTCTCAGGTCAGGCTCGGAGTGTTCAAAAACACCTTTGCTCTCATCATAGCTACTGAAACATTTTCCTCTGGGGTAAAACATGCCATAAACACCAGTGCTTGTTGGAGAGGAGACGTTTGACATCATATCACATTAGTGCAGCTGCAAGCAGCACAGAACAGGACTGCCAGCTCCCTTCTGAGATCCAGTAACCACCAAAACACAAAACATAATGCAGCAGACCGGATGCTCAGCTCCTAGCTTCCTTTGGCTCAGGCAAGTCCTATGTGCAGTGTTTGACAGCAGATTTTTCTCCAGCTTCTGTGAACAAATGGGACAGGAGCAGTGATTTTCTGGCACTAGCCCTGCTATCTTTTATTATGCTGACCAAGGAAGGGACTTTATTAAATAAACATGTGCAGAGACCAGAAAAATAGCAGCAGCATTATTTAAGCAGCCTGTGCATGAGCCTTGGGACCCACAAGCACTTAAAATGCAACTAAAAAGCAATGATCCTTCCTGTGCTCCATTTCTGTACCCTGTTCTCTCCAGTCCCTGGTTCTCATGCCTCTTCTCCTTCCCTCCTGCTGAGTGATCTCTCTCCTATCCTGCTTCTCTCCTTCATCCCTTAACCTTGAGGCATTTCCTTTTAGAGCTGGTACAGCTCTGGTAAGGTTGCCCAGTGAGCAGTGGGCTGCAGAGTTTCTCAGCACCCTCTGAGCATCTCTCTTCTTCCTCCAGGTGCAGAGGATTCTGCGGGGAGCAGGGTCAGCACTTGTGCAAGGGCTCTGCTGCACCATCCCTGAGCAATGCTCTAGAAAACACAGGGATCATGAAGGGATTAGGAGACAATAGAAGCCGCCACCTCTCCGATAACCTGGACTCCCCTCAAGACTCTCTTTATGCCCCCCAGGACAGGAACCCTTATCTCCTCAGCCCCACTGACTCCTTCACCATGGACCCCCGGTTCCCAGCCCAGAATACCCTCCATGGAGACTGTCTCCTTCCACTCAACAACCAGATCTCCAACAGCAGCACTTTCCCCCGCATCCATTACAACTCCCATTTTGAGGTCCCAGATGAGAACCCTTTTCCGAGCCATGCCCAAGCCACGAAAATCAACCGCCTACCTGCAAACCTCCTCGACCAGTTTGAGAAGCAGTTGCCCATCCACAGAGATGGCTTCAGCACCCTCCAGTTTCAGAGGAGTGATGCAAAACACCGTAGTGAAAGCCCTGGGCGGATCCGGCATCTTGTCCACTCTGTCCAGAAACTGTTTGCCAAGTCCCAGTCTCTGGAGGGCCCCACCAAAGGCAATGTGAATGGCAAGAAAGGAGCTGATGACCTCAAGCAAAACCGGAGGAGCAAGAGCAAAGACCGAGCGAAGACATCTGAGCCCAAGCGCAGGACCAGATCCAACATATCAGGCTGGTGGAGCTCAGATGACAACTTAGACAGTGACACCTGCAGCTATCGCAACCCCATGGGCCTCATGACACTGGGCCGGCAGCCAGACCACAGCCAGCCGAAGTATTTCATGCATGCTTACAACACCATCAGCGAGCACATGCTGAAATCCTCCAAGAGCAATAATGACCTCAAGGTCACCCCTTGCACCAATATCCCAATCAACAATGACTCCAACTACATTAAGAGGGGCTCCTGGTCCACACTGACACTCAGCCATGCCCGGGAAGTGTGCCAGAAGGCCTCAGCCACGATTGACAAAGCCTTGCTGAAATCCAAGTCCTGCCATCAAGACTTGGCCTACCACTACCTGCAGGTGGGTGCAGCGGGGGGTTATGGCATGCTCCATGAGGGAACAGTGCAGTAGAGCAGGTGACACCCTCTCAGTGGGCACCCTATTGCCTGGCAGAACTTATCAAACAACTCCAGATGTTTCAGTGGCCACCTCAAGTTGCATTGCCAGGAGAGGGCTAGGGGGATATGGCAAGGGTTAAGTCACCCAAGCCCCAGCTATGCCCAGGGACAGACCACCGCATCTTCCATGGGGACACAGCACTGTCAGGGTCAGGCTGCTCCAGGATTCCACCAGCCCCTGTTCTGGGCCACAGCAGTGTGGTCAGGAGACGCAGTGCCCACAACAAGGGTGACCTGCCAGCCCCCTGCTCCCCACCCCGCTGCATCCTCAGTGCCTTCTGCTGTGACACCAGTTTGCCAGGAGACCCCCATGCACCAAGCGTGCCCTGCTGCCCACTCAGACCCTGCAGCCATCATAGCCGGGGCAAACCCAGTGCTCAGGCAGCTGCTTCTGTTAGATGCCCAGACAGCCAGGCACACCAGGTGGCCACTGCACTGCATGGCCTCCAGCCAAGCACTGCCTCCATCCCATGAAGGATGCCAGTAATAACTGATGTTAAGCCCTTATATCCATGTGTCGCAAGGATGTGCCAGCGTGCCCCAACAGTCCCGCTCCTCAGAGTTTCCCTGGAGTGCTGGTAGGACGTGCAGTGCAGCGGGGCTCAGCTCCCTTTGCTGCTTACCCCAGGGCTGTGGGGTGAAGAGGGCAGCGCCAGCCACCTGGCTTGCATGGCAGGGCCTGCATGGCTAACACTGAGGGCCGCAGGAGCACCATGGTCACTGGGTGGTCCAAAGAGCTGCACCTGAAGAACCCAGGACCAGGAGATAGGAATGAAGATAAATAAGCCAGGCCTGGATGGGGGAAGGCAGGGGACAGGATGATTGAATGGGCTACCTAATGTAAATCTCCAGCATACTTTTCTAATGCAAAGGTGTCATCAGCTCCTCTGGCTGCGGCCAGCAGGCTTAGGGGCTTTAAAGAGCCATGAATTATTGAAGCACACACTGCTTCTGATATCTTGCTGGCCACTGCTACAAATCAAATTGTGGTGGGAGTTACTGCATCGGGTATGTTGTCAGAGACATGTCCTTGGCCTGGTTTCTTTTTCTTTGCTCCCTCCTTTCACTTAGGAGTTTAAAAAGCCGCAGACCCCTTCTGTGTGAGCCCAGCACAGGTGGCCCCGGGTGCCAAGACCCCGCAGCCCTTGCCCAGTGCTCACTCACTCCCCAGGCTCTGGCCAGGCCGGGGTATGAGACCACCCTGATGCTTTGTTCCCCACCCATGTAATAAGCCTCCGTTTCTTGACAGCCTGACGGAGGGCTGTGGGCACAGCTGGGTGGCGTGAGCCCAGCCAGCAGCTGGGCAGCCCCACCGCTCGGCTGGGAGGACACGGGTGCTGCCCCACTGCCACCGAGCGAGCCTCCGCGGAGGTGGGACCAGCCCCTCAGCCCTGGGCCAACCGACGCAGGCAGCGGCCAGGTAGGGATCTTGTTTTGAGGGGAAGATTTGCCCAGCTCCCTCCCATCCCTGACCCTCCTGGGACCATTGGATGGGGCCAGCAGCCCCCGCCACAACTCTGGGTAGGGCACAGAGCCATCACTGTGGGCACTGAGTCCAGGAGACATGATGCATGTAATGTACCTCTGCCCCCAAAAGCCAATAGACCATGGGTGCTCGTGGCCAGCCCAGGCCGGATTGCATCCAGCCCTTAGGTTAAGAAGGGACCTAAGCCAGAAGTGGAGAAGTCACCTCCAATATCTGGTGGACAGTGTGTGGGAAATGTCCCTCTGAAGTAGGACAGGCCCCCTGCCAGCACCCATTCCTGCAGTGGCAAGGAGCTGAGTGCCTCTGCCTTCTTGCAGAGCCCGGTGTGTGGGGGCCGCAGGCCACCCAGCCCTGCTGCTGCTGGGGCTGTTCCAAGGGGGAAACGTCTGGGGGCTCCAAGGTGCAGAAATGCCCTTTTGACCCAAGGGAGGGCAGGAAAAGCAAAATGGGGACAGGTCCCTCAGTCTCCAGGCTGGGGTAAGACCCTAAGACTTTTCACCTCCCCTGCTCCATTTGCAAGCCCTGGGAAGGCTTCAGACTCATCAGGGACTATTGGGGCTCTCATCATATCTCCAGGCCCATTCCCAGAACCAGTCATTGGAGCTGAGAGCAGCTGATCACCCAGCTCTGCTCATGTGCAGCCCTGTTCCTCAGTCTGGGGCTTTCTCTGGAGCAGCCCTCAAGGCAATGGCCTGGAAGAAAGTCTGGAGCACAGCTCCCAAGGGATGGAGGCTGAGCTCCCCATCCCCGTGTCTTCCCCTCCTGGTGGGCCGCACACAAGACCACATGCCAGGCAGCCTGTGCTGAAGGGGCTTGCTGGAGCAAGAGATGCCCTGGGCCAGGAAAGAGCAGGAGCAGGCAGGGCCAAGCAGCCTCTGCCCCACAGGCACTCAGTCCCCCATCTGGGCAGTGCTGTACGTTCTGGGCAGCCCACCCTGTTTACACACACAGTGTGCAAGGGAGGGACAACTCCATGCTGCCCAGGCATCATGGCATCCCTCAGAATTTTCGGGGGACGCTGTGCTTCAGCCTTGCTCATGCCCTGGGTATTTCGCTCTCATAACCATCTCCCAAAATAAGCAGTGAGACAGTTGGGGTTGTGGCTGTTCTGGGCTGTGGGGAGGGGGATGAAGGGCTGCAGTTCCAGTGACGCAGTCCCCTGCCTCCCTGGTGCTGCTGGGGTACAGGGTCACACCACTGTTCATTAGCTTGGCTTTTCATCCAGGTTAGCCTCCCTGACCCCACCAACGCTTCCTCACCCCCCCCCCCAGTAGCACCAAACATGAATTCATAAGCCAGGACAAACAGCCTATTGAGTGTCAGACATGCTGCTGATTGCTCCCATGGGGCAGGAAACCAGCCCAGGTCCTTCCTAGAGCCCCCCTGCCAAAAGGTCAGGTCAGGCATGTAGGCAGCCTGGGCTTCAGCTTTCTTTCTTGGGGACACACCTGAGACCACAAGGAGCCCTCAAGACACCACAAGGGATCAGCTCTGGAGGGAGTGGCAGTGTGCCCTCATCCAGTTCATTCTTACATTGCAGCCTGGCTGCATGTCACAGGCATCCCTGCGTGCTTAGTTAAGCTCCGTGGGTGCCTCAGTGGGTACGCTCATGTGTGCTGCATGTCCACATGTGCCGGGCTGGGCTGCATGTTGGAGCTGTCACACATGCAAACTGGAACCCTGCTTGCTCTGGAAGTCTCTCTGCCCCATGCCCCCAGAAGTGATATGAACAGCAGAGCTCTTCTGTCCCTGCCAGTGCCCAGAAGATGAATTTTCCCTTTCACTGCTCCCTCACTTCTGGTAATGCTTCGTTTGTTTCAGTGACTGGCAAATGCTCCATACTTAAGGAGGGGAGAAACCCTCATGTGTCCCCTTCTTTCCTGTCCCCTCTATGCTTAGCTCATGATAACAGGGTCAGAAGAGCAGTATTGCACAGAATGGTGCCAGTGGAGCCCAGCTCAAAGGGACAGCCAAGTGCCTGTGCCAAGGGGCACCATGCAGTGCCAAGACCAGGCAGAGAGGGATCTGCATCCCAAGCCCTGGCAGATCCTCTGCCGTCTACTTCTCCCCAGTACAGCCACCTGGGCAGGGTGGATCCTGAGTTTGCTGTGGCCACTGGCCACATGCAAGGGTAGTGGACCTGGGCATCCTCTTGCTCCCACTCCTTCCACACCAAAAACAAAAAAATAAAAATAAAAAAAAAAAATAAAATAAAAACCACCATGAGTGAGACCAAGCCTACATCTGAGAAACTAAATGCACAAAGACTCCCCACAGCCTATGGGGAGCCTCCTGATCCTCCTGTGCCAAGCCTACAAGTAACAAGTAACACATGGCAACTCTCATTTCATTTTTGTCCTTGTTTTAAAACATGGGCAGTGTGCAGAGCTCAGGGTTCCAGCTTCCATGAGAGATTCTACCAGGGAGGTGCTGCATTGGTCACTATCAAGGTCTGTCCCTTGATAATAGGAGATGCTCTGGGCTCTTCATCCCCTATTTCAGAGCCTCAGATTTTGTTGGACAGGCTCTTCTGGTCCTTGGGTACCTGAAGATGCAGAGAAGCAGCCAGCAGGATCCTTAACATCACCTCAAATACCAGCACTGCTTTAGAAGTTTCCTGGGGGCACCTACATGAAACACTCATGTAGGTGCCCCCAGGAAACTGCACTCTGGTCCATGGGCAGCAAAAGCTGTGGGAATCACTGTGGACTTTGTGTGCTGTACATGGGACACACTCCAAACTGGGTCACTGGATTCAAAGGGTATCCTGGCAAGCATCATCCTTACCATTGCTGCTGCTAAACTGAAATGTGGAGCTCACTGAGAGCAGCTTTGTTTCTGGCACCAGCTATGCTGCCCTGCCAAGGTGCAAAGTAGAGGAAAAGGAGAGGTGAGGGAAAGGAGAAACAAGACAGCTTAGTTAGGACCAGACAGCTGCTGCAATGTGACAAGGAAGCTGCTGCGGGCTGTCCTGAGGAGAGGGCTATGCCTTGGGTCTGTACAGGGTAGGCAGTATTGTGGGATGTATAGCTTTTGCTGCCATAGACAAGCTGCACCAGCAGAGACGTACTGAAACCACCATCTTTTTGTTGCTTTGTCTAGAGCTGAGTGCCAAGTCCAGGAGGCAGAAACACAATCCGAGGCTGTGCAGCATGAGCTGAGTGACTTGCAGAGCCAGGTCTCAAGCAGCAAAATTGGTGTCCAAAAGGGCCAGGGGTCTTAATGCCCTCTGTCCTGCTGGGGCAGTGGGAAGTGCTGGGATAAGAGGTCTCAGCAGCTAACTCTCCCACAAAATACAGCATCTGTCTCTATACATGGGACAGTTGTGTGGTCCTCTGGCCCCTGCTTGGCAAGCCTGGCTGCCACCTGGCTGCAGTCTCCAGCCCTCTCTCACCCCCCCCCCCCCCCCCCCCCCCACCCATCCCAGCTGCTTGCTGGCCCAGGAGCTGCATGGATTGGAGGCTGCAATTCATCCTCAGGAGAAGGCAGGCAGCAAAATCCAGCCTCAAACCAGACCTGACACCAGGGCCCATACAATAGGTATAACAGTGCTTCCCAGGGCTCCTGCCTCCTTTAGGAAAGGTCAGAGCCTGCTACCCTGTGACCCAGGGGTGTGGAGAGCTCTCCTGCAGCAGGAACTCAGATGGAGCCAGCAGGATCCTTCCTGGCTGGCCTCAGGGCCACTCCATATGGTGGTTGGCTGGGGCAGGTGTGAACAAGGTGGGGAACAGGAACCAAGTGGTGTTTAGCAGCTCTGGCTCATCACAGTTAGCTGCAACTCAGCTCTCTGCATTCCCAAAGCATTATATAAACACTGGTTGATTAGTCCCACAGCCCCCCAGGGAGCTGAGTAAATCCAACAGCTCAATCAGCACAGTAAATGTGGATGCTCTCAACAGCATGAGCTGATGCAGCACATGGCCCTTTGTTGCTCCCATGGTGCTCTCCAGCCAAAGTGCTTCCTGCAGCAGACTGGGCAGCCTTCTGCTGTCCTGGTCTGTGTGTGTTTGTAAGAGGAGATCTCCTCCAGAGCCCACTTTCTGAGGCTTTCCCTCACCATCACCTCTATTTGGTACTGTTGTAGGTGCAGTCAGTGCAGCAGGTGATACTGCAGGGTGCTAGGCGTACCAACCAGCCACAGAAGACCTGTCTTGGGGAATACCCTTGCTGACCCCAGGCTTGACTGCCTTCCCACACTGTTGCACACTTTGGATATGCAAACACAGCAGGACAGACTGCTGAAGATGAAATCTCTTGGGAACCATTGCAGCAAATTTCTTCAGTCCTCACCTCAACCCTCACTTCTTGACTATGCTCCCTCGTTCCAAGGACTGGCTGTGGCACTTCCTTGCTCCTGGCAACTCAGGTTGCACAATTTTTCTTCTGGACTGTCCCACACCACATGTGGCTCCTGTCTTGATCAGTTCTAGGCTGACATCTGACTCTGCTGCTGGCCCAGTGCCTTGGCCATGCCTCTGGTCACCTACATAAACCCTTCGCAGGGCAGACAGGCAATGGTGTTAGTTCTTTGAGATTCTCAGCACTTCAGGCCTCATGGAAAGCATTAGCTTGCCCATCTCTACTGAGGGAATGAGAAATGGCCTTAAATTAATGACAGAGTTGTCACACTAGTGAAGATAAAAATGTTTTTTTTTTTGCACAAGTTACTCATCTCTGTGCAGACACCACCACAAAGTCTATGTAACCAAGCTGCTCTAGGATTTGTGAGGGCCTGGCTTGGCTTCTGAAATGAATTTCAGACACTGAGTCCCATTCAACTCAGAAACCTTAGAAGGAGGGCTGGGCTCTGTCTATGACAGCTCTTACAGGCTTTGGCCTGAACAACACGTGCAATTAATTTAGTAAGCATGGGCTTTGTGTTAAATGAATGTGTGCCGCTCCTGTCCCAATGTGCAGTACAAATCTGGTGAGGCTCTTCCCTCCTCATTATGTCTGGCGTTGTGCAGCTTATGTCAACTGTGTAAGCATGGTCCAGTGTGAAGTTGGTCTGCAGTGGTCATTGGGTGAATGTGTGTGGGTAGATGTGCTGAAATGGAGGCAATCAAATGCTAGGCTGCCTGGCTCAACCTGTCAAGGGAGGGCTGGAAAGGAATTGGATTTCCCATTTCCCCTGTGCTCCATCTGAGGGTCCAAAAGTTGGCCTTGCCGTCAATTCCCAAAATCCCTGTGGTCCCCTTGGTCCCAGAGATGCTCTCTCACAAATGCTCATGCTCCCCTTACTCTTGCAGGTGCCTCAGGGGGAGTGGAACAACACACTGTCTCGGGACAAAGACAGTGAGATCCCGTGTCGGCGCATGCGAAGCGGGAGTTACATCAAAGCCATGGGGGATGATGATAGTGAAGATTCAGAAACCAGCCCTAAGCCATCCCCGAAAACTGCAGCTCGGAGGCAGAGTTACCTCAAGGCCACCCAACAGTCCCTGAGTGAGCAGAGCACTACCCAAAGGTAACTGGGGCTCCCCTGGGAGCTCTGTACAGGTCCCCAGGGACCACCCCAGAAGCAGTCCTTGGGATTTGGTCATCAACACCCACACGGAAAACCCACATGGGGATCAGAGCCCAGCAGAGCTCCCACACACCAGCTCAACTGGCTATGGGACAGGCTGATGAGGAGACAAGCATGACAGGAGATGTAGCAGGGGACTCAGGAGACCTGGTAACTCCAAATAGCCCTGGTGCTAGGAGTCTGCCCCAGGTCCCTGTCCTCTCGGTGATGGAAGAATCCTTTGGTGGAGCTGTGCAGATTTTCTCTGCCTAAGGATCTGCTCCTCTAAGAGATTGTGGAGAACCCAACCCAGTGACGCTATTTAGATGCTCAGCCAGTGTGGCTGGGAACATGTGGCGCACAGGCCACAGGCTACTGCAGCTGTGCCATCTGCTTTGCTCCACAGGTGTCCCAAGGTGTCTGGGACCAGCCAGAGAGTGCCCCTTTTACACACTAGGCTGGGTGGTCCCCTGAAGACAGGAGAGCTGAACTAAGAGGCCTGGGACCCAGTGTGGAGGGAAGAAGACTCACAGCGTCTTGAGCCGGCCAGCCAGCAGAGCAAGGGGAACACAGCAAATGTGCTGGGCAAGGGGCTAGGCCTCCCAGGATGGGGTCTGTGTGAACCACTTGAACAGAGGTTATGCTTCCCAGGACAAAGCACCCAGGGGCTCTGACAGGCTGTGGACAGTTCAGATGCTGTAGTCAGCACCAGACATGAGTGGCACAGGGGCAGGAGGAGGCAGGAGCAGCTGCAGATGAGCTGCTCACAGTCCAGCAGAGCCAGAGAAGTGAGGCAGCAGCAGGCAGTGTGGAGACCCCTCATGGCGGCATCAGACTGTGGAGCAGATGCTGTTTTCTGGTGGGAGATGGTGACAAAGCTAACTCCAGGGAGCCCTGGAAACGCCTGCTCTGAATTCATCCCCAAATCCATCCCTGCTCCATGGCCTCACACATACTTCAGGGGAAGCAGAGCTGGGTCCAGGGGTCTCTGGTGTAAAATACCTAAATTGAAACACTCAGGTTCTTCCTGCCTTGGGCTAATTAACCACTCATGTCACATCCATCAGGGTGTGAAACTTCACCTGGGCTGCTGGGGCCCAGCACCAGGCGGGACTGGAGCATGGGCACGGCTGCCATCAGCTGACCACCCCCTCAGCTCTGCCCCAACCAGGGAGCCTTCTGTAGCTGTGGCCACTCTGGTATTTGCAGGGTCTGGCCGCTTCCCCCACCAGCCTGGCATGCCAGTGGGACAGCAGCTAGAGCAGAGCCCCATGCCCTGGCATGGCTGCACACCCACCCGCATCACAGGTCTCAGTTGCCTCAGCCAGGGCTGCTGGGCCCCATCCTGGCAAGGGGGTCATGGACAAAACCCTGTCATGCTGAGAGGAACAACACACTGAACAGATAGCCCAGGGCTTAGTGTGCCGAGGGACCATTGGTGGGTGACCAAGTGAGTCCTCTGCGCCGGGTGCCTCCTCCATCACCCCAGAAGTGGCAGAAGTGGCCCCTCTCCACGCTCATCAGCTCCGGGATGGAGACTCAGGAGGTGCCACCATCCTTCCTGGCGGTCTGCCTGGCCAGGACACTCCCTGCACTCTGTCCTGCTGGGGTACAGACAGACTGACCTCCTGCACACCACAGCCCCTCCAGGTGAGGCAAGAGCTTCACCCCCGTGCTGCTCTGTGGGGTCCACTGATGGTTTAAAAGGCAGGTCCTCTGCAGCTCACCCCTCACCATGCCTGTCTGTCCCCTGCTACATGCCCAGAGCCCCAGCAGTCCACACAGAGACCACACCAGAGAAGTACGTGCGTAAAAGATGGCACTGAGCTAATGTGCAGGACTGTCACACACCCACCTGGTCTGAAAACGACCTCTCCTCTTCCTCCACATCCCTCCCATCCACCCACCTGCCTCCTGGCCACTGCGCACCCAGCTCTCAGCAGGGATAGTTGCTCTGGTTTTGGCTGTGTCAGGCTATCTGACGGCCCTGCTCTTCTACTGCTGCTGCATAGGCTCCTGCTGAGTCCCAGGTACAGGACAGAGTTCTTCCCTCAGAGCCTGCAGCAAAAGCTACTCTGGAAAAAACAAACCCCTCTGCTCCTGAAGCAGTGCCATCCAGGCTTGGCTCCCCTTGAGCCTCTTCCAGATAACTTTGGGGTTCCTCTATACAGACAGAATCTCAGAATCACAATATGGCAGAGGTTGGAAGGGACCTTCCAGGGTTGGTCGCACACTGGAACAGGCTCCCCAGTGAAACAGTCACCACACCAAGCCTGTCTGAATTTAAGAAGTGATTGGACTGTGCACTTAGTCACATGGTCTGAACTTTTGGGTAGACCTGTGCAGTGCCATGAGTTGGACTTGATGATCCTTGATGATCCTTATGGGTCCCATCCGACTGGATGGGACCATCCATATTCTATGGATATATGCATAGAATATCTGAGATATTCTATGATTCTATGAATCTATGACCTCTGAAGATCATCTAGTCCAACCCTGCTGCCAGGCAGGATCACCTAGAGCATGTTGCACAGGATGGCATCCAGGCAGTGTTTGAATATCTCCAGAGAAAGAGACTGCACAACCTCTCTGGGCAACCTGTCCCAGTGCTCTGTTACCCTCCCAGTAAAGAAGTGCCCCCTCATATTGAGCCGGAACCTCCAGTGCTTCAGTTTGTGCCCATTGCCTCTCGTCCTGTCGCTGGGCACAACTGAAAAGAGACCGGCTTCATTGTCTTGACACCCTCCCCTCAGATATTTATTTTCATTGATGAGGTCTCCCTCAAAAGTCAACAAAAAGTTTTGAAGTTTTTAATTGTGAAGCCAACAACAATATCATTGAAAAATCGTTCCCCCTACCACCTCCCACCCCCCCGCCCGCCAGTCCAGGCAGGGAAGAGCAGGCTCCCCCCAGCATCAGCCTGTGCAGGAGCAGATCTGTAGCCAAGATTGTGACTCTGGGGGCTGGCACAGATACCATGTGCTCCCTGGGCTTGGGTTGGACAAACCTTGGGTTTGTGAAGG
The DNA here is from genome assembly GCA_011075105.1 of Heteronetta atricapilla. NCBI lineage: Eukaryota > Metazoa > Chordata > Aves > Anseriformes > Anatidae > Heteronetta > Heteronetta atricapilla. The sequence goes on from CM021750.1 coordinate 518,802, forward strand.
GTAGGTCCTGCCTAACTAACCTGATTTCCTTTTATGATAAGATCACCCGTATGGTGGACCAAGGGAAACCAGCTGATGTGATTTTTTTGGACTTTAGCAAGGCTTTTGACACGGTTTCCCATAGGATCCTACTGGACAAAATGTCCACCATACAGCTAAATAAAAACATCATCCGATGGGTGAGCAATTGGCTAGCGGGCAGGGCCCAAAGGGTTATGGTGAATGGGGCTGCGTCAGGCTGGCGGGCGGTCACCAGTGGGGTCCCTCAAGGCTCCATTTTAGGGCCGGTACTTTTCAATATTTTTATAAACGATCTGGATGTAGGAATAGAAGGTATTTTGAGCAAGTTTGCTGATGACACCAAACTTGGAGGAGTTGTGGACTCGGATAAGGGTGGAAAGGCCTTGCAGAGGGATCTGGATAGGTTGGAGAGCTGGGCGATCACCAACCGCATGAAGTTCAATAAGAGCAAGTGCCGGGTCCTGCACCTAGGACGAGGAAACCCTGGCTGCACGTACAGACTGGGCGATGAGACGCTGGAGAGCGGCCTAGAAGAGAGGGATCTGGGGGTCGTGGTAGACAGCAAGTTGAATATGAGCCAGCAGTGTGCCCTGGCAGCCAGGAGGGCCAACCGTGTCCTGGGGTGCATCAAGCACGGCATCGCTAGTAGGTCGAGGGAGGTGATTGTCCCGCTCTACTCTGCGCTGGTGCGGCCTCACCTCGAGGACTGTGTGCAGTTCTGGGCACCACAGTATAAAAAGGACATGAAACTGTTGGAGAGTGTCCAGAGGAGGGCTACGAAGATGGTGAAAGGCCTGGAGGGGAAGACGTACGAGGAACGGCTGAGGGCACTGGGCCTGTTCAGCCTGGAGAAGAGGAGGCTGAGGGGAGACCTCATCGCAGTCTACAACTTCCTTGTAAGGGGGTGTCGAGAGGCAGGAGACCTTTTCTCCATTAACACCAGCGACAGGACCCGCGGGAACGGGGTTAAGCTGAGGCAGGGGAAGTTTAGGCTTGACATCAGGAGGGGGTTCTTCACAGAGAGAGTGGTTGCACACTGGAACAGGCTCCCCAGGGAAGTGGTCACTGCACCGAGCCTGACTGAGTTTAAGAAGAGATTGGACTGTGCACTAAGTCACATGGTCTGAACTTTTGGGTAGACCTGTGCGGTGTCAAGAGTTGGACTTGATGATCCTTAAGGGTCCCTTCCAACTCAGGATATTCTATGATTCTATGAAACCTGGCATCTGCATTGCATTCCTGGGGGCTGGGGGGTACAAGGTTTTGTCCCCTCTCCTTCTTCTGCGCCCCACAAAACCTTCACCCATGTACCAGCTTAAGCCAGTGGCCAGCAAGGTGAGAAAGTGCTTCCATCTTCTCCAGCAGCTGCAGCAAGGGCCAAGCTGTAGACCTGGTGTACAGCATCAGCTCGGTGCTGCCGTGCGTACCTGTGCCTGGCAGAGGGTGCCAGGGCAGTGTTGTCTAGCTGCCCCAGCAGCTCCAGCACTGCCCCAGGTCTGCCCAGTCTGTGGGGATGCCCCTCACACCCTTTCTCTCTGCTGCAGGAGCCTGGACCGCCTGGACTCTGTCGAGATCCTCCTACCTCCAAAGTTCCCAACCTGGGAGGAAGAATACAACCAGATCTCCGACAGCGTCAATGAGTCCAGTTGCATCAACCAGGTGAGATGCCAGGAAGGCAAACCCCACTGCACAGCCAGCCCGAAAGAGAATGGAGGCTAGCTGACGGGAAGGGGAATATCTTTTTGCCCCCTAAAAATAAGGCACCAGTTGCATTCCAGTAACAGGTGTGCTGTTCTCTGGCAGCATTATTAAACCATCAGGGACAGCTCCTTAACTCACATTAGACCTCTCTTGCTCTAGCATTTGCCTCCTCTCAGCACTGCTGGTGCAGCTGCAGTCACTGCAGCCGTGGCCATGGGTATAGCAGCCCAGAGCCCCACCATGTTTCACAGCAAGAGGCAAAGCTCAGGGCTGCTCCATGTGCAGGCTCACACTGTGCACTACCTAGCAGCTGCCTGCAAGGCCGCCCACTCCTGCTGCAAGCTCCATTCACTCGTGGAGTGCGCACAGAGCCCAGGCCAGCCTCGCTCGTGCAGAAGGCAGCGTGCAGCCTGAGGCTAGCTGCCAGGGACCCTGCAGAGGTTTACAGGGGACAGAAATCCTGCTCTGCTCTGAGGGCCCCATCCTCAGGAAGCCAGCTGGACCTAGGCACAAGGTTCCTGTAATTCAGGAGACTGTCCTGCCAGCTAACTGGGGATGTCTCTTGTGTATTCCTGGTTCTCATGTCACAGGGAAGTCTGGACAAAGCCAAGGGTGCCAGTGGAGGTGCTAATGGCGGGTAGCAAACCCTGACCATGGCCTCTGGGTTTAACTTCTGGTCCCATGCTATGTCCCATCCTCCCCTTGGTATGAAACTGGAGTGGCTCAGGACCTGAGTGGATGTAAGCCAGCTGCCAGCAGCCAGGAAATAACCCATGCTGGCATAAGGCCATTGCACAGTTCCCATGTGCTCATCTCCACTCCAGGACGAGGACTCTTCCTTTCGGAGCAGATATCTGGGGCAGCAGTTGCTACACGATCTTTGCCTGGCTGTGTCACTGTCACCCTGGGCCTCTAATATGTCCTTTCTCTGTCCCTGTGTGCCTGTGCAGGAACACATGCACACATGCCCCCCTTCCATGCTGCTCCAGTCTGTCTCCCCACACGCTGCTAGTGCTCCCTGATCAAGAGAGGCAGCATGATGTTCACAAAGTGGGCTGGACACCAGGAACCACAGCATGGAGGGGGGCAGGAGGTATGTGCTGGCAGTCCCCTCCAAGTGCACAGGGCTCTGAACCCACATACCTCCCCAGCCGGCTGCTCCAGTCACACTGCTGGCTTCTCCTGCTGCTACCTGCAGCTGGAGCCATTTGTGGAGAGCTCTGGGGAAAGGCACAGAGCATTTCTTGTGGGCATACGTGTTCCCTGTGGTCAGTCTCGTTCCTTGTATATTGATAAAAATGTGCTGGATGTTCTGTCACACAGAGAAAGAGGTCAGGTCCATTGCATTCCTGTTCTTTGCATGTAAACGTGTGTCTAAAGCCAGGCCTTTGCAGGGAAGGGGAAACCACAGGCAGGCTGAGTCTGTGCTCTCCCCCACCCCACATTTGCCATTTAGCAGCTGAATGCAGCATCCTCATGAAGGCATTAGAAGTGTCGTGAGGAGTTGAGCAGCCTGCACTGTGCCAGGAAGTGCCCAGCACATGCTCCTTTCTAGATCCAGACCTGCAGCCCTGTCATGCTCACTGCCACGGCACCAGCTCATGCATGGGGCTGGTGTCATCATTTGTGCTTTGCCTGCCTTCCTCCAAATCAAAGACAGTCCAGTTGCAGCTGAATTGGGATTTAGAGGCCTCTCACAAACAGCCTAACTCTTGATTGAGGGTGGAGCTAGTACAGCCACCTCACGTGCGATGGCCTGATGCTCTGCCAGGTCCGACCTGTCTTTTCATGCCTTTTCAGTGCCACAGGCAGCTTCTCCCCTGCTGGGGGTCACTTTTGAGTGACCCCCAACATCTTCTTTGTTTGTCCAGCAAAACTTAGCATCCTCCAATACAGAAACATCTTTGTCTCTCAAAGACAAGTCCACTCTGCCTGGCTTTCTGCAAGCTGAACTCCACCTTGCAAACCTCTGGAAGTGTGGGGTTCATCTGATGTGTGTCAGCATCCACCTCTCACAGGAAGGGACCTGTTGCCACACAGAGCCAACTGCTGACCCCCAACACTGCCGAGACACAATTTGAGCTGTGCCTTACGTAGGATGGCCAGACCTGGCCCCCAGAGCCAAGCCTCTTCCCTGAGGTCCATTTTGTACCTGGATTCTTCCCAAAATGGGTCATCTTGAGCAGCTCATGAAGGGAAGAGCTCCTGGGGTGGTTGTGCTCTGCAGACCAGGGATGGAGGGAACTGCCAGAAGAAGGGATTCCTCCCTGCAGGCAGTGCAGTGTCTGTCAGGCATCTGTCCGTATGCCAAGTGTGTGCTGTGGCTTTGCTATGGTGAGAAGAGAGCATTGCTTTCATGGGGCTTCTTCCTTGTGCAGGGGCAGAGGAGATAGCACCAAGGTGGCCAGCCCAGGCCCAAGCAGGGCAAAGGATGGTTTCCCTGATGCGCAGTGCTCAGCCTGCCCGTGCACCCAGCTCTGCAGCTGCAGGGCCATCGCTGCTCCTGGCCATGCCGTGAGCACTCTCCAGTGCTGGGGCTTGGCAGGGTGCTAACCAGGAGCCACACCAGCCCTCATCCCACAGCCACAAGCACCCTGTGTGTGCCCAGGGGTGCTCCCGTCAGGGCACTGTGTTTCTGATGTCGGACTGCCAGTATGCCCTGTGTGTGTATGTATTAATATACAGTGCATACAACAGGGTGAATGCATCAGCAACTTCTCTCCATCTCAAAGGCATCCCGTGGAGCTTTGCTGTGCCTTGTTTGTGGGGCCTGTGAGGCATTTTGCTTGTCATCTTATGGGCTCTGAAGTTTGTACTGAAGTGTCAGCACTGGTGGCCCAAAGGAAAGTGCTATGTTCTCCCCTCGTCCTTGGTTCCTGTGCAATGGCTGTCTGTGTGAGGGCTGCCCCTTTCCTGGCCTTTAACCTTCTCCAACTCTTTCTTCCAGATCTTTGGACCCCCCTCACTTATCCCTCAGATATTTACCCATGGAGAGCAGGTACCGTCCCACTGCCATTCCCTCTTCCTTCCTCATGGAGCTTTCTTAGGTCTCCCTGGACCCCCGCCACAGGGTGTGAGGCAGCTGTGGGGCACCCTTGCCCAGGGCCACAGGAGGAGGAGAAGGATGCACTCTCCAAACCAGGGCACTGCAGGGCAACTGGACAGTTTGGTTCCCCCAGCCTCAGTGGAGGGTTCAGGAGTGTTTTTCGGATAGTGATGAGTTTTTTCAGCCAAACCCTATGGAGCTCAGGGAAAGGCTACGGATGCCAGCACTGGTCATAAATACTGTCCTTGAAGCCAAAGAAAGGGCCAGGAGAGATGGAAGTGACTGACAGTGAAAACGTCAGCATCTCTCATCATCGGTATTTCAAAACATTTGCAGTTTCAGGCTGGCTCTGGTTTGATCTGGGTGAGTCTCCTGAGCTGAAGTTGGATCAGCTACTGCCCCCTCAAAGACACAGCCGGCCAGCGGAGGTGGAGGCAGCAGGGGAGCAGGGAGTGGAGCTTCCCTGCTCAGGCCATGTTGTGCCTCAGCCTGCACCAAGTTCTCTCCTGCTCCCCATCTCAGGCAGGGCTGGGATGACTTCCCCACTGTGCCTCCAGCACAGGTCCACGTAGCCTGGCCCAGGGCACAGAGATGCCCTCTGAGCCTACCTCCTTCATCGTGAGCCACAATGGGGTCTCGAAGCTGAGCTTGGGGCCCCCCAGCCATGCCATCAGGGCAAGGGAGCTGCTGGAGGCCAGGCAGGGATTTCGGCCTCCCGTACTCAGCCTTTCCAGCAGAGACTGGGGAGTGCTTTACTGGCACTGTGGTGGTAAGTGCCTCCTGCACCCACATGGATCCTCTGGCCTAGATGGAGGCACCCCTCTCACCTGGCCGAGAGCCCCATGCCGGCCAGCACTGCTCCTCCCACTCTGCCTGTGTCTGGTTGAGACCGCTTGGGAGCCACCACAGAGGAGAGTGGAGAAGGCTGCAGGAGGGAAGGGAAGGGAAGGGGTCCGGCCATGGGCAGAGGGTGACTACTCTGCCCCTCTTCCTGTGCAGGCGAGAGAGCCGGAGCTGGGGGAGCAGTACGAGGCAGTCTGTGACTCTACCTACAGCGAGGCCGAGTCGGCTGCCGCCGAGGTGCTGGACTTGCCCCTGCCCAGCTACTTCCGCTCCCGGAGCCACAGCTACCTCCGAGCCATCCAAGCGGGCTGCTCCCAGGACGAGGACACCGGCTCCATCCGCTCCATCTCCCCCCCGCCAGCAGGCAGCCTCAGCGGCAGCAGGACCCTGCCCACCAACAGTGAGTGCCAGCGAGGCTACGGCAGTCGTGGGGATGGGGTGTGAGTGCCCAAGGTGCTGGGGGTGCAGGGCACTGCCCTCAGACACCTTGCAGGATGTCTCCAGCCTTGGTTGTCCAAGATTTCCATGGGGATCGTGTCTCTGAGTTTGCTCTGTGCTGGCAGGGCAGGGCAGGGATGCTGCCAGGATGGCCATGTCGAAGTCCCTGGATGTGGGTGCCAAAAGGGCAGACGGGCTCTGGTTGCATAGTTGTTGCAGGCTGCAGAGGTCGGGCTCAGTGTCTCTGCTCAGTGAAAGCAAACCTGGCTGGGAGCACTGCAGCTGGGAGCGCCCTGTGGGATGCTACTGCGTGTTGGGAGCACTGGCTGCCCTCCTCACCCTGAGTCCCATGGGGCTGTGGTTGCAGTCCTGCTGCCGTGCACTGCTGATAGCTTCCCTCCTCCTCCTCTCAGTTATGCATCTGACTGTAATTCCTTCGGTCTGGGCTGTGCTTGGCAGCTTTGACCTCTCCCTGAAATTCTTGGGAGCAAAAATTCACATCAGGGACTCAGCATTCCTTTCCCCTGAGTCTGAGTGAATTCTGATCTCTTCAGTCCCTTCTGTCAGAGGTACAAACTGGGGCAGACAGAAGGAGGGAGGGTAGAAGACATCTGCCTCCATCCCTCAGTGGCAGAGAAGTAACAAGGCTTTGGGGTTCACCCAAAGTCTTTTACAATAGATCATAGAATCATTTAGGTTGGAAAAGACCCATAAGATCATCAAGTTCAACCATCACCTAATGGTACCAAGTCCACCACTAAACCATGTCCCTGACTGCCATGACCACACATTCCTTAAATACCTCCAGGGATGGCATCTCTATGAGTTCCTTGGGCAGCCTCTTCCAATGCTTAACCACTCTCTGTGAATAAATTCTTCCTGGCGTCCTATCTAAACCTTCCCTGGCACAACTTGAGGCCATTTCCTTGTGTCCTATCACTTGTCACCTGAGAAAAGAGACCAACACCCTCCTCACTGCAGCCTCCTTTCAGGTAGTTGTAGGGAGTGACGAGGTACCTTTTCTGCTGACTGAACAACCCCAGTTTCCTCAGCCGTTCCTGGTAAGTCTTGTTCCTTTGCAGACTCCCCTACAGGGCAAGGCTCCAAAAACAGGTCTGGGGTGCCAAGTCTGGGGAAAAAGGTGAATGGTGCAAGTTTGCCCCCTCTGGACCCTCAGGGTTTGTGATTTTGCCCAGCAGTCGCAGGCAGGTCAGACCCTGCCCAGCTAGGAGAGGAGTGTGCATGGCCAGAGGTGCTCCTATGCAGCCCAAGCACTGGCCCAGTTCCATGCAGCAACCAGGGCAGAAGAGGTGACAGTGACAGTGTCATCTGGCCACACCCAGCCCACAGGCTGCTGCTGGCATTATAGCATTGGAGGGGAGTCTTCCAAAACCTTCTAACAAGGAGGTGCTGGGAGTTTATCCTTTGGCTGGACTGGCTCCAATTGCTTTCTTTCCTGGAGACATGCTGGGTGGCAACAGCATCTAGTCGTGTATGCCTCTCACTCCTCAAGTGTACTAACCTAGAGACCTCCATCTTACATCTCTGGTGTGAGGTACAAACAGGTCTTGCTCTGAATTTCAAGGCATTAAGGAGCCTTTCTGAGCTCCAGTGCCCAGCACCTGTAGCCTGTGTTCTTGTCCCTGAGTGGTTAACACAGTATGCCCACCTCTAGGTGCCTCTTCTGGCATTACTCATTCTGGGCAGGCCCTTCTCTTCTGACTAGTAATTACCTTATTGGACAAAAGCCCGACCTCTTCCTCAGAGGTGACTCCAGGGCAACTCCTTCCCCTTGGGCAGGGCAGAGGCTGGAGGCAGCACTGTTCAGATGTTCCTGACCCTTGCTTGGGCTGTCTCTCCCAGCACTGCAGCAGAGCCAGTAATTTTGCAGAATGGTTGCAGGAGCCAGCTCTGCCACACATGGAGCCCCACTGAGCACCACTGCTGGGGTGAATCACTTTGCCAGGGTGCTGGGGTCACCAGCTCAGCACAGCAAGGTACAGTGAGGGCAGCTCAGACCCTGTAGATCTGGAATCAGGGAAGCCTCAGAGGGCAGAGGTGGTGCACTGTGTCACTCCCAGCCCCTTGCCAGGAGGTCTCCCAGCCTGCCTGCCCAGCACACTCACTGCATCCTGTCAGTGGTGTCACCATAGGTCTGGGACAGCAGCAGCAGCACTCTGTCCTCACCCAGGCTGCACAGAGCATTGGTTTCAATCCACAGATCCAACTTGCTGTTTCAGCCCTGTGATGAGCTGAAAGGACACTCACTATGTAACTCTCAGGAATGCTTTTAGGAACACAGATTAAAAGATGATGCTCTGGATATGGCAATACTAGGCAGACCGCAGAGCAGGCAGAAGGAGTGAGAGACAGCATCACCAGGGCTGTACCACGCTGCTGGAGATGCAGGGCAAGCAGAAAATCCCTGTCACCCACATGGACACCCAGACAGGTCCAGCTGAGCAGGGTGATCCTGGCATGAAGGCACTGGGGAGCACGCGACCCAGCTCTGGGTTGGCACCCTGTGCCAGCAGTAGACAAGGGGAGCAGGAAGGGGAGCACGGGCAGCCCACAACCACAGCCCACTTCCACCCTGCTCCTCCTGACAGCGCAGATGATGCTGAGCTCAGCACTGCTGCAAGCCCCCACCAGTGCTGGGAAAGAACAGCAGGTGTAGCACAGGAAGGGGCTTTCAAAATGACTCATTGCCACCTTCCAAGCATCACCTCTCTGTGACATGACCCAGTGGAGATTTGCTGATTTTCAGAACACCTTCCATCCCTTTACTTTTGCTGCAGGGGCTTTGGGAGGGAAACAGATTTGATGGGGGAGGGGGGGGAAGAGGAGCAGAGAAGAGCATCTGTGTTTGTGTGTGCACAATGGGGAAGGCAGGAGGCATATCTGGGCAGCAGTCACACCTTTAATCAGCCACACAGTCTCAGTTTCTCCTGCAAATGCACGTGTTCATCCCTGAGGCTGCAACTGCTGGGTGTGGTACTGCACAGCCTGAGCAGCACATCGGTACCTTGCAGCTTGACAGCATCAAGCTAGAGTAATAGAGAGAAGTGGGCACCCCACCAGTTCAGGCCTAATTGTTGGTGACCTCTGTTCCATGCTGGACTCTAGGAAGAAACAACCAAGAGTCCTCACCCCATTCCCCTCCCGTGGGCACCCTCCTCCTCACCATCCATGTTCTGGCCCAAGAGAACCACTCCCATCGTGTTCCCAGTCACCGAGGGGAGGACTGGGTTTCTTGTCTGTACAGATACATCCTACAGAGGCATCAGCAGCAGTAATGCTGTGCCTGACGCAGGTTTCTTGATATTCAAAGAGCCGAATCGTAAAGCTAAGCAGTATTGTGGGGGTTCAGCCCCCAGCTGAGGAGATGTAGCAGGCTGTATTTCATGGAGGACTGCAAGCCTCAGGGTCTGAGGTGTGTGCGTGCACAGCGGGTGGGAGAGGCTTGACAGCTGTCACACCTCTAACAAACTGCACTGCTCTGTGCCTCCCACAAACTCCTGTGTCACTAGCATATTACAGGGCAATTCACTCCTATTTGACAGCCAGCTAGACAGATGATGAGCTGCCCTTGATCAGCCTTAAACAAAGCTTTCTGCTTTGCAAAACGGGAGACTAAAAAGCCCCAGTGAAACCAACTCATCTAATTGCCAGGCCTTCTGCCGACAGCCAGAGACTCCTGTGTATTACAAAGGGCTCCCCGGCCCCAGTTCCTTCTTATTAGAGGCATTACTGGGAATTGCTTGCTTAATAGACTGCATGAGGATACAGAGCTGCACTCAGAGGGCCCTGAATATTTGATGTCCAGGGTAAGAGGGAAAGCAGAGGTGACCAAGCACAGAAAAATAAGCTGAGACCCCAGTCCGGTCTCCAACCTATGCCCCAGTGGCAGCAGGGAAAGCTTACCCCAAACCAGCCCCTGCTCAAGCTCTTCTCCTGATGCTTTTTGGTAATGTCAGCCTTGCTTATGGCAGCACCCTGCCCTGGGATTCAGCAGCCTGTTCCCAGACACCCTGGTGCCCATCTCCTAACTATGTGCCCAGATCTCTTCTAGGGAGGCCAGGAGATCCAACTCTGTCTCCTCCTTCAAGGCCTGGGCTCTGTTGACCTGTTTTTGCTATGTCGCTGAGACAAAAGACATCCCTGAGAGTGCAAGCTCCAGACAGCAGCTACACTCCAGTTCTTCCCCTCTGCTGGCCCCATAACAGCAGCACCGTTTGGAGCAGAGGCTGCAGACCCTGAGCCCAGCCTGGCAAGGGAATCACAGAACCTGATGCAGAAGGAACCCAAAAAAGTCCAGTCCTTCGCTCCAACCAGAAGCAGGCACGAAGCCTGTGCCTGCAGCAGCCAGGGTTGCACACTCCTTGTGCCCATCCACAGACCATTTGCTAAGCCCAAGCGGGTATGAGGGCTCTCTACCTTGGATACATACTCCTCAAAGGCATGACAGAATAGCTCCTCTTCTGCTTCCAACTGGTTTTGTGTCTCATTTTATTGCTTTTTTTTCCCCAACTGGAAAGATGTGGAAACCTGAGATGGTTCCTAGGACCAGTGCTGTGCCAGGAACCCTGCCCTGCCCTGGGAGAAGGCAGATCCCAGCCCTGGCACTGACAGCCCCATGCAGGGATCTTGCAGGAAGGGGCATGGCAAGACAAAGCGCCTGCACACCTCCATGCTGTGTCACAGGACAGCAGCATTGTGCAGCTGACCAAACCCCCAAAGGCTGCTTCACTGTGGAACAAGTTTCCATGGCTTCCAGAAAAATGATGTAGTAATGGCTTTTGAGGGAAGACTCCCTTCCTCCTCCTTTGCAGGTCACAAATATGTAGACAAATTGTGCTCTCCTCCCTCAGCTGGCCAGCCACAGAGGCCACAGGCACACCTGGAGCCAGAGAAGAGTGTTCTCTTGGGGAAAAGCCAGCGGTCTGAATGCAGAGGAAAGCACTGCAGAGACCAGAACACATTGTTCAGCTAGGGTGTGAGGGGCTGCAGCTGAGCAGTAAGGTACCGGAGTGGCCCCTTGCTAATCGTATCAACCAGGGCTGACCCCATATGGCCTTTGAAGAGAGAGACTGTTATAATTTCCTTCAGATTTTCTCCTTCTTTTTGACCTAGATTTCACGTTCCAGAAATAGCTTTCTCTGACATACCAGCAGGAAAGAGATTAGAGAGAGAGAGTTGTCTGTGTGTGCACACCAGAGAAAGATTTATGGTGTGTGCTCCATGAGCACTTGTAAGGGAAAAGGGTGGATATGTATGTTCCATGATCTGTTCTGCAGGACACAAAGAAATTTATGACATCTGTTTCTCTCCGTACTTATCTGCTCATTTTTCATATCTAATCTTTTCCTTGTTATTATGGAAACTCCACTACCAAACCGTGAGCCCCAGTCTGTTCCCTTTTCCCCAGGAACTCCCTAATGCTGCTCCATGGCTGTAACCCTGCCATTAAACTCCATCACCAAAAAATACCTCAGTCCTGCAGCAGCGAGACTGCACTTGGTGCTCTCTGCTGTCACGTTTTAGCCCTACTCCAGGCAGCACTCAGTGCAGCAACCTTTCCTTTAGCTGCTTGCATCCTTTGTGGCACCACAGGAGCTGGGCTGTCAGATAAGGATTTCTTTCGATATGTTTCTCTCGTTCTGGATTGCTTTTCCTCTCCCCCCTTCATGCTTTTCCATCACTTCTTCCATCTACTGAGCCACTGTGTGGTCTTCTCAGGAAGAGATCAGCTCAGAGCTTTGCAAAACGGGAGAGTTGCTGACCACCTGCATGACAAGGGGCTCTCAGTCCACAGCTCATCCCCACTCCTCAGCCTGTCCTTGTTTTCCAGGCTGAAAGTTTTCTTGCTTCTCTTGGTAGGCAGCAGAGGAGAGAGGCCCCAAGCCACACGTCTCTCACCGCTATGGCTTTGGCCCCACTTGGGCTCTGCGTTAGCGAGCTGCAGCAGAACAGCCACAGGGACTCCATCACTGAAAGCCAAGGCTGGCGGTGCCTCAGCCCTACCTACCCTAATCTAGCAGCGCTGAGCTGGGCACGCTATTTCACCCAGGCACTTTCCCTGCTTTCTTGCTGCAGAAGCCAGACCAGCCCTTCTGCGCTGAGCACAGGAAACACACAGAGTCATAAATGGACCAGATCATCTGAGGACTGACCGTACCTCGAGTTCAGGCAGCATGCCTGCAGCCTGCCTGAGCCCTGCGGCAGCACCGCTGCTCACAGAGCCCCGCTCTGCACCCGAGGACGAGCCCCCTGCAGAGAACACTGCTGGGCAGCATCCACGCCACATCTGGCTCATCGGCACTGCCTTGTGCCACACCGTGCTGCAGATGTGGCAGTCCAGATGCCCAGTTCAAGGCTGCCCAAGCAGAGGAGCAGCGCTGCAGCAGGCAGCACATCTGTCCGCGGGGCAGCGCGGGCCGGGCTGCGTGTGCCAGGCTCGCTCCCCTCTCCTCCCGCAGCCCGCCTCAGGCTGCAGCCCAGGGGTTGAGCGGGCCCGGAGCACAGCCCTGGAGCACGTCCAGCTAAGGGAGGCTGCGCTCTGCCCGTCTCTGCCACTGCGGAGCCCGGCCGGTCAATTCGGGAAACCCGCGCACCGGGAAACCCCCGCAGCCCGCTGCTTCCCGGCCCGTTTATCTGTGTCCCCCGCTAGAAGGAGACGTCCCTCCCCGCCAGTCCTGCTCTCACACCGGGGCAATGTCGTGGCCAGCGCCCCGCGCCCCCAGCAGGAAGCCGAACCCGCCCCGTGCGGGACTCCCCGGGGAAGCCGGAGCCGCGACTGGGCGCCGGCAGCGGGACAAAGCCCCGGAGCCAGGGTGACGGCGGAGGCGTCGCCCTCTCCCTCCCCCCGGGGGGAACGTGCCCCGCGCGTGTCCCGGCACCGCCGCCTGTCCCGGCGGCCGAGAGCGCTCGAGACGCCCGCGGGACAGACCCCGGGCGTCCGCCCCCGCCCCGCCGGGCCTCCGCCTCCGTCCCCCCGCGCCGACCTCGGGGCCGCCTCCGCCAACGTGGCCGCGCCGTGGGCGAGAAGGGCTCGCGGTGCAGGGAAGCCACGCCGGCTTCCCGCCCGCCACCCGCCGGAGCGGCTCCCCTCCGCTGCCCCCCCCCAACCTCCCCGCGAGGCACCGGCGGCGGGCGGGGCGGGGCCGGTCCCGCCGCGCCTGCGCGGGGCGCGGGCGGTGACGCGCGGGGCGTGCCGGCGGCTTTAAAGGCGCGGCCCCGCCCGCAGCGTGCAGCCGGAGCGGCGGGCGGGCGCGGTGAGTGCGGAGGTTCTGCGCGTCTCCTCCCCTCCTCTCGCCGGCCGCGGCCTCAGGAGCACCGAGCGCGGCCCGAGCCCGCGGCCCGAGCCCGAGCCCGGCGCACGCCCTTCTGCCGCCGCCCCCGGGCCCGACCTCCCCTCCGCGGCCGAGCGGCCCGCAGCCCCCCTCGCCGGGGCGAGGCCGAGCGCCCCCGCGCCGCGCCTCCCCGTGTCTCCGGTCCCCTCCGCCCCTCCTTTGTGTCTCCCATGGCTTTGTGTCTGGAGCTCCTCAAGCAATGTGAGTGAGTACCCGGGCCCCGCCGGCCGGGGGGGCCGGGCCGGGCCCTGCATGGCTCCGCGGCGGGGGCGCCGCGCCCCGCCTGCCTGCTCCGCGCCGCTTGCCGCTCCCCGCGCCCCGCAGGTGGCGGCGGCCGCTCCGCTGCCCCCCGCGGCCCGGGCCGGGCGGGCCCCGCTTCCTCCCCTGCTGCGCCCCGCGCTTCGCTCCGCCCGGCCGGGGACGGCTGCCGCCGGCCAACGCTGCGGGACGGGAGGGCCCCGGGAGGATGCCTGCCGCCAGCGTGCAGGCGGCCGGCGGCACCGGGCCCTCGCTCGCTTTTGTGCCTCGGCGAGGGAGCCGGGAGCGGGAGGGAAGTGGGAGAGCTCCGTTGTCGGCCGGCCAGCGCCCCACTGCTCTCCCCAGCCTCTGCTGAGCAAAGCAGGGTCACAGCAGGTCAGTGCCCGGGTGCCCCAGGCCAGTACTTGAGGCCTTTAAAGAGTCCCTTGGTGCTGTAGAAAATGAAATAATATATCACTAGGTCACATGCTTCCCGAGGTGACAACGACCCCTTTTCAAGGTGCTGTTAGGATTTTCCCTATCCTTCCAGAGGAAGGATGTCTGGATGCTGAATGAATGCCGAGGCTTCCAGTGCCCATTGCTGTTACGGGCTGATGTTCAGCAGCACCTAATGCTGCTGTGTGCTCGCTGCAGTCTCTCTGCCTGGGATGAGATCAGGTCCTGTCTGAGGCTAACTGGTATTACATGCCAATGCTGAGCTGCCCTGCCCTCTTTAAGGGGCTTGTAGCTTAGGCTTAATGCCTCTGAATTTAATAGCAGGAACGGTTCTGGTAGTAGTGTGAGGTGTCAGAGGGAAGGGTGTTTTACAGTTGCTTTGAGCACTAAGTAACTGTAAACTCTTAATTTCTACTGGAGTCTTTATTAAGAGGTTTAAAGAGAAGGATTATTTCTAGGATGTTGTTGGTAGGAGTAATATTACTTATTCTGTGAAAGTATGGACCTTAACCTCAGGTCATACCGGAAATGTGTATTTGAGATGTGAATGGAACTGGAATATCTGGCTCTTGGGCTTTAACTTGTGAGTTGGGGGGGAGGGCAAAAAAAAAAAAACACAGCATGTGGCATTGGATCCTAAAAATAAATTCCAATCATGTGGGATGATATCAAGCCAGATTGCCAACTCGTGTAAGTTGGCAGACTTGACTCTGAAGGGTCCAAATTGCTTAACTGGTGTTTGTTCTTCCAGGAGAAATTTTGCTTCTGTGAAGTTAGTGCCTTGAATGTGTTTGTGGGGAGAAGCACACATAGTGATCAGATCTAGCCTGCTTGTCTTTCAGATAAATATCACGTGTGCTTACTCGGCAGCAGTACATGGGTTGCAGGAAAAGGTTACTTGTGGCAGACAGATGTTGTAGTTAAGGAAAACCTAGAAGCTTGTCATTCTTTATTAAGATGCAGGTGCTAAATGGCTGTAAGGAGTTTTGTATCTGTAGCTTTTTACTTCTGTAGTGTCTGTACAAGACTTTTCTCTGTAGTTGAAATAGGTGTCAGGAGGCCCCTGGTTCTGTAATGTGGCCCTTAAGTGCTGGGGCACAGCCACTGTGTGGCTTGGCAGTTCTGAAAGGACAAGAAGGCCCTAGATCCTTGTCAGCAAGGGCAATAATGGCAGAACTGGATTTTCTTTATTTGTGGGTTGGCTGTATACAGAAGATTAAAAATACAGTGTGAGTTGGTACACCATGCAGCCCTCAGCACCTCCGAGGCCAATGGGTACCTTTGTAGAACTTGATCAGTTGTAACTTGTGCTCTGTTTCTCTGGCTGAAGGGGCAAATGTTGTCAGCTGCTGGGGAGAGCTTACAATTCGCTTTGCAGCTGTGGGTGAGTCAGTAGTTGGATACCTAATCTCCGCATGTGCAGTTTAGATTTGTGGACACTTCTGGCTACTTAGCTCAAAGTTATCCGTCTGCTGTTCTAACAATGTGTAATGCATGGGAGACCTGCTGTTCTGTGAGCTCACTCTGAGCTGTGCATGCTGCCAGAGCAATGTAATTTTAAAAGCTTTTAATGGATAACTAATAACTGCCAAGCAATTACAAATAACTGTGTGTTAGTTCTAGTCTCAGCTGTAGAGTTGAGTCCAGCCTCCAGTAGCTTGGAGTGAACTATTCAGTGGTCCCTGTAAAAGTCTCTGATGCTAATTCTTTTAATGCTGTAAATGTCTCTACAGAAATAAGGTTGCAAAGCCATGCTGCAGCAGGGCCTGTTTTTGTCTCCTCAGCTGATGCTTCTGCTCTGTGCAACCTGTGTGACAGCCTCAAATATTTTTTAATGGATTGAGGAGGCATAATTGGATTCAGTGCAGTGCAAGTTAAGGTAACATGTGAGCTGCAAGGATTAAGGCTGTGCAGGCAGGTGGCCTTATTCAAGAAAAATCTACTTTAATTTCTTCAGTGAAAAGTTGTTAGTGTGTTTCCTGTCAGAGCAGATTTAAAAAGGGAGGGGAGAAATACTAAGTATAATTGCAGTTTGCTTGGAAAGGAGATTAGAGTTCAGGCTATTGGATCAAATTCTGTGCAGGCTGTATTTGGGGCTTGAGGGGTGAGAATGCTGAACTAGGTTCCCCCTTGGAGAACTCACAAATAATGTGTTTATCCTTCCATTTTCTTCTGGTCTGCAGCATGTGACCTCTTGCTAGCCTACCACCTGGACAGAAGAGGTGGGGGGTAAGGAATGATACCAGGGTATTTGAAGTAAACTGTTCTTAAACAAGTGAAAGGTAAACTATTC
The DNA here is from genome assembly GCA_011075105.1 of Heteronetta atricapilla. Lineage (NCBI taxonomy): Eukaryota > Metazoa > Chordata > Aves > Anseriformes > Anatidae > Heteronetta > Heteronetta atricapilla. Next base: position 535,189 of record CM021750.1, read on the forward strand.
ACAGGTGTGCTAGTTTATGAGGAGGGCAGGAATTCTCTCTGCTTCAGTTCCTCTTGTGGCATTAATGAATTATTGGCCACTTGGTGCAGATGAGTGCCCTGTGAGCCTTCTGTCCTCTGGAGAAACAGTAGGCAAGGGAAGTAACTAACTACCCCATGACTGAAGTCCTGGCCTCAACTTAGCCCTTCGCTTTTCTGGCCTGCCAGGATACGACCTATAAGCCTGAAATGTGTTGTTTCAGAGGTATTTGTAATATCTGCTGAAGATAGTTAAGTGTTCAAATAAGTGTGAATCCATTTTTTGGTTTTTATGGAGACTGAGCATAACAGACAATGTGAGGTAGGGCAGTAATAGCATTTATGTACTGCAGTATGGGCAGTCAGCTGTCTGGGTAGGTGGCAAGCAGTCCTGGGGGAAGTGACAGTCCTCATCTGCAGGTGATAATGAAGCAGGAAAGTTGTAGTGAAGTCTCTTGGGGCATGCTGCTATAGTGACCTGAAAACTGTAAGCAGGTAAACATACAGATTCACCCAGCAGTGTGCAACAGTAAGGTTATATAGGAAAGAAGCAGGAGGCCTGAAGGCAGCACTTGTTGCTGAGATGCTGGTGTTTGCTGAAGGTCTGAAACCTGAGCAAGTAATTTGTTGAACAGGGCTATGAGGAGAAGGTACACTTGATTAGGGACTTCAGAGCCTGCCTTTCTCTGTCAAGGAGAGGAAACTGGAATTCCCCTGAAGGAATTGTTTCTGAATTTTTGCTTGCAGCATTTAAATACTCTGGAGAAGACAGCAGTAAAGTCGTGATTCTCTTACCTTGCCAGGGCTGGTGGCTGAAGGCTTGGTCTTGTGAAATTACTGCTAAAGGAGCAGAGTAGCATGTACATGTACTAGGATATAAGAAGGATGTCAGATACCTATGTGAGTTGAAGTACTACAGCATGCCTGCTGCTGCTCCCTCATAGCAGACAGCATGTGCAGGAACTTGATTATCCTTGTTGCCATATGGGATGTCTGGGGGTTAAGCTTGTCATCTCTTCTTGCAACACCAAGAGAACAAAAAGTCTCTTGACAGTGGACTTGCCAGAAACAGGCTGTACCTTGCTGCATCGAATGGCAGCACTCATAAAAGAAGCAGTACAAGGATGCATAAATTTAACTTACCACTAGTATTAACATTAAGGACATGTTGACTCTCAGTCTTCTACATCCTATTTAGTACTCTTTATTAAGAAGTCCAGGTTTGACTGCAGTGATCTCCTCTTTTAAGCCTAACTCTAAGATCAAAGCTTAAGCTACTGTGTTGTCTCTGCAGTTTGAAACTGATGGAAAAACTCAAGTAGTGAATGTCTAAAGTAAATTCTTATGTGATGGCTAAAAAGTAAATTCTTATGTGTAGTGTGAGCTGTCAGAGTGCAAAATTAAAGCAAAGATTAGAAGCAGAATGTGACTTTCTACTGATGCTCTGTCATAGTGCAAGGTAGCATTTGATGAAAGCTGAAAGATATTTAAGAGTTGATAAAAGGGAATTTTAATGGAAGTTGTTGTCATAAGTTTAGTCAAACTTCTAAGAGAATTATTTGTGTTGTTTTTTATATATTTGGGGAATGTTCAAACTGAACATAGCCCCTGCAGGGCATTTGCTGTGCTCAAGAGGGATCTCAAACTTCATAGCTGGGGTGGGGATACCTACAGTTGCATTAAACTGAAACTCAAAACTGGGAGGTTAACCCATATCTCTTGGACCTTATGTACAAGGTAGTTACGGATGTCTGATGCTAGAAAGTGTTGTAGGCCACAGAGGAAATATCCCCATGAGGAATCTTGAATCTTCCTCTAAAGGTGCTGGTTAGGAGCTGCTACACTGCCTGTTTGGCTGCCAGACTGGTTTGTGCTGCTCTTACAGAGAACAGCATGCATCAGAACAGCTTCAGCGCCAGCATGCTATTGTACAGCCGGTCTCCCTTTGCCTCTTGTAAGGTCACTTCAGTAACTGCTTTGTTAAGAAGCCTTCTCTTCCTTCTTTGAACCCTGAGGCTTTTCCCAGTCTCTCAGCGTGGCTCAAACATGAGGTCCTGAGTCACAACACTTCTGTCCAGGAACTCTTCCAGGTTTTCATGCTTTCTCTATTGAAAGGCTACCAGTGTTTTCTTGTCTGACCTGCCAGTTGAGTAACAATCCTGGGATGAAGATTTTGGCCTCTTAGCGCTGCTACTCAGAGCAAAGCAAGCTCCTTGGCAATGTGGAGTGGGTGAGTGTGGATCCTGCCACAGCTGGCAGGATCCAGGAACACTGGCCCCTGACTCCTGCTGCTGTCCAGTTGTTTGAGAGGAGCATTAGGTCTCTGCCAAGTGTTGGGTCTTCCACTTTGGGCACAATAACCCTATGCAATGCTGTAGGCCTTGGGCAGAGTGGCTAGAAGACTGACGAGGAAAGGGACCTGGGGGTGTTGATTGCTCTGAACATGAGTTGGCAGTGCACCAAGGTGGCCAACAAGGCCAGTGGCATCCTGGCTTGTATCAGGAATAGTGTAGCCAGCAAGACCAGGGAGGTGATCGTCCCCCTGTACTCTGCTTTGGTGAGGCCACACCTCGAGTGCTGTGTTCAGCTTTGGGCCCCTCACTACAAGAAGGACATCGAGGTCCTGGAGCATGTCCAGAGAAGGGCTATGAAGTTGGTGAAGGGCCTGGAACACAAGTCCTGTGAGGAGTGGCTGAGGGAACTGGGGGTGTTTGGTCTGGAGAAGAGGAGGCTCAGGGGAGACTTCACTGCACTCTGCAACTCCCTGAAGTGAGGTTGTGATGAGGAGGGGGTCAGCCTCTTCTCCCATATGATGAATGATAGGACTTGAGGAAATAGCCACAAGTTGTGTCTGGAGAGTTTTAGACTAGATACTAGGAAAATTTTTCTCTCAGAGTGATCAGGCACTGGAACAGCCTGCTCAGGGACTTCAAGTGTTCAAGAAGCACCTGGACAAGGTACTATGAGATATGATTTAGTATTTAGTGGGTAGTATTGATGACAGGAGGACAGTTGGACTAGATGATCTTGTCAGTCCTTTCCAACCTTGTGTTTCTATGATTCTGTGTGTTGCTGTGAACCTCTGTAGAGCTGTGCAGTGATGTAAAGGGGCCAGTGCAGGGCGCAGTGAAGGCTCCCAGCAGGCACAAGCCTCGCCTTGTCTTCCAGCCCTGAAGTGGTGGCTCCAATGCTGTTCGGGGCTGGAAGAACAAATGCTCACCAGTGAGCTACTGATACCATGTGGGTGCGGTACGTACCCCTCCTCTCCTGTTGAGGCCAGTCCTGGGGAGGTGGCTCACCCAGAGAGGAAGGGCTATTGGACATGCCGAGGAAACTTCCTCAACTGTCATCTTGGGTGTTAAATAGAGAGCTTTAAAGAGCAAAGACAAAAGTGTCTGTCATCTTGCCTCTTTGAAGTGCTGTGCTTTGTCTTGTCAGACTGACATTCTGCTGCAGACTCCAGGCCTTCTGCAGCTCTCACCAGCTACCCCAGCATACATGTGGCAGCTTTCCAGCAGAGTTGTTGGAGTTGCTGTGTGCATGCTCTGCAGAGCAAAGCAGGACTCAGGTTAATGAGGCCTCCTTGAATCAAAGGACAGAATTGGGCCAGCCATTTAGGCTGCTGGTGTTGCAACAGCAGTAGACTTTGAAGCACTGTATTCTTTCTTCTGGCATGCTATTTGTGTGCTTACCTTTGATTTTTTTCTGTTTTTTTTTTTTTTTTTAAAGTGCCTGAGTATCCAGGGTGCTGGGAGAGGTAGCTCTAAAAATAACTTTAGAAGCTGGTTGCTTCCAAAGCTGTTTCTGCTTCTCTGATTTCTTTCCCTTCTGTTGATAATGGTTTTTTTCCCCTCTGCTTCAAGGTCTGGTTCACACTTAATCATGTGTTCTGCTTTCTTCTAGTTCTTGCTATGTTAACAAACATGCTTTGGGTATGGGTGGCAGTATGTGTGCAGATAGCTGGTGGATGTGATTGCAGTTCTGGGTGAATTGGGTTGTGTGCCAGAAACACTGAAGAATGAACTATTTTGAAAGGGTAAAACAATAGTTTTTGAAACATGGTGCTCTTCAGGTACTGTACTGCAGATGGAAGCATGCAGGTGTGTTCTTCTGCAGCTTTAATCAGTGGTGTTTACAGGTGGTAGGGGCTGCAGGAAGACTTCTTATGCCATTTCTCAGAAGTGCCATAGGATGGCTTGTTTTTAATGGCTGGATGAATCCCAGCAGTAACTCTAGTTGCTGTTAATGTTTTAAATCAAGTCCTGCTGTTACATGTGAAATAACCTCATAAAACAGAGGTAAGAGATGGTAGAAGTATTGTGTACAGTGACTCTCACTTGGATGGATTTATGACTGAGAACTGCTTCTGCTGTAGTTAAGGGTACCTGTTAAATGTGTTTTATGCTAATTCTTATGGTGTGATGATTTTCAGCATCACTTCTTAAGCAACTCAATTACAGTTCTTGCCAGCTATGCCTCTTACCATAAAACAACTTCTTTCCTGATGACTACCTGGCCTCCACATGACACAAGGCAACCAGGGCTAGGACCTGTGCTCTTTCCCCTGCCAAGAGCAACAGGCTTCTTCCCATCAAATTGTATGAGAAGCACAAAATAGGTCTGCTCATGGCAGGTCTGGTAAGCAGTGTTACCCTTGAAGGCTTAATGCCATGGCTCATGAGCATGATCAGTATTGCTGTGCTTAAGCTGCTCTGCTGGGTGCAGCTGTTCTCACTCCAGCTAGCCTGACTTCATCCTGTGGCTTACACCTTCACATTTGCTTTCTCAGAAAGTAACCCCAAGTATGTTCATATCCTGCTGTTGTGTTTAGGCTACCTGAGAAGAATGCTGTAAAATGTATTCCTGAATGTAGCTGTCTGGCTGAACCTACAGACAAGAAGTGTCTGAGGCTTAAAGCCTGACTGTGGTATGCTCCAAGCAGCTGCTCTGCCCCAGGGACTTCTTAGTAGCTTTGTGCTGCTCCAGGCCACTCTGCAGCAGTGCAGCTAGCAGTTACCTCATCTCTGGGACCAGAGCAAGTTTTTCCTGGTTAACATGTGCAGTAGCATGGAACATGGGGAGCAGTCAGGGAATTTAATTTGGCTTAAATCGTTTGGGTATTATTAGGGGCAAGTTAACTTCCCATAGCATAGATTGGTTCTTTCTTACTGCTTTGGGTGTTGAAAACAACATGGTGCAGATACCGAGAACGTGCAGATCTTGTTCATGTAATACATTTCAAATCCCAAGTTTTATTCTGTCTTTGAAGGTAGTTTTAACTGGCATGATTCATTGTGTGGATTGGCAGCATTGGGTTGGTTTCTTTTGTGTTTTCTTGTATGTGTGTGCTAATTGTAGCATGTTCAAAGGCACTTGGGAAGATTTGCCTAAGACTGATGGGCTGAGAAGCCTCTGAAGCATGTGGGCAGGCTACAGTGGAAGGGGAAACTTGATATAGGAGAAGAAAAATGGTATCTCTGATCCAAGCTGTGCTCTGTGTTCTCAGAGCTAGGAAAGAGGCTAATGATATGATGAATATTCCAGTGTAGAAGGGCTTTTTAAGCATAGCTGTGGTTCAGGGACTTTAGGTTCACCTGGCAAACTTAAAGCAAGATTTTTGTTGTTGGAATGATGGACTGTAACAGCTTCTCTTATTTCTATCAATTACTATGGTTCAAACCACAAAAGAGCTTTCATGTTCTAATTGGCCTGTTCAGATTCAGTTGTTGCTATGTCCCCATGGAGGGCAATCATGATGTCACGTGCTGTGGAATCACTTGGAAGTAGTTGAAAGGCAGTTGCAAATATTCCTCTGTGCTCCATCCACCCCAGTAGTCAGTACCTGGGAGGAGAAGACAGAACAGCTCAATAGATGTCTGGGATGATGCAGAGCTCTTAACTGAGGCTGAATGTGGTGGAAGAGGTGTAATACAACCACTTTCTTGAAACTGTTCATTGCTGTGTCTGTGGTGAGCTCACTTTAAAAAAAAAAAAAAAATGGCAGGAAGCCCAAAATCTCCAGTTATCACAGTGCTGCTTCACTTGAGCGCTGTTAACAAATGTTTGATGCCAAAAACCCAAGTACCTACTTGGCTGCATTCCAGTTGCCTTGTAGTGGGCTGGGTGCTTTTTGTGACTGGATCCCAGGTACCCGGAGCTTGTCGCAGAAACTCTGGTACCAGCCTAGAAAGCTGGTACATCACCTTTGTGGCGGTTTGAGTGAACTTGGGGGGTCTCTTGCTACCTTTGTAACTTCTGAAACAACTGTTTCCATTGTGGGAACTCTTAACCACATAATGGAGTAGCAGGGCTGTTGAGAGCTGTGTGATGAGATCATGAAGGCCAACAAGATTTGACTTGTATCTCCCCCGCGTGAGCTCAGTGAAGATGGGAATGTAGCAGAGAACTGGGCTTCTTTCATGGCTTAATTCTGTTCTTTGCCAAAGTGCTGGGAAACTTGTCTTACTTCCTGGAATGCCATGACTCACCATGGCTAAGACAATGTGTGAGAATGTATTCTGGTGTGTACAGTCTCTTCCATGCATTTACCCTCAGCTTTGCCCATTTTTTTGTAAGGTATCTGGCTGACTGCATGTACAGTGTGCTGCAAGCTATAACAATCTCTCAAATACAGTCTCCTCTTGGTCAGTGCAGAGCAGGACTCCAGTCTTCAGTGCTTTGCCTGGCAAACACATAGCTAAAGTTTTTCAGTTATTTATCTTTGTAAAGGGGGCTCTGTTATAGCTATCACAGAAGCATGTTAACTGTAACTTCTGTTTACATTGTTCTGATATTAGGGAAGGGGAATGTAGATTTCCCCTGCACATGGGGGGTAGCTGGAGCTCTGGGATGAGATAGGGGTGCTCTGTGTGCTGGTCCCACTGTTCAGCAAGAACCCTCTGCACTGCACTTGAATCAGTTGGCTTGGACTATTCTGGCTGTGATCTATCTAGACTGGTGCTTGCTTGTTTTAAGCAGCCTTGTGTTCAGACAAAAAGGATAAAAATCATGTAAGATAGGAGCTGAAACAAGTTCTCCTTTTAGTGAGAAATTTCTGGCTGTATTCCTGAAGGGATCAAAACTGTTTTCCAACAGTTCTGCTGACAGATGCCTCTTCTTTTTTTAATTTACTTTGTGAATTGCTGGGTTTTCAAGCTGAAAGGCTAGAGCAGCTCATAGCGTGAAGACGGTGGTGTTCATGTCACTTGGAACTGTTTAAGTGTCCTGAGGAAGGAAAAATGTGACCAAGGCCAATTGCATTTGAATCCATGTTAATTGGTAGTGGTGTTGCTCTTAATATAGCTAGCTGTCTGGCCAGCTTGGTTAAAAACTGAAGGGTGTAGAAAATGTTTAGTTTTCACCTGACATAGGTCACATCTGTCCTGATTGCTACAACAGATGTGGAGCTGCCTGTACTGAGGCTACCTGACTCTTCAGACTCCTAATGTAATAGCTGCTTAAGAGAATAAAAGGGATGCTAAAAGTCTAAGACTAAAATTGCTTAAGACTATAGTTTGCAGACACATGTAATTCAGGACAAAAGTTAATAGCCCAATTATACATGGTCTGTAAGTTCATATGTATTTAGCATGCTTTGAGTTTTCAGTATGTGCAGAAAACTGCCTCATCTCTGGGAAGGATAAGACAATGTTTCCCTTATATACAGCAAAGTAGCCAATTCCAAAGTATTTGGAGATTTAAAGTCTAGAAATAGATTGCTTACTAGAAGAAATCTAGTCCCTTCATTACACATGGGCTTGTCTAACCAGCTATCCCCAACAGATTTCTTTATTACATGAACGAGTGGTTGTGAAACGGCTTATTCTCAGAATGAGACTGCATGGAGTTCCTTATCCCCCAAATGTGTGACCTCTAGGGAGTTAACTGGGGGCAGCATGGAAGCTCTCCTCCTTTCTCCATGGTTTCAGCAGGTAACCTATGTCAGTGAGAAGTGGGTTCATCCAGCTCTAAAATGGGCAGAACAGGAGTGGCTCTCTCTCACAAGTGACAGATCTCTAGGTGTTGCTTTTTGATAGGTTCTTCCATGGTTGCTATTAGACAGATAAAAGAAAACTAGGTCAGCATTGTGCTGCTTTGGGGAGCAAGAGGTTGGCAATAGAGACAAACCTCTTCTGTTGCAGCATGTGAACACCAGTGTTCCAGGCTTCCTTGCTTGTCATCTGCAGCCTCTTAACTGCTTCCAGCAGTAGGTCTGTACTGACCACCTTGCATTTAAGTGTAGATGCTTTAACTTGTGTTTGCATTGTATGATATTCTTTCCCCCATGCTAACCCCTTTTCCTACTTGCAGATTTCTTGAATTAATGCAATCCCTCAGACTGACTTGGCTGGCATTTATAACAACAGTTGCACTGCAAAAGGAGAAAGAGGCCAGCCAAAGTAGATTGAGCATTTGAGGAGGATAGGATCCGAACCAAATCAATATACTGCAAATCAGTGTATTCCACTGTGTTCTCTGAAATGTAGACAGAAGGGCATGTATCTGTCTCAAACAAGCTTAAAGATTTGGCTGTAGATGGTCACCTACAGGATAAAAAGCAGTTTCCAAGTATAAAAGATAAAAGTATAAAAGAGTGGGCTACTAACATCTCATTTTGCAGAATAGCCCTCTGAAATGTATTTGAGTTACTAAAGGAAATAGCATTCCTATCTGAAAGATAAGGTAGTGAAAATCACAAGTTTGTCTGGGCATCTTTCCATCACTGAAGTTGGAGACATTCTTTCAGCACCAGTTAGCTAAGGGTTGTGACACCAAGTACTTGTTCAGATTCCAAGTCATCAGATTGCATGCTGCAAGCCAGGACCTGGAGAAAAAATCAAGTTGTGTGATCTCTGATAAGACTTGGAAACTAGAGCTGCCTGATCCTCTAGCAGCAATGGCCACGTGTACTTTTTCAAAGGTAAGCAGCTCCTGCAAACATCATGCAGAAATCGTCCAAGATATAGATTTGTGCTCCAAGCAAACTGTTGCAGAGAAAAGTAGGTGGTGTAAAGCTGTCAGGTGCTCTTAAGATGACTAAAAGTGAAGTCACTTAAGTGTATCTGGAAGCCTTGGGCTCCCATCTAGCTAAGCTACCATGCTTCAGAGTGATAGAGTAGGACTCTGTATTTTAAGTCTGCCACTTGGTAACTTCTGATCAGTGAGTGGCAAGAGATAATGGAACCCTTCTCTTTAAAGAAAAATGCAGTTCTGTCTTGTACATTCTTTTCCAGTCCCTCACTGGAAGGAAGGTAACATACTGAACCAAGGCTGCACTTGTCTGGGCTCTTTCCAGTCAAGTTGAACACTGCTTACAGTGTCACGTATGGGGCAAGTATAAAGAAGACAATGGTAGCACTTTACTGTTTCTGTATTCAAGATCTCCTGGCCTAGCCAACAGTGATGTGCTTCCAGGTTGTGAATAAGTTCTGTGTCAGTGGTACTTGTTTTTTTCAGACAGACTTAGTGCACTGTGGTTTGGGCAACACTGAGTAAGGATAGGGTGGAAACATAGGTGGATAATGCTCTGCTGCACTGCTTGATCTGAACTCCTCGCAGCAGAAAGCAGAGCTGCTGGTTTACTTCTGTTGCTGAAGCCTGTTTGCAGGATTTGAAGGCCTGGCCTCAGAGGCAGCATAACCTCTTCCTGCAGTGTACATCCCCAGAAACTGCAGGCTTTCAAAATCCTTTGGGGTTTTCATGCACAAAATGTGTGCAGGAGGGTGCTGGCTTGGGAGATACCTGTGCATGCTCTGCTGTGACACTGACAGAGCTGTAGACCTGTTTTGTCTGCCCACTGGTTGGCTTTGAATTATTAGCAGTCCATCTTATTTGAAGGGGGAGTGGATGCTGTTCAGCTGGCCTCCTGTTCTGAGGTTCTCCAGGCCTATCCATCTGTACTGTACCTGATTCATGCCATGCTCAGCACTGCTTGTGATTGACTGTGACAGCTCATGGCTGCATTGGCACAGAATTTCTCCTGTGTAATGCACAGCAGTCCAGCAAGCAGGGGCAGTGGGCTGCCACCAGTGTCCCTTTCAGGAGTACTGATTGCAGTTCTTGGCTCTGTGGGCTGGTCCTCTGGTTACTATTGTCCTGTACTGCGAAGTGGTGAAGGTCTGAGCAAGGCTTCTACGCAGCTATGATCATGAATGTAGGAAGGATGTAGTCTAGCAGTATCTACAAAAGGGGGAACTTTGCATATTCAGCAGTGGAGCTTATGCATATGAGTTTTTGTCCCTGCAGTTTATACATGTTTCAAGATCTAATTAAAAACTAAAGTTCCTTTTTCTTTTTGTGGATGAGATTTATGAATAACTTTCTTAGCTGGCTTTATAGTAAAATCTCTTTGACAGAAGAAAGGAGTGAATTTCCGCAGCAAGGAGTCTGAATAGGTCTACTTTTTTCCAGAAAGCAGAATGCTCATTACCACACCTGAGTGGTACTTCATAGTGTGTCTGGCACCAGGGTGTGAAAACCTGGGACATTGTTCTCAAAGTAACTGGCTGTTTCAAATGCTGTGATTCCAGCTGTGCTCATGCTCCTCAGAGTGCGGTAGCTCAGCTGCTCACATTTCCATGCAGTGGGCATAACTTCTTGCCTTGAGAGACAGCAAGCACTAGTTGCTCACTTTGTTATGCTGTACAAAGTTGTCTGCAGAATTTGCCAGCTATACGTAGAACAGGGATGGGAAGGGAAAACCATGTAGGGAAAATTAGGTTTTGTGCTTGTGGTTTTTTGAAGTGTGGTCTCCCTCCAAGTTTCGTGCTGTGCTTTATTTTGCTCTTGGGTTCAGTTTGTCACCTTTCTCATTGGCACTCTCAGAGCTGACAGATTAACTTCCATTTCTACTGAGGGTCTGAATGTTCAAAATGAGTGGGACATCACGGGATAGTTTGGTTGTCCTAGGTGGTCAGATTGCAAGCTAGCTTTAAAATTTCAGAAGCAATTATTCAATGTTATTGCACTGTATTGCTCTTACATGTATCTAGTAGAAACTAATGAATGTTCTGGTAGTAATGTGTGAAATATATATTCTATGTATCTAAAAATCTAAATCTAAATGAAGTGTTTAACTTAAACCTTAATGTTTTGAAGCTTCTTGCATCTCATGTGCAGGAGCCAAAGCCTAAGGCAAACTTGTTCATTCTGGCAGGGACTGTTAAATTAAACCACAAAGCAGTTTTCTAGTCAGTCAGGCTCCTGAGAGTTTCCTCTAATAACATCCTGGATTTGAGAACAGCCATGTTATTTGCCTTCTTCTAGGTTTGTGTTGCCATCTTCCATGTTTTTCCTCTGCTTGGAGTGTTGCATGTAGCAGAGGAGGTGGCTTCTCCTGGAATCTGGGTGGGCAGGTAAAGGACAGAACATCCTGGAATGTAACCTCCTAATGAAAAAAGCAGTCTAGTAAAGCCAGGCATCCAGTGACTGCAGATCCATAACTGTGTTAAAATTTGCTTCACTGCTGAAGCAAGCCAAGAGGAAGAACTGGTCAGAGTCCTTAGTATTGCATTTAAAGATTTTTTTTAGCTTGCTGGATGGTGGCACTGGACATTCCAGTGAATTTGACTAAATGTTGTCCTGAAATTTGACTACTAAATGTATGTGTTCAGATAGTTAAGTATCTGCAGAACTTAGGTGCAGTGGTGTTGTGCAAAACTTCCCTGTGCATTCAAAATCACGATGGAGCTGAACCTAGTTATTTCCTTCTGCATTGCTGTAGAGTGTGAACTGTTCTTTAATTTCAAACAGGGAGCGCTTCTAAAACTGTCACTGACAGTAGTCCTGGGGTAGAGGCTGATGAGCTGTCCCAGAGGCATGTGTCCAGTAGGACAGGAGTTTGGGAGGCTGTGTCCTATTTCAATTAGATATGACCCTGGCTCTGAGCAAAGTGGTACTTAATTTAATGGAATGCTGTTAATAATACTGTTAATAATGCTAGTGTTAATTGTCCTGCAAATTGCCATATGCTTGCTTTTCTGGCCTAGAGAAACCACAAATCATATGGATCCTCTGTTCTCTATGTGGTCAGCAGGATGCTGATGAGCCTTGCAGCCTTCATCTCCCTGGCTCCCTCCCTCATGTGCTGTGTGGCCACACAATGTCTGGTCCATGCCATGTGGTGACTGGGGCTGTGGTGAGTGTGGTGGGGGACAAGTAACAGCTGCAAGGAGAAAGAAAAGGGCCTTTGACTCTTGGGGTTGCTTTCAGAGCCCTGCTTTTTCCTCTGGCTGCCCCAGGTCTGCAGCTGTAATGTTCCTGTTGTGGCGCAGAGCGTATGGTGCATGGCTTGGCTGAGCTCTGTGCTGCCCATCTAATGCTGTGCTTCTGTACAAAGTGTTCCTTCTGGTCCCACAGGTGTAGATTGTGGTCTGCTCATGGATCTCATACATACTGGTGTGAGCTTGAGCAACATTAAGGGTAGTCTTTCACACAAATACCTTGTTTTCATGCCTTGCTTTCTTGGTGTCTGAGCTGTTTGCATCTTTTTTAAGCTCTCAGTAATGACTTCCTGGTGTGAGGCCTGCTGAGGTATGTAAATCAAGTTGAAATCAGACTGTATCCTTGTGTAAATCCTCACACCATGGTGGCCTCCTGTGTGCCCCATGTGACTCACTTGGGTCCTCACACCCTTTCCCCAGGGATAAGGTATCCATGCTGGGGGGGGATAGCAGAGAGTGCTGGCCCAGGTTGCACGGGGTTTCATAGCAGTTGTCAGGTGTCCTGTCAATTAACTGTTAATTAAGTTTGCTGTAGAGGTGCCTCCTTTAACTGTCCTCATGGTTGTTTACAGTAGTGGTTGGAGTAGGAGGGGGCAGACCTGTAGTACCAAGGGAGATAGTGCTTCACAAACTGTTCCAGGTGTCTTGCAGCATAGGCTGCTGATGTTGCAGATTCATGGGAATTTACTGATGAAGGTGATGCAAGCTGCTGAAAGATTACTGTTAAATAGCCGGTAAGTGCTCTGCTGTTCTGTCAGAGCCTCCTTGTATCAATGTTCCAATGATTAGATAACTGGCCTTGCATCTATTTACAAAACAGTATCCAAAATAACTTGTTACCATTGTTTCCTCAGCTGTATGGTGCATGCTAGTTACAGATAGAGAAATAGAAGAACTAAAGGCCTATTGCTGAAAGGGAGTTTGGACTTTTTTCCAATCAATGCTTCAATGCATTGTTGTTATTTTCACAATCTCAGAATTCAGCCTTGTTGGTATGTAGCTTGTCTGCTATCATCTCCTAGGCGTCTTGTCTTCTGGAAGTCTGGGCCAGTAACAGAAACAGTTTTACACTGCTGCCTGAAATTTGGATTCATTCTCGATATGATAGTTGAAGACACTAGCCCTAGCAAGTAGGAAATGGTAGTCCTTCCTTGTGCAGGAAGGACTCTCCTAGCTGCTCACTGCATCCCTGTAAATCAGTAAGGACGACTCTTCTGTATCTGGGTGCTCAGAGCCCCTTGGAACAGGCAGAGCAGCAGCCCCACGTGTGGTGGGTGCAGGAGAAAGTGACCACCCACATGTGGGGCTGCCTTGGGACCTGTGTTCTCCTGTTACCACCACACGTGGGGCTGCTGCTCTGCCTTGTTTCTATGAAAATCCCAGCCCCCTGTGGATATATGGCCACAACTGGAGCAAGTGGTAGAGCATCCAGTGCTTTACCAGGTTTGTGTGAGTGGGAGACAATGGAAACCAGATACTTGAAAATTAAAGGCACTTGGTGTTTCCCCACCTCTTTGCTTGCCACAGGACTATTAATTTCTGAAGCACTTGGTTGTTTCGGCCTTTGAAAGACTATTAAGGAATTTATATTTTTTTCTCACTGCAGTATAGTGCCAGAGCTGACAACTATAGTGGCTTCATTATACAGGGGGAAAAAATAACTTCTGCAGCATGCACTCTAAGTTTCTAACTCCCATTGTAATGGGAACAGTTTCAGCATTCCATTTTTTTTTTCTTGACACTTCTCCCTCCCCTTGTCATTCACATGTTGATGGCATGTTCACACTGCATCTGCTGCCTGGCAGGAGCCCCACAGAGGAGGTTCTAGTAGTGTTATTACATTCTTACCAAGCTTTAGCTAAACCCTGGCTGAGACTCAGAGTAGTTGTCTTGTAAGGGATGGAGATCTGGTGTTTAGTTGCTTACTAAGCATCTTTAGTCACCATGTAGTAACTGTCTCAACTCTTCTGGCAGGGCCTAGATCCAAGAAACTTGACTGGTCTCTCTCCCTCTGATAGTATGGCTTTAGTATCTAAAGCTGAATGTCTTTTTGAAGGTACTTCACAGGAAAATGTAGAAAGCATTGATTAGTTTGCTTCCCAGTCCAATATTGCAGGCATTGGCACTGACTCTGAGGCACTGAAGGGCACTATCGCCTTACTGGGGACAGACCGACTGCAGCATATGTGCTTGGGCTTAGTCCTGGCTCTGCCTGAAGTGAGGCAGAGCAGCTCCCTCTGCCTTTGTGGTCATGGTAGTTCCTACTTGCAAGGACATGAGGTGAAAGCACTTGCTGACCCCAGAGTAGCTGACACATGGTATGAATCTATACTGGGGCTTACCTTGTAGTAGATACTCATGTATCAGTGTGCTCAGTGATCACTCAGCTAATGGCAAAGGCTAAGCTGGTGGAAAGCACTTCATCAGAAGATGGGCATTTTGTTTGGAGGAGTCAGCTGCTCTTACTGTGAATTTCATCCTACAGCCAGTCTTGGTGTTTGATAATTGGCATGAAGAAGAGTGGATGCTTGAATGCAGTGATTCATTCCAATTTAGTAATTGTTCCCAGCCCAAGTGTGGGGAAATGGCCAAGTGGAGAAATAACTCCAGCCTCGGGCAGTCTTTAAAGTGTCTGGGTTAGTTGGGCTTTTCAGAGAAATACAGAGGTTTTTTTTCACTAAGAGCTGGTAAAAATGTGCTCCCCTTGGTGTTGGTATGGGTGCAAGGTCAGGCCAATGTTTAATGCTTTGGCTCCTTGTCCTGGAAAATCCAAATTCATTTTTTCTTCAAAGCCTTTCTCATACTTGTTGGTATGAGGAAGTCTCCACAAGGAGCAGTTTTAGTTTGTTCATTCCATTCCACTGGAGGAGTCTTCTTGGCATGTGGACTTGTGAGTTGTCTCTACCTTCATGCTGTAACAGCTGTCTGAATGCTCAGATTTTGGGCAAGGAGAAACTGGGAAGAGGTAAGGTTGTGATTAACAACTGTCTGGCACCTGCTTGCTCTCATGTTCTCCAGAGGGGTTGGTAGCACAGCTGTGTGGTAGGATTGTGACTCCAGAGACCCTTGCAAGAAGATGCATAACTTCCTTTCCAGAACTTCAGACAGGGTAAGTGCCTGATATGAGAAGCAGGGCTGTTGCTCCTGTGGCTGCTATGTCAGTTTCAGTGTTTGACTTGCATACTGTGTTGTACCAACAGTACAACAGATCACAGCACAAATGCAGGGTACCACTTCTTACTGTTGAGGTTTCTCTATAATGGAGTAAAGGCTTGTGTATGTTTGGGGGATTTGCAGCTGAAGAAAACAGCTTGTGGTGTTTGTGCTGCCTGGTACAGGTGCAGATGTCTGACACAGCCTTATGAAGCTGTTTTATGTGCTAAAGGGAAAGCTGAAAATGAATAGGAGAAAGCAACATTTTAGATAGGCCTCTGAAGCTGTTCTGTACTTCTAAAAGAACTACCATGGAAAGCTTGCTTGTGACATCTGTTTACAACTTTCTGACTACAGAAAGCCGGAGTAGTGTCTTTCAGCAGGCTTCCCTGGAGGCTCCTCCAGCTTTGGGCAATCAAGTGAATGCTGTTCTTCAGGGTTAGACAGCTGTGGTTGAGCACAGAGTGGCTTCTTCCAAAAAACATCCCTGGTAAACTGCTTTCTACTGGAAAAACTTTAAAACAGTCTGGCTCATGGTCATTTTCACCGCTTTCCTCAAGCCACTCTAAATCAGTTTGCTACCTTCTTCCAACCTGGTCAGACTAACCTTTTCCATCTAGTGTGGTGGAACACATTAGGAAAAGCAAAGTGCCAATGCTGGAAGCTCTGCTTGATCTGCTTGTTGGTATTTAGTTTTTACAAGGGGAGTCCTGGGAGTAAGTGTTGTGGAATATTCTACAGCACAACCTAAAGACTCCTGGGAGTCTGAGCTAGATGGTGTTTGTTACTGATGAGGTTATGCAAGTAGAAAGCTGAAAGGTGCGCAGGGAAATTAGTGATCTGTCAATAGCAATAAATCCCATGTGGAAAACAGCCTAGGCTGGAAAAAGCAACAGGGGAGGTGAAGCCCAGATGTCTTAAAGCACATAATGTTCAAGTCAGGAAAACAAGCTGTTATGGCTGAGCAGGTTCCTGGCAGCAGCAGGCTATGCTCCAGTGACATACAATGCTTTTCCTTGAGAGTGGAGTTTAATGGTAACCCTCCCTGGAAGGTCAGGGAGTCTTCATGTACAATACTGAACTCAAGACAGCTGAAGACAAAGGAGTAGGTCCTGAATCTACCATGGCAAGCAAAATGACAAGAGAAGCAGCACAGCTAAGATGGTATCTTCCAGTCTTGTTGCCTAGTGACTGAATCTGTGAAATTGATGCAGCAGGATTTTTTGCCTCTCCTTTTGTTCCTTTTCTAGGTAATAGTCTTAAATCTTCAAAGAACCCTTATGGCAGGTTGGAGGACCAGGCTAATGTGGTTGTGGGTGAGCAGGTCCTGCACACATGTATCCATGTCTCCTTGATTCCTGAAATAGAATAACCCAGCACTTTCTAGAATTGCTCTAGGAACCCCCTCACTCAAAAGGCTGGGGGAAAGGACCATTGTTAGGGAAGTTTTTTGTGGTCTTTAATATTCCTAGGAAATCAAAGTTGAGGCCTCTGGGTGAGCAGTGTAGGTTAAGTAACTGGACATACCCTATGGTCCCAGTGTACCCCTTCTGTGCATAGCAGTGGGGAAGAAGGGGTATTACAAAGTCAGTCAGCTCAGCTTTGTTGTAATGTGGGTTAGTTGATCTATGCAGAAACCCCAAACAATGATAACAGCTATACTTTCAAAAGCTTTCTAATACCTCATCCAAAGGGATTAGAAAGCTGGTATATTTGCTTAATTGTATGCTCTGACTCTCAAGCACTGATTTTCTTTAGATCAGATGAGAGGTTTGCAGCATTGCCTGCTCTGATTGGAGCAGCAGCTAACTGCTGTCAAATTTAATGCTAACGAAGAGAGGGAGCAACCGGATGATAGGAAACTACTACAGCCTTTTGCATCCATGTTTTTAATCTTATAACTAATGCCATATTAGATTAGGAATTAGAATATGGAATAGTTTCCTGTAACTTGGAAAGCTCATACTGTCAGCAAACAGAAGTTTCCCAGCAACTTTGACTTTGATTCTTCAGTATTAGCATAATGTTGCCACATCTTGGTTTGTACATACTTAAGGGAGGAAATAGCTTCAATTGAATTTAAATATTAAAACCTGTTGATGATTGCAGCTTTGAAGATGTAAGTCTTGGGTGCTTGCTGCCTGAAAACAAATGTCCAAGTGGAAAAAGACCATCCTGATTAATGTTTAGATATTTTTCATAGGGTGGGTAAGTGCAGAGAGAAGTATAAGCCTGATGCCTTTCCCCATCTCCATTGCACAGAGACTGTTCTATTGTGGGCTTGTCTGCTGACACATGTGCTTTCCCTGGCCCTGTGGGTACAGGGTGTGGTTTGTTTTTAGCTTACAAAGAATTTCTAGTCATCTGGGTGTGGGGAGCACTTTTCATAATGTTCTGGCAAAACCACCTCTGCTGCTCTTGGTGGTATCACTGAACACTAGCTTCACTGAATATTTGCTGCAACCTAAAACAGCTGAAATCTCATCCTGTGAGAGCAGATGCCAGCAATTCCCTGTTTGGGTAAAAACTGGAATATGGTAAGTAAATACTGTGGTGAAAACCTTGAGACTGAATAAAGTAATTTTCATGCCTTAAGGCTTTTCTGCAGCAATGGTGGCAATTTCTAGATATGCCATCTGAGGTAGGCTGGAGAATTGCTGCTCCTTCTGTTCTTGGGAGTACAGCAATCTTCCAAGAGCCCTGTTTATACCAGGGAGTGCCAACAAGAGCTTGGTTGTTGCTGACACCAGTGCAGCCCTGTTGCTGTTATCACAGTATCTGACAAGCTGCTGACTGCCATCAGAGCTTTCAGTACCCTCTTGGCCAGCTCTTCTATGAACATTGTTTAAATGGCACACTTAAAATAATGGCAACCCATCCATGATGCTTTCAAGACTGTCTGTTGGTGGGACCAAGCCAGTATTGCAAAAACTGCATGCACATCTATAGAAGCTTCCTGCAGGACCTCCAGCTCCCTGGCCAGGCTGGTGTTGGTGTAGTTCTACCATACTGCAGTGCACGTTCCTTCAGCTGCCCGAAGACCTGGACCAAAAGTGAGATTGACTGGTGGGATTGGAGGATGGTCACTGAGCTGAAAGGGACATACATGGGGAAGTACTGCAGAATAATGGTGCTATTGGTAATATGGTAAGTGGACAAATCCTTTCTTAGAAGGCAAGAAGTTGGGTTGTTGCACTCTGCATGCTTTCAAAGCGCAGACAATAAGCTGCATTTGAGTACAATGTCTCCTTTCATGTGAACAAGTGCTTGAGAATGACTTTGTGCTTTAGAAGTCAGCAAATGCTAAAATGAGCCTGGGCTGTTGTTCTTTGACATGGATGAGAACAGATGTGGGTGATCAAGCAGTCCTGCATGGGTTTCTAGCCATGTGTTTTTTGACTGGGTGTGACTTTGAGGAAGTGTTAAGATTCTCTGGATTTCCACAGTGACACAAGCAAGTTAAAAGCATCTGCAATACCATCGTCTGAATGAGAATAGTGTGGCATTGCATAAAGTGAAGTGATGGCAAGAAGGAAGGAGTATTTCATGTGATGCATAATTAGCATGTGGAACCTACCTCTGCAGGATATTCTAGAAACTACTAGCTCGGAGAAAAACTAATAAGAGCTGCTTAATTATACTAGCCTTCCTAAATACTTTAATGCTAATACTCAGTGCACTTAGAAGTGGCTGTAGTAGTGGATAAACAGAGGATTCTGTCACTTGTTATTAGAGTAGCATCTCCTCTAAATGCCTAACTCTGGTTGGTGCAGCTTGCTACTTCATGTAGCATCAGTTGCTTCTGACAGCAATGAATTAGCGTCCCCAGTGGAGAAAGGAAACAGCCTGCAACACAGTGGCACTGGCTAATTTATGTCCATGTATGTACTATATCCACCTGTATGCTGCCTTTGTCCTTCTGAACAAAAGCTGCAAGACGAGTGGTGTTGGAACAGGGAGAGGTGCGAAGACTGGTCAATGGTCTATGTGACAGCAATGCTGCAGCAGCCAGCTTGGGCAAGTGCCTCTCTGCGTATCTTGGCCATGGTCTTGGATGTCCTGCACAGTTCCTGCTCTTCATGAGGCCTTTCTAATACATGCAGGGCTGCTGAGCCAAAACTGGTCCAGATACAAGCTTCAGTGTGTGGTCTGCTGCAACAGACTCCTCCAGCCCCTCAGCAAAGGAGTAATTATTTGTAATCACCACAATTGTCCTTTAAAAGGAAGGAGGAATGGGGTCTCTAGTAAGTGCTGTTCCTGAAAATATTTATGGAAAGCAAGACTCCACATGCATCTTAAAACACTTCCTCTCTCCTTTTTTGCTAGCAGATCTGTCAAGTCTTTCCAGTCTCTCTGCTGGTGGTGGCAGCACTATGCTGAGCTCTGCATATCTATGCTTCTGCACTGACTACTGCGTGGTCAAGGTACAGGTTCTGGGTTCTGCTTTGGAGCAGGTAATCCCTTGTGCTGGGAATGCAAAGTGAACTTTGTCACCCATCTGTGTGACAGTCTGCTATGGGCACAGCTGCATGGAGCAGGAGAAGCAAGTGGACAGTGCTTCAGTGTATCAGCATTAGCACAAAGGGCTGCTCTCCTGTTGTGTCAGTGTATCTTACGGTAGCTTATCTCAGTTATCTGAAGAGCTTTTGGCTAGTAAGTGGCCACTGAGCTGTGGTCTGCAGGCTGCTGAAGTGGTCCCAGCATCTCCTGGAGCCCTGTGAGTGGCAGGGTGCTGAGCAGTAGGCCAGCTCTGCCACCCTGGCAGTGCTGGAGGAAGAAGCTGTCACCTACAGCTGGCAGTGCCCTTCCTGGCTGTCACTGACTCTCACCTACATTGGATGTGAGATCTGGCATAGGATATGGATAGTCTGTCCTGATGGCAGCTGCCTGATGGACATGTCTGCCCTCCAGGAATCCTCTGCTGCATGAATGGCTCAGAGCTAAGCCCTTTCCTGAGGCCTTTTGGGAGAGGACTTGCTGCAGTGTGGTTGAGACATGGGCAAGTCATCAGTGGGGCCTGCTGCCTTCTCCAGAGGCAGGGAAAGCAGCATCATAAGTTCCCATGGATGTTGCCCTGTGCAGACACACATTGGGGCCCACCTGGCCACCCTGTTCCCAGGTCCTGTCCAGCAGCAGTGGAGGACTTGCATTCTTCCCTCTGCTCACCATGGCTCTCATCTGGGGCAGAGCCACTGTGTTGCTACTGCGAGGGGAAGGATACTGTTCACGTGCATATGAGAGGTGGTGAGGGGCTGGGGTGTGGGGGTGACACATTCAAAGCCAAGCTGAGCTGCTGTTGCTGTAAGATTTCTATGCTTGTAAAAAACCTACAGTGGTGTTAGGATTGTGCTGGCACCTCTCTAGCTGCTGTTGTCTGCTCTGCTTGTTGAGCTGTACTGCACAGGTCCTGCACAGCTGGGGATTTGGTTGGGAAGTGGTTGTGCTGTGGTTGTGGGGGAAGGCAGCTCTTTGCAAGCCTGCAGGCTTGCCTTTGTAGGCTTGTAGGGTCCAGGCAAGACAGTCAGTGGAAGGAATTGGCTGGTGTCTCCATTGCTGCCTCACCTGTGCAGGATAAGCTCGCAGGACAGATGTTTGGTCACCCCTTTGCTGCTGCCTGGGAGCCTCCTGAGGCTGTGGTGACTTCTGCTGTGCTGCCTGAATTTGTGGAGGAGGACCCTGGCCCAAGACAATAGGAACCTTGGTAGAGCTTGTGGGAATGTGATGGGTGAGCAGAGACCAGGACAGGTAATGGGGATGTGGGGACTGGGCATCTGGTTCTGCCTGAGCTGGAGTTCTGCCTTTGTCACTGTGCTTGTGGCATTTTACTTCCTAATGATGTCTCAAAGCAGGGCAGTGTTGTTGTTGTTGTTTTTTTTCCCCCAGGTTCTTTATGCTTTTTAATGAATTAACAGCTTGGGGGGAGTTAAAAAAAAAAAAAAGACTCCCTCACAATACTGCCCTGTGGTAGCTGGATTGGAGATTGCCTGACTCCACAATCCAGTTGGGAGCTTTCAGAGCTTTCTGGATGTGCATCTGTAGAGCAGGGTGGAGTTGTGTATTGCTGCTCTTACTTGCTTCAGAAACCTGTCCTGAAAATTACTGTGGGGAGGATGGGGAGAAATTACAATGACACTTCTAACACAAATAGAAGCCCCAGTAATAGTTACTGCAGATGGGTTTGGGAGTGTCTGTGGTTGGCGTTCGCTGCAGCATGTGTTGTCCTGACAGTAGTGTAAACTGCTGTAGCAGTCAGTGTCTAAAATCAGTCAAGTCCAACTGTGCAAGATACAGTATTTTTAAACCTCCTGTGTACCTGGGTGGTGTTGTCTAATGCTTCATACCTCTTCTTAAATTTGTGATCTTCTATAAATGGATGCCCTTTTTTTTTAAAAGGGAAGGGGAAAAAAAACTGTCTTCCCAGTGTGGCAGTTCTTGTTGTATGAATACTTATTGTAACTTCTCTTCAGTATTGATGTCAGTTCCTAATAAGAGCATCTCCAAGGTGCTCAGACCTCTGGTATACTGAAAAATCCAAAGCCCCTAAGGTAGAGATCACAGCCCTCTTAGTGTTCCCTTCACTGATTAAACATTTCTGCTCCCCCTGCAAAATACCAGGAACTGGTCATCTAGCCAGAAGTCTGTTGAAAATTTATTGCAGTCCTGAGTGGTGACTCATGCCATCTTGCCTGCCCTCCTTTAGTTGCCTCACCCTGTGCCTGGTGTGCCAGCACAGCTGCTCCTTGCTGTTAACTAATGCCCCTCTTCACCCTGGAGACATCTCCATCATGGCTGGGCAAAGAACACAAATGGTTGTACAGAGCATTCTGTGGTGTGTTTCTGGATAAAATCAGTACCATTAGTACAGAAATATGTGGCTGATATTCAAGGAGAGTCCTTTGGTTGTGTACTCATTGCAGGGGACACTCTTACTATGACTAACACTTGAAAGATGTTCCCTTGAGTTCAGGGTCTTTTTTTCTGCAGATATGTCCAGTTCTTTTGCTTCTGCAATCTGCAGGAGACTAATGTTATTATCAATGGACAAACAAAAGCAGTCCCTTTTAACAGGCAGCAAATACATGTCAGAAGTGCTGTCCAGTCAGCTTAGTGCTAGAGATTTGCAAGAATGCTCTGACCAAGGTGGGTATTGAACCAGAGCAACGGGTGCCAAGTCTCTGCAATGTCTGTGCTTGCTTGGGCAGCAAATGTTGTCCCAGCTAGGAAGCAGAGACCTATTTGTGTGTGTCTGTCTTTAATACTGTAGCTCTAGCAAATTTGTCAGTGTTTGGTGCTTAGTGGTGAGGAGACAACTGTGTTAGCTTCTTTGGCTGACCTGTGGTTGGGTTTTAAGGAAGTAGGTATTTCTCATGCCTTAAAGCTAAGAAGTTTTCCTTTCTGCTAAAAAATACCAGGTAGCAGAAACTTAGTCTAGAAGCCTGCTACAGGCCCCTGGCAGCAGTGAGCTGGGATATGCGTCAGGTGTGTCTACAGTATAATGAGTGCTCCTGGAGAAAAGCACTGTTTGGGAAGAATGGCACTGTTAGGGCACATCCATCTGATGCATGCTCATCTCACAGGTGAGGTAAGGCTTGTTCAAGTGGAAATAGCCAGTTTCTGTAGGTATTTGGGTCAGGAAAAGTGACTTGGGCACAAAACTGAACTGAAGTCTGGTTGTCTCCCAGAGGTGCTGCTGGTAACAGCTGCTGCGTGATGGAGCAGAGAGCTGGGGTGTGACCTCAAGCTGATTCTTCCTCAGGATGAGGTACAAGAGATGAGCCTTTCACCTCTCCTCGATTTCAGCTGTAGATCCAGCTTCCCTCCCTGTGGCTTCTTCAGTTGTGTTCCCTGATATTGCAGTAATGTTGCATCTGGCTGGGTGTCCCAGCAGTGCTGGTGCTCTGGTCTGGGGCTGGCTT
The DNA here is from genome assembly GCA_011075105.1 of Heteronetta atricapilla. Taxonomy (NCBI): domain Eukaryota; kingdom Metazoa; phylum Chordata; class Aves; order Anseriformes; family Anatidae; genus Heteronetta; species Heteronetta atricapilla. The sequence continues at coordinate 558,496 of CM021750.1, forward strand.
GCAGGGAGTGCCCACTGGCTGGGAGGAGATGGGGCAGTGCACACCAGCCCCAGACCTCACTGCATCTGTCCTGGAAGCAAGTGTGGTATATGTTGGTGGTGGGAGAAGCAATGGTATGCAGGCAGGGGTGTGGCAGTGGCCACCTTGCTCTGGCTGCAGTTCAGATGCATGCAAGCACTGTGTGTGGCTTGGTGCTCTATCTACAGAGCTGTCTCATGGCCAAGGCCTGAGGATGAGGGAGGTGATTGTGGAGGGAACATGAGCTTGGGTTTCTCTAACTTTTGCTTTCCAGGAGTATGGCTTTGTTTAAGCAGTGTAAGTCTTCTGTAAAGACAGTCACTTGTTCATTGCAGGAAATGGGGATTGTTGTGTGAAGATGCCCATCTTGTCTAGATGGAAATATTTTCCTGTTGACTAATAAAAGTACCTAGATTTCTCTTCATGCCTTAACCAATCTAAGTATCTTCATCAATTGGCAAATATTCACCATCCATGAGTATAACCTCATCAATGAGTATAACTTCATGTCTCAATGGGGGAAATGTTTTGTGGCCCGTAACCTGGTGAGATAGATGGAGAGGGCTTTAAACTAGGATTGAGTGAGGAGGGGTATACCATTAGGAACACTGAGGTTAAGCCAAGGGATTGGCTTCTGAGGTGGCAAGGCTAATGGAGCATCTGTGTTGCTCTGGGGAGCAGTGAGGGTTCAGGAGCACATCTGAAATGCTTGTATATGCTTGCACACAGTATGAGAACAGATGTGATGAACTGGAAGCTCTGGTCCTCTCCCAGAGCTATGATATCATTGGTGTTAGTGGGACTTGGGATGAGCCCTGTGGCTGGAGTGCTGCTGGCTGTTCAGGAGGGACAGACAAGGCAGGCAAGGTGGTGTTGGGCTGTAAGGGAGAGATGAGACTACCCAGCACTTGCTGTTAGGGATGATGCGGTAGAGACCCTCTGGGTGGGGAATAAAGGGGACAGATAGCAAAGCAGATGTGGGTGTCTACTACTGACCACCCACCCAGGGCAGTGACATGGATAAGCTATTCTGTAGGAAGTCTCAAGATCAGTTGCCTTTGTCCTTATAGGAAATTTCACCTTCCTAGACACTTCCTAGACAAACTGGGAATATAATATTGCTGTGACTAGCAAGCCTGGGATGTTCCTAAAGCATACTGAAAAAAACTTCCTGCCACAAGTAGGAAAGGAGTCTTCCTGGGCCTGTTTGAGAATAGAGAAGGGCTTGTGGGAGTATGAGAGTAGGTGGCTGTCCTGCCCACAGTGTTGATGAAATACTTGAATTCAAAAGTTTTGGTATAATGAGAAAGGTCAAAGGAGTTGCCACCCTGAATTTTAAGAGAGCAAACTTTGAGTTACTCAGAGAGCTAGTTCTCTGCGAATCCCTGAGAATCAGCTCTAGAGGGTTTGGGGTCCATTGGTCACTGGTCACTTCTCAAGAGCCACCTTCTAAAAGCTCAGGAGCAGGCAATCCCACTGTGTCAAGCAAGCAGGGCAGAGGACTTGCCTGGCTGAACAGGCAGCTCCAGAAACTTGAGCAGAAAAGGAAAACGTGACATCTGGAAGGAAGGTCTGGCTTCAAAGGGAGAGCACAGAGCTGCAGTTTACTTCTGCAGGGACAAAACAAGAAAAAACCAAAGCTCAGCTTGAGTTAAATCTGTCTGCTGTGGTGTCAGAATAAAAAAGGGGCTCTTTCAAGAATCTCAACAGCAAGAGGAGGTCTAGGGGAAATCTTGGACTGATACTTGATGAAGATGGTCACCCAACAGGTAGGGATGAGGAAAGGGAGGCATTTAATGCCTTTTTCCTGCAGTTTTTAATATTAATATTAGTGACAGAACCTGGGGTGCCTGATCTCCAAAGCTGGAAGACCATGACTGGGGGAGCAGTGACTTTCCATCTGTGGTCACAGAACTTGTAAGGGAAGTTACATCAGATCAACATTCATAACTCCATGGGGCCTGAGGGATTCTCCCCAGAGTACTGAGGGAGTTAGCAGATGATAGAACTTTTCAGCAATTTACCAAAGGTTGTGGGAGTCTAGGGGGTTCCCTGCCAATGGGCAGCTGGACAGTGTTATACCCAGCGACAAAAAGGGCATGAGGGAAGACCCAGGAAGCAACAGACCTCAGTCTAACCTGAGTCCCTGGGAAAGTTGTGGAGAAGATCGTCCTGGGGGTTATTGAAAAGCACTGAAAGAACAAAGCTGTTATCAGGCATAGTCAACAGGGGTTCATCAAAGGAAAGTCCTGTCTTAGTAATTTGGTCTCCTATGATACGGTCACCTGCTTGGTGGATGTGGTTTTTCTGGATTTCAGTAAGGCCTTTGATATTGTCACAGCATCCTTCTGTCCAGCTGTGACACTACACTGGGAGATGAACTGTCTCGATGGTAGAGCTCAAAGGGTGCTAGTGAATGGGGCTGCATCTGGCTGGTGGCCGATCACCAGCGGCGTTCCCCGGGGCTCATTTCTAGGGCCAGGCCTGTTCAGCATCTTTGTCAGTGATCTGCCGGCAGCAGTGGGACGCACCCTCACAAGTCTGCTGATGGCACCGAATTGGGAGGTGCTGCTGACTCCCTGCAGAGGCCTTGCAGAGGGATCTGGAGAGACGGGAGCATTGGGCAGTCAACAAAAGGCAAGGCTGGGTGCCACCCCTGGGATGGAGCAGTGCCGGACACGGGCACAGCCTGGGAAATGTGTGCCTGGACAGCAGCTCAACAGGATGGGGCCTGGGGGTGCTGGGGACAGCAGCTCAGCACGAGCCAGCAGCGAGCCCTGGCAGCCAAGGGGGAAAAAACACATTTTGGGGTGCATTAAACACAGCACAGCCAGCTGGTCAAATGAGGTGATTGTCCCTCTGTTTTCTGTTGGTGGGGCCTCACCTGGAATACTGTGTGCAGTTCTGGTCCCCACGGTATGAAAAAGATGCTAAGGTCTTTGAAAGCATCCAGAGGAGGGCAACAAAGCCGGAAAAGGGGCTGGAAGGCCTGTCCTGTGAGGGGACTCTGAGGGCACCTGGGTGGTCCAGTCTGGAGGAAAGGAGGCCAAGAGGCAACCTCGCTGCTCTCTGCAGCTTCCTGAGGAGGTGCTGGTCTCTTCCCCCTGGGGACCGATGGCAGGATGTGCGGGAAGGGCACAAAGTTGTGCCAGGGGAGGGTCAGACCGGGCATCTGGAAAATATTCTGGACTGTGAGGGTGGCCAAGACTGGAAGAGGCTTTCTAGCAAGGTGGCTGATGCCCCACACCTGTCAATATTCAAGAGGCATTTGGATAATGCCCTCAATACTGTGCTTTAACTTTTGGATAGCCCTGAAGAGTTCAGGCAGTTGGACTACATGATCTTTGAAGGTCCCTTCCACATGAGCTGTTCTAAAACAGACTTCTGGTCCACTTCTATAACAATCCAAATACAGTTTCAGGTAGGCCTGTGTGCTGTGGCCACTTGTCTCAAGGGCTAGGAAGACTTTGCTTAAACACAAGAATAAGGTCTGAAGAGATTGCTGTGAACCATGAAAATCAATAAAAATCTGTAGTGTTCAGTAGCAATTGTTAGTGGGAATCATTTTTACTTGGACCTTCTACAAATAAAACTATAATAAACTGTAGGGTGTTTAATCTTTTGAAGTATTGTGCAAGTTCATGAAAGTAGAGGTCAGACTGCTTGGAATGTGACTGTTCTGGTCCTATTTGCTATTGAAAACTGCCTCTAAATGTATGTAGTCCTTAAACAAGTCCAGAGATGTGACTAAACCTATGGGCTTAATGCAACTGAGGGTTCTTGTTTGCTGTAATATTAATATGTTTTCATTTAAAAGGCAAATGAACTTGTCTTGAAGTGGGAGAGATTATTTGGGAACACATAGCCTCAGGCACAGGGAAATGAGGTCATTTCTTCAGATCTTCCCATGGAGAAAGGGGACGATGCTTAGGGCAGGAAAGTGATAGCAATCTGAGCCCTGCTACTACAATTAAGGGAGATCTAACTTGTCATCACAACTGATCGTGGCTTGCAGCTTTTGAGATCACTTATCAAAAATAAGGATGGCTTGAAGGAGTCTTCAGAGCCATGGGAATGATTAGAAATACCACCTGGCTGTATTGAATCAACAATAGCAACAAAAGAACTGCACTTCATGCCAGACACACTTGACAGCAATTTCAATGTTTAAAATCAAATACCTTGGCTATGATCTTGGTAGCACTGCAGGTACTAAGCAGGTAAGCACTGCCTTGTGGTATTTGAACAGGGGCCTCTTAAAGCAGTGCTGGATTTAATATTTTTTTATGACTCCTTTGCCTTAGTCTTTCAAGATGCAGTTTCCTAATTCTGCAGGAGAAGGAGAGGATCATGACATGATCAACTGTTTCTGAGGGTCAGGAATGCTCCTGCAGGCTCTGAAAATGCATCTCTTGAGCTGCCTGAGGCAAAGTCAGTAGGTATTGCCCAAGCCCCCAAGAGCAGCAGGTAATGCTGTGGGGAAGATGCTAAGTTTCAGACATGCTGCTTTCTAAAAACAACTACACAAGGAAGACTATAAAAAGACAGTGCTTCCTCAACAGATCAATCATCCACATCAGCTATGAATTCAAACAACTTACTCAAGCCTTAGAAGATCCTATGGGCAGGATATTTAACTGGAAGCTTAAGCAAAACTTCAACATTTCTTTTCTTCTGTGCCTTTTTGCAGTGTGGGCTAATGTTCACAAGCAAATTTAGCTAATGGTGAGGTGCACAATGGGCAAACAGCAGAGTAAGATGTATACCTGACCAACTGCCTGTGTGGATTGCAGCTCCACATTACATCACTAACAAATCTCTGGTGGGTTTTTAAATACCATAGGTTATGAACTCCAGCAGCTCAAGAACTGATAGCTGGTGGGGTCTCTAGTAGTCCATGAGAGCATGCTGCCTGCTTTTGATGCAGTAGTATCTCCCTTACAGAAACACCAGGTTGTGCTTGGTTGGCTTCTCGTTTCTTCCCATGGATGGAAGAAATGTTGAAATGTGATTCAGGATTACATTGAGGGAGAAGGGAACTGTTTTAGATATTTACCTGACTTTGGCTTTTGAAGCCCATTTTAGCTAAGGTGTAGTTTCTAGGTATACAATCAAAAGTCTGGTTTAGGGTTGCAGAGAGCTTCAGTGGGATTTATTTCTAACTGCTCGTTAAGGCATTAGGAAGATCAGGATACTTGAAATGTGTTCCTTTCATTTGCATGAGCTGTGAAGAGCCATAAATTCCTATAGGTCACATAATAAACTCTGACTATGCTTACATTAATGGGCCATTTTGCTGGTATGATGGGATTCCCTTCTAAGAAAATCTGTGCCTTTCAGCTGGCCAGGACAGTGCGAAACCATCCCCTGGAATAAAAGTTGCTTCTCTCTCTCTCTCTCTCATATACACATATATATATATATATATATATATATATAGTACCACAAACAGTATTCTTACTGCCTGTAGGTAGATGGAAGGCTGAATTTATATTACGGACCCTGAACAACAGCACCAGTCATTCTCAGGAAACTCTACTGCTGCCTTCTTGTCTGATGTGCTACCTTCCTCTTGTTTTTCCTAGCTGCAGTGTTCAATACCAGATAACTGATTGACTTTCCTAGTTGTTACATACATCCCTGTGGGTGTAAACAGCAGCTGGGAAACTCAAACTGTACTACTTTGTAAACATAGCAGCAAACCACTCCCATAGGTTCTGTCCTGTGCCTGGTGGTGTCACAGAGGCTCACTGTTAGGTGACACGGGGAACACTGGGGCTAACTGCCATGTGCAGACCAGAGAGGCCACATCAGGTGGGTATTTTTAATTGGTTGATCATATTAAGGTAGGCAGGCTTGCTCCTCTTCCCCTTGGGGTGGTTTTTGCTTGTATTAGATAATAGCTACTACAGCCTCCTGGTACAGTCGCACGTGTTTTGGTGGTGTAGAGTCACAGAATGGCTTGGGTTGGGAAGGACCTCAAAGACCATCCAGTACCAGCCCCCCTGCCGTAGGGATGCTACCCACTAGATCAGGTTGCCCAGGGCTTTATCCAGCCTCATTGTGAACACTTCCAGGGATGGGGCATCCACAGCTTCTCTGGGCAACCTGTGCCTCACCACCCTCTGAGTGAAGAACTTATTCCTAACATTCAATCTAAATCTTCCATCTTTCAGTTTAAAACCATTTCCCCTTGTCCTGTCATTATCTACAAGAGGATACCTACAATATCCTTTTTATAAGAACCCTGTAAGTACTGAAAGGTCACAATGAGGTCACCCTGGACCCTTCTCTTCTCCAGGCTGAACAGCCCCAGCTCTCTCAGCCTTTCTCCATAGCAGGGGTCCTCCAGCCCTCTGATCATCTTAGTAGCCCTCCTTTGGACCTACTCTAACAGCCCAATGACCTTGGTTTGGGGGCTCCAGACCTGGATGTAGGGCTCCAGGTGGGGCCTCACCAGGGCAGAGCAGAGGGGCACAATCACCTCCTTCTACCTGCTGCCACCCCTTTGGTGATGCAGCTCAGGATGCAGTTGGCCTTCTGGCTGCAGGTGCACACTGCTGGCTCATGTTGAGCTTCTCATCTACCAGAATCCCCAAATCCCTCTCTGCAGGGAGGAGTAGCCTGCTTTATGAAGGGGCTTTTCCTGTTGCTTTGTTCTGTATTGCTGGGATGAGATGCGCAGATTGGATGTGAGACTGGTCCAGAAATTGCTCTGACTATTCAAGATGGTGCTCTTCTGGCCGCTAGCCCTGGCAAAGTGACTGTGTGGGTGCTCTTTACCCCTGGGGTGCTCGATGGCTTCAGTTTCTGTGCTCTGGAGAGCTGGCCAGGCTCCACCTGCTTGAAACTCCAGCCGCAGCCACCAGCTCAGCTGCACTGCTGTGCTCCAGCAGCCAGCAGTGAGCTTAGCGCCTGAGCAGACACATGCATAGGCTGCTCTCAGACTCCCTAGCGCATGTCTGGAGTTGAACTTCTTCCTCCACTTGCCAGAGCAGTCATCCTGCGTAAGCAGGTGTATGTGCAGATGAGCTATTTCACCACGCACCCAAGAGGCCATTCAGATGTACAGCTGGGGAAGAATGGTCTCCTGGCTATGCTGATGTGAGTGCTTCACCAGTCTAGCCTAGTGGCTGCATAGGTGTAGCCAAGACTTGTCCTGAAAGGGTAGAGCAGGCAAACATTTGCAACAGTCATGTTTTACCTTGACCAGATCTACAGCATACCGAAGGTGTTGGGACGTCCAGCAGGGATCATGGGGAAAGAGGGGGCAGTTATGCAGTAGTTGGTGCTCTAGCATCTCTCTGCCTATTGCTGAGCTGGCGATTCATATGTATGACAAACAAGATGCAGAAAAGCAGTGCTGTGGGCAGAGGTCAACTTTGTGCTGCAGTTCAGCCTGTTCAAGTGGTGCCGTCTGATCTAGGGTTTCTGCTAAACTGAGCATCCCAGGGGTGAGACTGATTGGCTTGGAAACACTAAACAGTTCTGATCTGGTGTTGCTTGAGCATCTGCAGCAAGTCCCGCTGCTGCCCAGGTATTAGCTTTGTCTTTCTGAGTTCCTGTTTGGATTCATGCTGAAGGGCAGCCTGCTTGGCAGCCTCACAGGCTCTATAGTTCTGTAGCAGCAGGACCATTATAGGGCTTCTCAGCATCTTCGGGTACATAAAACCTTCTGGAAACAAAGCTCCTCCTCCTTCTCTGTAACCCCTTCCTTTTAGCTCTCTTGGGAATGGAGCTTGCAGCTATTAATGTGGTAGATATGGGGATATGTAGCAAGTTAGCAATGCACAATGTGTAGCTGTGCAATTTCCCTGCAGAGGATTTGGCTGTGCTACTGGGGGTGCTTGTGACTGGCTCTGACCCCATCAGAGACTGAGGCAGGCCCCGGGGCACCCTGCAAGTGCTTGCAGCAGAAGTTGATTGTGCAGGGACCTTTCTGGGGAGAAAAAGGAGTTGGGGGGCTCAAGTCACTTGAAACATTGCTTCCCACACCTGTACACAATTCTAATCAAGTTCATTCATTGCTTCTTATTTATTAGTGCTGAAACTACTCAAGAAATGGAGAGCACCCTGTGATGGGCTGAGCCAGAATTGTTCATGGCTGTGTCTAATAGCCCTAAAAACATCTGTCAAATGTGCTACTGTGAGCTCCCGGGGGCATGCAGGCAGTGCAGTTTGTTGGAAGGTGACATTGGGAAGCAGCAGGACCTGCCCTCACAGTGGATGGAGGACCCCTGACCTGCTTCTGATCTGGTAGTTGATTTATTAATGTGCCAGTGGCTACTTTCAGGGTGGAAATGATGAAGTTGTCAGTATTGTTTAATGACAGTGATCTGAGAGAGATCTCTATCTGTGCATCCCTCGCTATACCAGCAGATTTAGGGTCAAGGGTTATGGGGAGGTTAGGTATGTCATGTATGTATACTGGGTCTTGTAGTTTGGACTGTAAAGCTTAACTGAGGTCAGGGAACATGGATTGGTGCAAGGAACCCAAGGGAAATGACAGCTCCACAGTCCTCAGGTCCTTACCAGGAGAACACGTAGTAATTGGATTGGTGTTTGTACAGCCTGTCTGTATTGCTGGGGACTGTATGGACCAGTGCTAGCTCCTGTTGGTCAAAGGCTAGGAGGGAGGTGTGTGGAGTGGTGGGAGGCATGGGAGGTCAGTTTGAAGGGCAGAGCCCCTGAGACTGGGTTACCTTGCAACCTAAGCAGCTCTGGTCCTGCTGCTCCCTCCATGGACTCGGTGCACCACAGCCACACAGACCTAGCAGCCCCTTAGAAGGCTCCTGGGGGGCGAATCGATGGCTGGGATTGCCAGGCAAGGAGAAAGAATGGTGTGGGCCCTTGTCATTATTAAGAGGAAGATTGTTAGTTTATTTGACAAAGCTGCTCAGCCCACAAAGGGGCTTGGAGGCAATGGCAGTAGGGGCAGCCCACATAAGACCCTGCTGGGCTACTGCCAGGCTCGCCCGAGGGGCCACCAGCCCATCACAGCTTCATCTGTGTGAGCACAAGGAGTGTGGGGGCACACAACAGCGGGAGGGAACCCCAAGCAAGGTCTCCTGAGGACGGAGCTTTCCCAGGGCTGTCCCAGCAGAGCCACCAGCCTGGTGGCCAGGCATGGCACCCGTCACCGTGAGCTCTCTGGGTCTTGTGGGCTAAGGGGATTGCTGCCAAGGGGTGCGACACATTTTGGGGGCACAGAGGAAAAGCAGTTTGGAATGACATAGGACTTGCTAGACCAAAGGTGGGATAAGGGCAGGGATTTAGGAGGTCTGATCAAAGTGGGGAAATAAAGGGGTAAAGGGATAAAAGAGGGCAGCTGCATGTGGCTAGTTGTCTGCTCAGTGTGCTTGTCTGGCTGTGCCTTGCCCTGGCCAGTACAGCCCATGCTGTCTCCATATCAAAGTATTTCCTGACCCTGCCATGGATGAGGGCCCTGCTCTGTGCTTGCAGCAGCTGGGGCTGCGGGGGTGCTGCTCACAGGGTCCTCATGTTCCTGAGGCAGTGACCAGAGCAGTGCAGGTGTGTGTGCTCGCTGGGAAAGGCCAACCCAGGTGAGCCAGGGAGTAGGTGACAAAGCCTGGGAACGAGGGGGTGAGGCGCCCTGGGGCAAGAGCACCTGGTCCTGTGTACATGCGATAGCCTGTAACATGGCTGGGGTGTTACCTCAACTTCCAGCTCATGTCTGGGCATTGGAGACTGGGATCCAGAGGCCAGCTAGTGGGCAGATGAAGTGAGCTCAGCTGCTGGAGGGGCCACCATGATGAGGCCACTGCTGCTGTCACTTGTTCGTTTAGTTGCTCTCATCTGATGTGTGGCTGGCCATGTACATGTATATATACATATGTAGTTGATGTATTTTCTGTGTGTGTTCCTCCTGGGAACACATCTTCAGCCTCATTACTGGTTGGACCTGGGGATGTGGAGCAGCACTGCCTGGCCTGTCTCAGGCTGTTGGATCCAGCACGATGTTATTTTGCTGTAAACGCATAGCAGATAGGTTTTTAAGGTACTTCACAAATGTTAATTCCTACCATCAACATCTAATAAACTTTATGGCTTCTTTCCATTTTTATAGGAAAAACCACCACCCTGAACCAGACACTGAAATTTGTCAACTGATGGGACAAAGAGCTGAGACACTTGGCTGTACTAGGACACTAAAATATAGGGCTTAGCCAAACAGAATTCACCCACCGTGGAGGCTTATACTTGCTAAACTTTGTAGCATCCTTGGGAGGCTTTTCTGTACCTCTTCTCTGCTTCTAGCCTTTCACCCATCATGGAATTTCTTTTGACTTCTTTTGCAAGCTAGCTCTGGCTCTGCCTTTTGCTTCCCAGTATGCTTTGGTTTGGGTTACCCAGTGTGGGCTGCTGGCTGTAAGCTGTTTCTGCATTTCTGCTTCCAGCTTCTACTTGGAGGCTCTTCCTGGATGTTGTGACTGACCTGCTTTTTCTTTCTCTTTTACTGTGTTTCTCTCTCTCTCTCTCCAATCTGTCTCTTGCATTCTCCATTCTTCCCACCTCCGTCCCTGCAGGTTCATCATGCCTAGTGGCATATAAAAAGACTCCACCTCCTGTCCCACCTCGGACCACATCAAAGCCGTTCATCTCTGTTACTGTGCAGAGCAGCACTGAATCGGCGCAGGACACCTACCTGGACAGCCAGGACCACAAGAGCGAGGTGACCAGCCAGTCAGGGCTGAGCAATTCTTCAGACAGCTTGGACAGCACCAGGACACCCAGTGTGACACGGGGCAGTGTCGTGACTCCAGCAAGAGACACTCCAGAGTTACCACAGAAAAATGCAACCTTGAAAAGTGACAAAGGGACTCTGACTAGTGAAGAGCCTAAAGTGGAAAACGTCCCCAAGAGAAAGCTGTCATCTATAGGAATACAAGTATGGAATAGTTTGTTTTCCTTTGTGTCCTAAAGAATGTTCTGATCCCATCCATTTAACGTGTGCATTTTGTGTGACCAGGTGTGCATCTGAACTCACTTAGGTCAGACTAACTTCCCATGCTCCCGGGGTGAAATAGAGTAGAAGCTGTTCATAGCAGACCAGAAAGGAATAAATTATTTTAGTACAAAATTCAAACATTTCATAAAGCAGTGGGTCCCTGTTAACCAAGTGTCTCTCAAAAGAGGCCTTTCGCTGCTAGTACACCTGCACTGATCCTGTGCTCTGTACTTGTATTGCATAGTGTCAGTCTGCTCCTTGTCCCTCGTGGTTCTTGGGACAACTTTCTTCTGAGTGGTGGGCTGTTCTACTTGCTGTCTGTGTGGTGTGGGCTGCTGCAGTGTGAGTTGGTCCTGGGGCTGTAGGCAGGCCGGGAGCACTTCCTTGGTGGCTGGCTGTGCCAGTGGGTTGCTACTGCTCCTGCTGGAAGCATTTAACTCTGGGGAAATTGATGATAATAAGCTGTAGGTTATACAGTTAAATGAGATCACGTTGAGTAGCATAAACCTATGCTTTTATTCAGCAAAGTTCATCATCTGCAGTTGTCAATCTTTTCTTGAGAACAGATTTCCCAGGTACAAATGGCTGGTCCCTGCAAGCAGTGGTTCTGTCCCAAAGTGCTGGCTCCATGCTGCAGGTTATAACCTGCAGGTAGGACCTTGGGCACTCAGGCAAGTCTGAACATGGGAGCTGGGCTTTGCAGGTCACCATGTCTGTGTGTTGGCTTTCCAGTGAGGCTTGCTGGGTGGTTTGTTACATACCATAGCAAAGGCTTCTGTGTGTGGCTAGAGGGGCAAAACGTGTTAAAGAGCAGTAAGCAAGAGAAATTGCATTGGAGATGCTGACTTCTCCTTTGTTTTCTGAGATGGTTCCTAGGCCACCTGCTCTGCAGCTGGATTTCCTTTCTAAAACCTTCTAAGCCTCTTATCCAGGGCTATGGAAGGTGTCAGTCCATGCGAGAGAGGAAGCTGGGATTTGCCATCAGTCTTAATTAGATCCCTGCCCTCTCAGGGAGCTCCCTGGTGTTGGCCAGTCTCACCCGCCACGTGCAGATGCTCCCTTGGGTGCACACAGCCTTTCCCAGCCACTGCTGTGCAAACAGCAGCAGACGTTAGAGCCAGGTGCCCTCAGAGCAGATGCCTAGCAGCAGCCCTGGTGCTGGTACAGTCCTGGTGCTCGAGTGGAGGCAAACATGAGCAGCAGCCTCACACCTCTTCAAGCACAACCCTCCAGTTGACGTGCGGTATCCGCATGCTGTGTGTGTGTGCAGCAGCCCTCCTGGTCTACTAACCTGAATTCTAGCAGCAAGTTCTTGTGTCTGTTTTTGTCTGTATTTTTTGTTCAATAAGGTTGACTGCCTTCAGCCAGTGGCAAAAGAGGAGCCTCCTCCACCAGCCACCAAATTCCAGTCCATCGGGGTACAGGTAGAGGACGAGTGGCGGTAAGTGAAAGACGTAGGCTTTTGCAACTCTTTTCTTTTAAATTGCGCTTCCCTCTAGTTTTGCTTAGACCTTCTTCTCCTTCTCCCGTTCTTTGTTCTAACGCAAGTGGGGTAGAATGGGGGCCTGTGGAGAGCTCTTCCTCTGCAGCACACACTGCTGAAAACAGCACTTGTTCTGTATAAACAGCCAAATCAATGGGAGTTTGAAATAAAATAAAAAGTCCAAGATGTAATTATAGATGTGCATCAGTCCTCTCATCTGAATGGCCTATTGCAGTAAGCAGGCAACCTTATAATTCTGTCTGTCTGAATGTCTGGTGTGTGTTTGTGTGTGAGGAGGGGCAGGGGAAAGCTCAGCTGCAGCCTTAATAAACAAATGTATTTCATTGTTGGTGTGTGCAGCCAGCCCAGTTGTGTTCTGCTATTTAATACGTTTGGTTCTGATCTCTCTAGAAACAGCCACTCTCGCAGTATGTCCTCCAAACAGGACACAGACTCAGACATGCAGGAACCTAATAACTCTAGCTGTAAATCATCTGAGAGAAGTGTTGCTGAGTGCCCCCAGCACAACAACTCTGTTAGTGTTGATACCAGTACCAGGCAACCAGCCAAGCCCTCACAGATGAAGAGAAACCTCTCCTATGGAGATAACAGTGACCCAGCCCTGGAACCTTCCTCTCTCCCTCCTCCTGATCCTTGGCTTGAGACATCCTCCACCTCACCATCAGAACCCATACAGCCAGGAGCCTGCCGGCGGGATGGGTACTGGTTTCTGAAGCTGCTTCAGGCAGAAACAGAACGTTTAGAAGGCTGGTGCCGCCAGATGGACCAGGAGACCAAAGAGAACAATCTCTCTGAAGAAGGTAGGTGCTGCCAGCCTCTGGATGCTAAACTGGAGCAGCCTAGCAGCTCTTCCTTTGAGAAAGAATTAAAACCAAATGGTTTAGCTTTCTGTGGTTAGATGGCTGATTACCCACAAAGTAATGGTGAAACCTAGAGGCGTGAGGGTGGAACAAGAAGCAGTCTGTCCTTGGAAAGGATAGGAAAGGATAAGGCAATTTTCTCTAGCAGGACAGGTAAGAAATAATACTAAGATGCAGCAGAGAAGACTTCAGAAGCTGCCATCATCCACTGATAAGTCCAAACAGCTGAAAGTTTGACTAGATTGCTTTTAGGGAGGCTGTGAGATCTTTCTCCCTGCCTAACCCATTGTAGTTGAGTGGACAGGTGAAAGTTTACTTGGTGGTGGGGCAGAAGGAACTGTGACTGCTGAGCCTGCCTGATTGGGCTTGTCTTAACAGCAAAGAGGAGGTTTCTTCATACAGGAACACTTTAATGAAGTGTTCACACTAAATACACCAAAAGTATGTGTACAGGAAACATAAGGCCACTTGGCTTTATTCAGCCCAGTTGGACTTGTTTCATTATTTTAAAATGAGTTGGCAAAAAATGTACTGTTTACAATTAAAATTATGCCTAGATGCATACAGAGTGACAAAAGTGGGTAACTAGACTGCAGGGGGCATGATCTTTCGGGCCTTAAGAGCAATCTCCTAGCAGATTCTGTAACAGAGAACATAGTGTATATAAAGAAAGCCCAGCTTAGGGCTATCTGGCCAAGCACAGATCTATAAACATTCAGAACCAATTCAGTAGATGCTGCAGCAGGCCAGGGAGGAGAAAAAACATTTCATCCCTTTTCATGATGTATTTGCATACACTGTGGGCCACTCAACCTTGCCTTTGGAATGGAAAAGCCCGTATTCAGTGTTCTTCCATTACTGAGCAGAAGAATGTTGCTGTACTCAAAGGTTTCTTGGAGACTCACTAAGAGCAGCATAAAGTCCTGGATTTTAAAAACATCCTGATTAAAAACCCTTGCCAGTCAGTATTTGAATTTCTTCTGGTAAATGGAGATCAGAGACAGTTTTCCTGCCCCTTGCCATCTTTGTCTTGTACGCAACCAGAAGAGCAGGTTATGATTTGTGAGCAGGTACCAGCAGATCTACTCACTGAGGTGCTGCTTGTGGCTTGTTTGATGGGCTGAAGCCTGCTTAAGGAACTTCCCGCAAGCTCTGATGTAACAATCTCAGTCTGTTGGCCTGCTTTTGGCCTGCTCTAGACGGAGCAATAATAGATTGCAAAGCCAATCACAGACTGCAGTTTCAGTGCAACTTCTTTATCTGAGAACAGTTAGTTTCTTGGGGATCTCTGAAACTCCTAATGACTCAAGAGTGTTTCTTGCTCCAGAAACACTTGAATTTGTTGCTCTATTTGATGGTCTGTTCAATTGAGGTCCCTTTTTTTCCCCCACTACTGCAGTCTTAGGAAAAGTCCTGAGTGCAGTGGGCAGTGCACAGCTACTAATGTCACAGAAGTTCCAGCAATTCCATGGCCTCTGTGAACAAAACTTGGTGAGTCTGGTTCTTTTTCCTGTTTTTTGGGGGGGAGGGTGATGCATCTGTTTCAACAGCACAACAGGAACGCTATCAGGTATTAATTAACAGGCTGCTGTCAGTAGAATGGAGTTGCAGGGCAAAGCCAAAGCAGCTGTATAGCCTACAACCTGACCACCATGCCACAATGGATGAATGCTGTTTTTAAATAGCAGGTGAGCAGTAGGAGGCTTATTGGGCAGTTTTTAGGCTGTGCTCTGTTCAGGGATGAGTGTTTGCAGTTCCTTTTGGTGCTCGTGCTATCACAGGAATTTTCTTGAACTGCTAATCAGGGTACACCAAATACATTGAGTCTCTCTGTAGCTTGGGTATGTCAGCTAGCCATTCTGCTGCATGTTCTGGAACCTACTTCTCCTTTGTTACTTCCAAAGGACTTTTTGAGGTGAACCACAGATTTTGCCAAATGGGGGGCATTGTTTGAAAAGGCTACTGTTCCTCTCCAAATATGCTTGCTCTGCATGTAGTTTATGTGGTTGGTTACTGTCCCAGTGTGATTGTCCCTGGTTGGTCACAAAGCACTGTTTGAATTGGATCTCTCTGAATGTAGTGCAAGAGCTTGCCTTTGCTGAGATCTAATTGGAGATAACTTAGGGATGAGTGAGAATCTGGGTTTTGGGTTTTTGTTTTTCTTTTTTTTTTTCCTCAAGCTTTACTACGGCATGGATTTTGCAAAATTCTTGAGGTCCATTCTCCCTTATTTGCAATAAACTTGAGAAGGAGGGGGATTGAAGTGCTGGGCATCTCCTTGCAAACATGTGGCTGAACATGGCTGAAAGATCAGCAGCAACACCACCAGCAGCCAGGCTTTCAGCAATGTTCTGTGCTGAAGCTTTCCTTTACCACTTTGTACTGTGTTGCTCAGATTTGATCCTGTGCTTCCCTGAGACAATGCAGGCTTATGATGGCAGTTCATATGCCTGAGAATCAGGGAAATTTTGTTTATAAGGGGGGGAAAACTTACTTTAGCTACTTAGTTTTTCAACCTAGCCTGAGAAATACTGATACTCTTGGGCACATAGCAAAGTGATCTGAAACAATTATGAATTTTGCTTGTGAGAAGACCAGCGTACAATTTCTCCAGGTGTCAGAACTGTGTTTTGCATTGTGCTGTAACAATTTCCATTGTTACGCCCCTTGAAGTTATGATCTGAGTACAAAACTGTGTTCTAGCTCAATCACATGCTGGGGAGCTTCAGATGGATGTTACTGCTGTGGGGCTAGACTAACTACGGATGCTTTGGGGGAATAAGGGTCCTATTGCTTTTTACTACAGTGCCTTTTCAGGATTACATTTTAGGCTCCTGTAGGAGAAATGTCATCAGGATTTCTGCCTCCTGTTTGCTACAAAAATATTTTTGACTGTAAACAATGGTCTTATGCATCTATCCGCTTCAGGCTGGTGTCTCCTGTGTGTTCTTGAAGTTTCAGTTATTGGGCAGCTGTAAGGTTTAAAAGGACTATATATGTACCCTGTGCAGACTGCTCTACTTGTCAGGAAGGTGTATTCTAACATGCTTTTATACTTTCCCTGGTAGAATCCTAATGCCAATCCCAGACCCACAGCCCAGGACCTAGCTGGGTTTTGGGATCTCCTGCAGTTGTCCATTGAAGACATCAGCATGAAATTTGATGAGCTATACCACCTGAAAGCTAATAGCTGGCAATTGGCAGAGACACCGGAGAGAAAGGTGAGTGTGGGGCAGTTGGGAGTGGCCAGAGCACCTTGCAGACAGTTTAGGTACCTGACATCAGCTCCTGTCTGTAATCAGAAGATCCGTAGGACCTTTACCACCTTCTACTTATGCAGTGTAATCTCAGTATAATAGAGCTGCCTCTGATGATGCTTTTAGCACTAGTACTATAAGATTGCATTGTCTGTCAGTCATCTTGCCTGCACATCCAGTCACAGCCTTGCAATGCATTGAGAACATTCCTCTTGAGTAATAGTGGAAACAATTTTGTGCAACAGGAAGAATATTACGATGGGGAGAGAGGAGTGGTGCTTTTAAAATAGTGATGCAGAGGAGGCCTCTAGTGTTAAAAGTACTGCATAAGTAGGTTGCAACTACTCCTGGTATCTGGGTGGTATAAAAAGCATCTACTGGAGCCTTTTGAAAATTCAGGGTGGGCTGTGTCCCAGGGACAGGCTGCTTTACCAGATATGAGGGGAGGAAAGAGCACTATGGCTGCAAGCAGGACAGCATATTAAAATTTTGCATTCCAGATGAAGTTCAGTCTTCATGCTCTGCTGTACCCTGACTCACAGCTGGGCTACAGACATAGCCAGAAAACTCCAGTCTGGGCCACAGAACACCTCTCTGTACTATGAAGTACAAAATGTTCCAGTTCTAGAAGTTGGGAAAGCTGAATTTATGATGAGTGTCTTGCTTGGGAAGTGCTCCTGTTTCTTTCACCTGACACTCTATAATCTCATTGCTTAGTCCCTCAGGACATGAGTCCACACCATAGCAGAGAGCAAGCTTCTGTATGTGCATTTTTATTTTATGTTTGGGTTTTTCCTTACTGTCTCCCTAAAGGAAGAGAAGAAACCACCCCCTCCAGTGCCAAAGAAGCCAGCCAAGTCCAAATCCCAACTGAACCGGGACAGAGCTTCTGATTCAGACAAGCAGCGCCAGGAAGCTCGCAAGCGTCTCATGGCAGCCAAGCGGGCTGCCTCTGTCCGGCAGAACTCAGCCACAGAGAGCGCAGACAGCATCGAGATCTACGTCCCTGAGGCACAGACCCGCCTTTGAGCAAAGGGGCAGAGGAAGGAACCGTGTGGTTTTTATGTCATTAAAAAGGAAAAAAAAAAAAAAAGGTTCTCTCTAAACTAGTGTGATTTATTCAGTCTAGAGACAATGAGCCATCCTTGAAAAGGGCTCCTGAGTTGGATTTTTTCTCTCAGCTTTAAGTAATGAAGATTTTAAAAAAAGAAAAAAAAAGAAAAAAAACATACCCCTTGTTTTCTCACTGGCTGTGGTGTTGCTGAACGGACTGAACAGACTCCGGGAAATTCCAGCCCCTCAACTTGGAACTTCACTATTTTTACTTGTTATATCTAATGAGAATTATTAGCTTGTTTACAAGAAGAAGACAACAAAAAACATGAAACCTTGAGCACTTGCCATGCTATGTTCTTCCTCCTCCTTAGTTCTGTTCTTTCATCCTTTATTTTTCCTTCTTCTGCTCCCTTTCTCCTACCCTCTGCATGGCTTTGTTTACTGTGTTAGAAATAACCTCTCTTCCACAGAGCTCCTGAAGAGAACACCTATTCAGTGTGTACTGCTGTTGCACTCTGCTAGCAAGCAGCCTTTCTTGAGTTTTGTTTTCCTTTTGATGGGGATATTGGGGTGGGGGGAGGAGGGGTGGGAAGGGACAGGACCATGGGTTTGTATTCCTGTATTAATGAAGTGAGAGGATGATGGGAACTGTGGAATGTAATGCAGAGTTGCTGAAAAGCAGTACAGAAGCAAATGTGCAATAAGCTGGCAAAGAGAGGCAGGGATGGTGGTTGGCTGGCTGATACCAAGAGCAGTACCCTACCCCAGGCGCAGGAGGGGAACAGAAGGACCACAGATCAACTATGGACATGATCCCCACATGCTTCACTTTGATTTTTTTCTCCTCTTCCCTGCCCTTCACAAAATTATTTTCCCTGAAGTGCTAGTTGAGGAAGAAGCTGCTACACTATGGGACCTGTTTCAAAGTGGGCTGGGGAAGGGGAGGGCTGGGTTGAGTGTGCTGGTGTTTTAGGGTGGGAGGACTGGATTTTGTACAAAGAGGAAGGCAGGGGTAGCTGAGAGTAGGCTGCCTGCCTGTACCTATGTGTACATATGCACATATGCAGTTAGTAGTACCTGTACATTTAATTCATACACACGTATACATGCCCATACACAGTGCAGACGGTGTGGTAAAAGCACCTTGATGAGAATGGGCATATGTATAGCATATATTTTTACATGTACTATATCTAGATGTGTGTAAAAGTGTGTGTAAAAATATATACCCTGTGTGTAATCAGATGACTATTTTTTCCTTATCTTCCTGCTCTTTGGGTAGAGGAAGGATTGCTAAATATTTTTTAGCCCGTTTTTCCCCTTTGTAGGCCTCCTTTTCAGTCCGACTTCTTGAAGCCAGGACTGCCACCACCCAGTTCTTTGCCACCCCCTCAAACTAAGCATCTGGTCCCATCCTGAGCGATCTTGCTGGGGATTTTTTGTTTTTCATTTGTTTGGATGAGTTGGGAGATAGCGTGCTACTTTCACGAGGGTGGGGGTGGAATCCCAAAGAAGTTTCAGCGAGAGTGTTGGTGATCCAGAAGGCAAAAAATAAATAAAAGTGAAATCTTGAATGATGCCAAGTGAACGTTGTCTGTTGTCATGTCCTGTGCGTGCACACATTACTGGAGGTGCTCCTGCTGCCATCGGACATCGACTGGGATCCCACCAAACCCTGGCCATGACATGACCCACATTTAATGTTGGGCTCTGGGGATGGAGGCACTGACTGGATGTGGGGTTTTTTGGGGGGGAGGGGTGGCACGGATCGAGGTGTGCGCGTGCGTGAAATGGGCCTGCCCGTGCCCGCGGCCCTTCCTCCGCACGTGGGTGCGGGGCTCTCGGGAAGCGGCCCCGGCCAGTCCCGGAGCCCCGTGACGTTTAACAAAATGGCCGCTCCCGCCACAAAATGGCGGCCGAAACAAAATGGCTGCCCCCAGTGTGCGGAGGCGAAGGGCGTTCTGGGTCCGCTGCACTTCCGGGGAAAGCGGAGGGGGCGGGGAGCGCCCGTCCGGCTAGCCAATCACCACGGACCGCGTCCTGAGGCGGGGGAGGAGTGAATAGCCCGGGAGGGGGGCGGGGGGCGGGTGCTGCGGCACGGCGCTGGGCGGGGCTGTGCCAGGCGTCCCCGCAGCGCGAGCCGAAGAGAGCGGCGCCGGGGCGGGTGCCGGCAGCGCTGCCAGCGAGAAGGTAAGAGGGGAACGGCAGGGCAGGGCAGGGCGCCGACCGCTCGCAGCGCCGCCGGGGCCCCTGCGACCCATTTCACCCCCCGGCTGCGCAGCTTCGGAGGGCCGGGCGGGATGCCCTGCGCCGCCTCTCGCAGCGGTGGCGGGGCCTCGGCTGCCCGGCCGCCCCTCCCGCGCCGCCCCAGCACGCGCATCCTGTGGGAGTAGCGTGGGTGTCCGGGGGGGCGGCCGGCGTGGCGGGAAGCGCTCGGCTGGGAGCGGCGCGGGACGGCTGCGGTGTGGGGGGAGGTAGCGGCGAGGCCGCGCTCAGGGCTGAGATGGGAGCTGTGCTGCCGAGCGCGAGGGGCGATGACGGCCGCCCCCCCAGCCCGCTCCTTGTGCCTTCCCATCACCCCTTCACAGGAAAGGTGTCGGGAGCCCAAACCCGCGGGGAAATGGCGACCCCTTCCCTGTAGGGGCGAAAGCAGGTCCCCGAGGTTCTGGCCAAAGAGCTGTGAGGGGATGCCCAAGGCCCAGCACTGGGCTCAGGGAGCCTGAGGTGCTCCCTGGGGACGCAGGAGGGACTGGCAAAGCTAGGCAGGGAGGGCACCATCTGTTTGAATCAGCCAGGATCCTTATTGCTGTGCAGTCTGCTCCAGGTTGGGCTCTCGGCTCTGGCTGCATCCCGGCTTCGGCCCAGCCTGCATCCATCACCAAGAGCAGAACTCAGGAGCAGCCAGCACAGGTGCAGGGGCCCTTTGTTGCTGTTCTCTTCCCCAGAGTAGCCCAGGGGCTTCCCTGGGGCTGCAGGAGTGAGGCTAGGCTGGGGGCCACGTGTCTCCATCCTTCCACAGCTCCTGCCCAGGGCCTGTGAGCATGGGGTAAGGCAGCAGGAACCACCAGGACCATGGTGCAGGGGGTGCACATTAAAAGTCACCAGCAAATGAAGTATCAGTGTGCCTGCTCCCAGTGTCTGCCCCAAGCTGTCCAAGCCCCTGGGGGAGCACAGGAGCAGGCGCAGTAGCTCAGAGCACAGCCCCAGCCCTACTGCATTGTCCTGCCATGGTGCGTGTGTGGGGTTTACCAGAGGGGCCGTGCCTTAGCCACCCATGGAGGAACAAGACTGGCTGTGTCTGCCAGGGTTCCTTGCCTTCAAAACTTAAAGCACAGTCAAGACACACAGTTTAGTGGGTTTTGTTTGGTTTTGTTTTTGTTTTTTCCCCCCTTCAGTGAATAGTTAACAGCAATGCTGTCTCACTTTTCCAATGCTGGCAAGGAGGCGGAGGGTGCTTCCCTTCTCCCGTGCATCAGGATCAAGTGCTGTGGGACCAAGCATGCAATGGCTGACAGACCCAATGACAGCGGGGTAGGTGCAGGGCACTGGCCCGTTTTTTCCTAACCCAGCAATGCTTTTTAGACCTCTTAAGCTGCTTTGGCTGAGTGTCAAGAGCTGGGGGCTGGCTCTGCAGTGCATGGGTAATAAGGTGAGGGAAGAGCAAGTGAGCCACCCAAGAATGACATAATCCAGCCTGGCTCATATCTCATATTTAAAAAAAAAAAAAAAGAAAAAGAACAAAACCAAAAAAACTTTTATTTGACAACAGAAGAACAAAGAAAAATATATTTACAGTAGCTTTTTGCTCCAAAGTTTCATTCAGAAAATCACCCCCCAGTCCATCCCCAGGGCAGCGACACCAATCCATCCCACGGGGATTGCTGTAGTGCTCCTGCCCCCAGTGCAGCAGCACGACTCATCCCCGCTTTGGTTTGACTGAGGCAAAAATAAGGGGAGGTGAATGAAAAGCCTCTCCCTCCCCTGGGAAGGAGAGAGCATTGTAGGGAAGGGCTACCTAGAAATAAGGGATGCAGTCCTAAAATAAAGGACATTCTCCAGAAAGGAGGCAGAAGGCAAAGGCTGGACATAAATTGGAGCGGGGGAGCTGAGAAGGGCAATGCTCATAGCCACGTGGTGAGCATCAGCTCCAGCAGCACTGTGCTGGTGCCCCTGCCCAGCTGGGAACCACCAGCATTGGAGCCATCCCTGCGCTGCATGGGAGCACTCGGCAAAGTGAGGCACCACTGGTAAACCTTCCCCAGCCCCTGAAGCACTTGGGAACACCCCCTCCTTTCCTCTGAACAAGAAAAGGGGAAAAACCGGACCCCCAAATCACTGCCTTCTTCTGGCACTGCTGGCTCCAGCTGCTGCAGAGCACCAGATCCTGTGGATGTTTTATCTCTATTCATGCAACTTAACAATCAGGCTAATAACCTAGGATTAGTGTTTCTCAGGATAGATTACATATGTGTGTACGTATCACTAACTTAAATTTACAGTGAAACAATAGTCCCAGGACCTCTGCAGAGCCCAGGCGCCTGCTCCCACCAGACACTGGCTGTCACTAGAGGTCACCAGTACCGCAGCACCAGCCCCACCACACTCGCCTGAGCACGAGGGAGCGGAGCGGGGAGCGACGGGACTCGACACCCCCCCCACCCTCCCGGGCTCCCATGCGGCTCATCGCACGTGGCTGATGAGACAACTCCGCATTCCGGGGGCTGCGGTCAACAGGCTGCAGCTGCTGCACTTGCAGAGGGACATACAGGCAGCCCATGCCCATGACACGCTTCTTTCCAAATATTTTTTTAAAATAAAAATGTTAGATACAAAAATTTCACAGTCTCGGCTTTGCGTCCACCCCCAGCAGCAGCCTGCAGTCGGCATTTCTCAGGCTCTGCAATGTGCTCTCTGTTCCAGGAGACAACGTGCACATCTTCAGCAGGAACTTGAGAGAAATATGGGGAAGTCGCAGAAATGTTTGTAGAAGAAATTAAAAAAAAAAAAAAAACACAGAATAAATCACAATTAGAGGGAAAACGTTTCAACAAAGAACTGCTAAACAGCACCATGGAGATTTCTACTGGCAGCATCTGTAACACCCTATGGCATAAGAGGAGACTCCCATGTTTTCTGTGCAAGAAAATGCCACAGACTTCAGGTTTCCAGTTCATCTGTCCTTTGTGCCTCCCCAGGCAAGGCACGGCTCCTGGCCAACACAAGGAACCAGAAAGGCCCTCCATAAAAGTAGGAGAAAGGTAGGAAAAAAAGGAAATCAGAAAGATTTGGGAGAAAAAGCTTTTCATCAGTGGTCCTTAAAACAGACACAAACTTTTTTTTTTTTTTTAAAAAAAAAAAGAGAGAAAGAATTCTCTCTCCCCCTGAAGAAGTAGTGTTAGCTGGTCCCTTGTTTACAGGAAAAAGTCAGCAGGTTTTCCAAGGGAGCTCCATGGCCTTGCACAGTGACTGCTGGTTGTGTCAAGGAGAGGTCGCTCAGCTGCAGAGGTCTTTCCGCACTGGCCAGGCTGTAGCAGCCACGTCCTCCTGTCTGCCCAGGGTCCTGTCCCTACCAGGAGTGCAGACAGCAAGGGCTCTGAAGGATGGTGAGCATTTCCCCAGGATAGGATGGGACAGCCCTTCCTCTCCTCTCCCCCATGGCCAGCGGAAGTACCGGAGCCCCTTGGGACGCACGAGTCCACTTCTGAGATGAGCTGTTTGGGGGTGCAGGCAGACATGGAATCCTGCGGGCCAGAGAGAAGGGACCCTGTTGGTGGCACGAGGCTGGAGGCTGGGCACCCCAGAGGAAGGGCACCCTGTGGGACCTGGCCTGGGGGTTATTTGGCAACAGAGGCCCCTGGGGGCTCAGGCTGGGGCGAGAGGGGCAGCTGCCCGCCCTGGCGCTGTGACTCCAGCTCAGCTGCCTTCTGCAGCGCCACCTCCACCAGCAGCTGGAAGCTGCTGAAGTCGTCACCAAAGAGCTCAGGGGGTGTGGGGGGCGGTGTGTTGAACAGTCCACTGGTGGGGCTGGCGGCCTCAGCCCGTGCCAGCAGGGCCATGGTGCTGCCGGCGGCACCCAGCAGCGCTTTGGGGTGAGGGTCTGGCTCCGCGTGCTGCAGGCCGGGCTGCTTCTCCCACTCGGGGCTGCGGGCACCCGCCACCGTCAGGTTGCCGCCCAGTGCCTGGGCAGGGTGGCACAGTACCTGGGGGCACACAGACATCGGCAGCACCTTGGTGGCCCCTGCAGCTGTCATGGGAGGAACCACCAGCACCCCAGAGCCAGCAGCAGCCCCCCGCGGCAGGGCCACATCACCAGCCTTGCCACCTCGGCGAGAGATGGTGAACTGGTTGGGGTCCTTCCCGTCCTTGCGCAGCATGTCAGGGAGCAGCCGCCGCCGGGCATTGATGAACCAGTTGCAGATCTGGGAGGAGAGAGGGGTGCAGTGCTGTCAGCAAGCAGCTCCCGTGCCCCCCACAGCTCTCCCCCACCTTGAACCTCCTTCTCCCATGGCTTAGAGAGGCAGAGCTGCCCGAGCAGGGGCTGCCCCGGGCTGCACATGGAAACAGCACCGGCTGCTTCCTGACTGGCACTGCCTGCCTGGGCAGCCCCTTCCTCCCAGTACCTTTGTTGTGGTTGCCCATGGGCAGAGCTGCCCTGCAGTATGCAGGCAAATAAGGGCACAGCTCCCACACCCTCCCTCGACATCTCCGATACCAAACTGCCCACTCGCAGATCTCCCCATCCCAACAGGCAGCAGGGATTACTGCGACTCGCTAACATGTTTCCATGTCTGCTGCTAACTAGCAAAGCTAGCCTTAAAGGCATTTCCAAACATCTGTATGTGAAAGAAGCAGACCTCTGCAGCTACCTCTGGAAGCCCTTCAGAAACGCAACAACCATGTATTGTTTAGTGTCTTTATACAAAAAGCTAGGTTAAAAAAAATGCCTTCTTCCTAGAAAACAACTAGAAGAGAATAAATCAAGCAAAAAAAAAATCTTTCCTAAATCAATGTCTCTAAAATATTTGCCCTGGGTAGAAAGAACTTACCACAACTTCAATCACAGCAAGATCTCAGTTGTCCTTTTTTTGTCTTTCAGACAATATTTGGCATTTAACACCCTCAAATATGTGAGACTCACCCCCTTTTTCCTTGCAAACACACTCCCTTGCAACCATTTGCCAAGAGCCCTTGACGTGCTCCAGTGATCCCATGGCCATCAGCAGCTGTAAATCACCAACCAGAGGGCTGCACTCTGGCACCAACAAAAAGCCCAACCAGCTCTGCAGTGCTGAGGAGCCCCCACAAAATGCCAGTGGCTCCCCCAGCCACATTCTTGCTCCTTCCAGCGTTCAGCTCCACACAGAGAGCACAGCAGACGGGCATGCAACTGCCCGACCAGGACACAGGCTGCCACATGGCATCACTTGCTGGGGGAGCTAGACAAGCTTCAGCAGTTCCCCTTCCAAGCAAGTAGGCTTATTTTTAATGTTTTATGTTAAACACCATTGCCATGAGAGCAGCATCCTCTGCACTCTTGGGGAAGAAAAGCTTGGCCCCGCTGCGTGCCCTTCTCCGTCTGAGGACAAGGGCAGGGAGGCCTGTAGCCGCGGAGCTGGCCTGGGAGCCTCACCGGGAGCCGGCAGCTTCCTGACCCCAGCTTTCTGCACGGGGCACGAGGCTGCGCGATCGCCCTGGAGACCTGGGGCCACCGCACTGCCACTGCCTCACCACTGGCAGCCAGGCAGGGGCACACATAAACAAACTGCAAGGCGCAGGGCCCTGCTCGGCCGCTGCGCTCAAGAGGTGCCCAGGAGGAGTCAGATCAGCCCTGCTGGTTCAAGCACCTCTCCCGAGGCTGTCCCACAAGGCCTCTCCGGCCTTGCCTTGCCATGGGGTGTCCCACACCACCATCCCAACAGGCTGCTTCGCCTCATCAGGCAGAGGACAGCTGAGCAGTGCGCCGTGTGTCACCTCAGAGTAAGGGAGAAATCCCAGTGACAGCCCCAGCTGGCCTGCGGACCACCACCGGGCTGAGACCCCCCCCCCTCAGGTTAAGGGCAGCCACTTCTGTGGGCAGCTCTGCTGGGTATGGAGCTCCCATAGCAGAAGAAACCTCACCCACACCTCCTGCCAAGGGCCAGCACCTTCTTACAGCCCCCACCACATAAAGAGGATGCCCCACTCCATCCCAGGGGTGGCTGCAATGGCACCGGCCCATTTCACTGTCCCCAGTTGCGGTTGTGGCCCCCATGGAGCCAATGCTCGGGCAGCACCTGGGATGGCTACAGCCGTCAGGCCCAGTACCAGCAGTACCACCCTGGGCCCGTCTCTCCTCCACAGCCGATCTGACTGACAGCGCTCCAGCACCATCAGCCTTCCCTGCAGCAGCAGCCCAGCTGCTGGCCGGACACAAATCTGTAGCTCAGACAGCATTTCAATGGATAAGTAAAACATTCAAAAGGAAGTTTGCTGTACCGGTCAGGAAGAGGGAAACCAGACAGGCTGTCACAGCCCACACACCAGCATCTGGGCTGGCTGGCCGGGACTGCACCAAAAGCAGGGCAAGGAGACAGAGGTGCAGAGGAAGCCCCACAAAGGCGAGCTCGGCTGGGCTGGGCTCACTTTTACATTGCCAGTGTGACTACGGCAAGCAGGCAAGCCAGCACCTGGTGCTACCCATGGTCCACCTGAGGCCAGAGCCCAGCCCTGCATGGCACACTGTCTCCTGGGACACTTGTCCCCTGCCCAGCTCTGACTTGGAAGGTGGCCTGTCTCGTTGCTGGGGGCTGCCCAGGATAACAGGATAAAGCCCCCTGGAAGCCCCCACTTGTGGCAGCATTTACCAACAGTGGTATTGCTTCGTTTTTCCCAATGAGTCTATCTTCTGGCCAGCCAAAAACACCTGCTCCATTGTTCCCTGGGGCACAGACCTCTCCCAGTTAGAGGCTGCCTACACGCAGTACTTTTGCTCCCCCTGCCATTCCCTCTCTGCCTCCTTACTGCCCAATGCTTCACGTGTGCCAAGTCCTCTGGGGTCTTCAGAGGGGTTGCCCCAGTCCGTCCCTTCCCTGGCACTGTGATAGAGGGCCCAGCAGCAGCCCCAGTGCACGGGGGCCAGGTCATACCTGCAGCACGGAGAGGCTGGTCTGCCCCGAGAGGCTGAGCTTCTCCTGCTCGGAGGGGTAGGCATTGAAGCGGTGCTCATACAGCCAGTCCCGGAGGATCTTTACAGACTCCTTGGGCAGGTTGCCCCTTCTTTTCCTCTTGTTCAACTGAGATGGTTCCAGAGATGTGGTACCATCATCCTCCCCGGGGTCGCTATCCGACATGGTGGAGCTGCCTGCAGATCTCTCCTGGTTAAAGCCTGGCAAGGTGGAAACCAAACAGCACACATCACATGGAGTCCCAGCCAGGGGCACAGGGACGATGGGAGCACGCAGCCACGCAGCCCCCTCGCCGCCCGAGCCTGGGGGCAGCTCACCCTCTCCTAGCCTGGCGGTGAGAGGAATAATCAGGGCGCGTGAGGCCCCCGGGGGTTGGGGGAGGGGGACCTACAGGCACCGGCAGAGACAACAGCCCACCCCACGGCACTTCAGCCTTCCCGAACAGAGCCCCTGGAGGTCTGCGGGGACTCCACAGGCGTGAGCGCAGGGCGGGCGAGCGGGGTCCAACATGAGCTGCCCCCGCAGCAGGCAAAGGAGCGAGCGCTCGGGAGCGGGCAGGCCGGGCGGGAGGGGGCAGAGCCCGGGGGAGCGCCGCCGGCCGCGCTCCGCTCATTGTTCCGCGGGGCGGGCGCCCGCTGCCCTGCGCGGGGACGGCGGCGGGGCGCGGGGCGGCTCCGGGCAGCCGCTGTCAGCCGCGGGGCCGCGCCGGGAGGGGCCGCGCCAGGAGGGACCGGGCAGCCCGGGGCACCCCCCGCCGCAACAGGTAGCGGGGCGCTCGGCCCCGCCGCGCACACAAAGGCGGCGGCCGGGCAGCGGGAGCCCGCCCCGCACCGGGGAGCTCGGGAAAAGGGAAAGAAACCCGAAACCGCAACGAGAGCAAAAAGAGGCCAGAAATGAAACGCTGCCCCCGCCCGCGAAGCGATCAAAAATCTACAAAAAAACGCCCCTGGCCCCGAAGCAACTCTCCTAAACTAAACACCCAGCGACAACAAAGAGGAAAACAGCGCCGAGCGCGAACAAAACCCACCCAAGCACCGACCCGGGACTTGCAAAAACTTTTCACGCCGCCTCGGGGGGGGCGGCTCCCGGCCCGGCCGCACAAAGACGGCGGGGTCCGCACCGCGCCGGGCGGCCGAGCCCCGCCGCGCTCCGCCTCACCCCGGCGGTCCGGCCCGGCCCGGCACGAGTCGCCGCGCAGGCAGCCCGCCGGGACTCCATGTTGTGTGCCCGCTCCGGCTGCGCTCTTACCCCCGGGCCGCCGCCGCCGCCGCCTGGGGCCTT
>CM021750.1:587004-641136 GCA_011075105.1 Heteronetta atricapilla
GGTCTTTGGAGGTCTTAACATGCCGCCACCACTCTCCCTGCAGCCACGGTGACCCAGCACAGCCTTTTGAGTTTTGGAGACCAAGTTGCTCTGCTTACCCTCAGGCATGTTGCCAGTCCTGGATAAGGCTTGCCGTAGGATGTCCCCGTTGTGTGCTCTGTGCCCTTCTGCCACGCACAAAGGTCACTCCTTGCTCTTGGCTAGCCAGAGCCCATGCCACAGCTGGTCAGGTCACGCACATGAGCAGTGCCAAGCCCGGCAGGGGACCTTCCCGTTGTGGCACGTTTTGTCAGGGTGAGACACAGGAGGGAACTACAGGGAGAGCGGCTCTAAGCAGCAGTGCCACATCCTGTGTGTCAGGCACTGATGGGTATTGAGAAGGGCTGCCAATAAACCTCTGTCACAATAGGCTTTTTAAAATACTGATACAAGCCAGAAGCAAGAGAAAAAGTTCAGCTTGGCAGCACCGTAAGGGCCCGGGAGGCCAGGCTGGAGACCTCTCCTTCTCCAGCCCTGTGCCCAGGAGGGGACAGGTCTGCTTCGGAGGAGCGGTGCATTTGCCAGCATTTTCAGGCAGCCCTGATTCAAACCCCTTGACTTGGCTTTCAATAGGAGCAGGCGCCAGGCTCTTAGCCCTGAATTGTCCATCCCAAATGTGTGAACTGAGCTGATTATGGTGATTAGGGGGCCTGGGCGTGGGAGAGGGGCTTGAGTCTGACAGGGAAAGGAACTGGAGAGAGCTGCCGTATACAGAGGCTGTTTGTCAGGGGCAGCACCTGCATCGCTCTGGTTTGCAACGAGAAATGGGCCTGAGTGGCCACGTTTCCATATGGTGGCTGCTGGCAGCAAAGCTGCAGATCTGCACAAAGCGGATTTCGTGCTGCAGAAGAGGATTAAATAACAAAAAAGGAGAACTGCTTAAAGCCTTTGTTTAGTTGCTGCTAAATCTGCAACATTCCGAGTGAAACC
Organism: Heteronetta atricapilla; assembly: GCA_011075105.1. Classification (NCBI taxonomy): domain Eukaryota; kingdom Metazoa; phylum Chordata; class Aves; order Anseriformes; family Anatidae; genus Heteronetta; species Heteronetta atricapilla. The sequence goes on from CM021750.1 coordinate 587,974, forward strand.
GTACCCCAAATTGCTATTGCTCAACTAATGGAAGCGCTGTGTGGGACAGTGAACCAAAGGTGGGGCATGGAGCCTGTGCTGGGTGCAGAGGCCCCCTGCTGCCCCTGCCTGCAGCTGCCGGTGCGGACCCACCGAGCCCCAGGCCCTGCCCTGGCTCCTGCCCCTCAAGTCCGTCTGTCCGTCCCCCGTGCCGCAGGAAGGCCCAGTGCCGCAGGGGCCGGGGAAGGCGGCAGCAGCCCCCGGCTGAGGGCTGATCCGGGCTGAGTGTCCCGGCCCAGCTGAGCCACCTCCAGCAGAAAGCCCGGCCAGTGCCATTGACATGGTAATGCTATTAAAATTCTGCAATTCGGGAAAACAATCAGGCAGCCAAGGCCTGAAGGGGGCTGCTGGAAACCTCAGGCAGCCTTCGACAGGGATGCAAGGCTGCAAGCCCTGCCCAAGCAGGACTCCTTTGCCCACCCTCTGCTGTTTGATCTGTATATTTTTTTTATTTTTTATTTTTTTTTTTGCTAGGAAAAGGGTTCCATTCCAGCTGTGGGGTTCTGCTGGGGTGCCAGTTGTCCTACGTTCAGGGGGCCACTGACTGGGCTTGCCCCACTGGGACATCTCATGTGCTGGCATTTTGCTGTTAGCAGCCTGCCTTCTCTGCATAGGCATTTGCCAAGGTTGCCGGGGTCATAATAGTATTCATTAGGAGGGAAATGAAAGTGTTCCCAGGGCGGGCCTGTCTGGCTTCATCATTTCCCTGCTCAGGGGCTGCTGTGCTCCTTTTGCCCGGCTCCAGCAGAGCTTTAAGAGCAAATTTTAAAATATTCACTGCCTATGTGGAGCAGAGACTGGTGGCTGCCTCAGGGCACCTGTAGATGCCTGGGGACCAGCGCTGTGGGAGCAGCGCCCAGCCCAACACCCTGGCCTCCCACCTTCAGGTGCCCTGCTCTGGCCTGCTGTGGTCTCCTACCTCCCCTCATTCTGCCCACTCTCAAAGAACCCTGAGCTGAGCTCCCCCACAGCGGTTTTTTTGTTTGTTTGTTTGTTTTTTGTTTTTTTTTTCAATTTCTGGCCCACGGCATGGCTCTCTGCTGCCACCGCACACCAGGGCTACAGCTGATGGGCTCCAGGCATGCCCTTGCTGGAGCCATGTTCCCACCGGAGAAGCTGAGGGTGGACAGACACTGGTGTGGGGCCAGTGGCAGCGCTGGGCTGGGGTGCTCTGGAGGTGTCAGGACAGAGCTCAGTGCTGGGGAACAACAGTCAGCTTGGGGTCTGGAAGAGGCCTCCCTGGGGCTGCACCAGCAGCTCTCATTCAGGCTAGAAGTGGGAATAATTCCCATGGGGACAGCTGGAGAGAGCAGAGCTGCCACCCAGAGCACCCAGCAATGCTGCTGGGCCTGCAGCTGAGGCTGGAGAAATGCACTGACAAGAACCTTTTGAAGCTCAATGAGGAAGAATGACCCCTGGCACCAGCAGGTGCTGGGGGCACAAAGCTGGAAAGCAGCAAGGCAGAAAAAGACCTGGCTTTGAACAACCTGGTCTGGTGGAGGTGTCCCTGCCCGTGGCAGGGGTTTGGAACTGGGTGGGCTTTAAGGTCCCTTCCAACCCAAACCATTCTGTGACTCTGTGATCCGAGCTGACCAGCAGACAGCAATGTGCCCTTGCTGCAAAGAAGGTGAGCAGTGTCCTGGGCTGCATTAGGCCAGGAATAGCCAGCAGGTCGAGGTGCTCTTGTCCCTCTGCTCAGCACTGGTGAGGCCATGTGCAGGGTGCCGGGTCCAGTTCTGGGCTCCCCAGTGCAAAAGACACAGAGCTACCCGCTCTAGGTGGCCTTGTTTGAGCAGGGTGTTTGGACTAGATGAACCCCAGAGGACTCTTCTCACCACAACCATCCTGTGATTCTGTGGTTAAGAGGGTGGCTTGGTGGTAGTGTGCACTGGCCACCAAGAAGCCAGAAAAGAAAGTATGTCAGGGTGCTGTGCTGACTTGAAGCTTCTTGGAGCTCTGAATGCAGGAAAGGCAGCAAACAGGGTAGAGGGAAGGGGTGGTGTGCCAGATTGTTCTGGGTGTAGGCAGAGAATCAACTCCTCTCAGGATAAACAGGCTGTAGCCTCTGGTGAGCCTCATGAGCCAAAATCCAGGCAAAGCTGCCGGCATCAGGAATCAGTGGACTGATGACTGTGCACCTTGGAAAATGATCAAAATCCTTCAATGTTAAGGGAGGAGACAGAAGACTGAGTAACAAGGAGAGGGGAAAGAAGCTGCTACAGGTTGACCGCCAGAAATGTACTGTGTCCATGCCCAAAGCAAACCCTTCTGAAATTAAATGTCTAGTTTTGTTTTTGGGAATGTTTAATATGTTTGAAAAAACTGATTTTATTTTTTATTTTTAAAGAGAACATCCCCTAGGAGTAAAGCCTGGGAACTTTTCACAAGAAGATAGTTGGAGGTTTGCTGATGTTTGATCTCCCTCTGTGGATGAAGTGGCTTTGACCAAAGTGGATGAAAAACATCTGGGGCATGCACAGCTGACAGCACACAAGGCGAACAGCCCCAGCTGCTTGTGTTGGTGACAAAGCGCAGAAAGGGCTCTGAGCATTGCTGATAGAAACCCACTCACAAGCTCAGGAGGCAGCACAGGAGATGCAAAGGGGAAAGGATCCAGTACCCAGAAGTTAACTTCTGCACCACTCTGCGTAACCAGCACAGCCCCATTACATGTGTGCCCCTTAGTTCCTTTTTCACCTAGTTTAAATCAATCTGCTTTAGTAAATTAAGTTCCTTGATGTCAAACCTCCCTGGTGCTCTCCTCTGAGTGCTCCCAGTTTGGCTGGATCTTTTTTATACTCAAAGTGTGGGGGATACAGGGACTGAGACAATGACCAAACAGCACTCCCTCTTGGAATCCCTTATTTTCCTAGTAATTCCTAGTATGTGATTGGTTTTTGTTTGGTTGTGGTTTTTTTTGTTGTTGTTTTTTCTTCAACAGCTGTTGAGCTCTTCCCTTTCCTTGGGGCTGCCCCTCACCTCCTGCTGCTCATTGTGACACACCTGGAGCTGGGGCATTCCAGCTGTGAAGCTGGGACTGATCTTCCCCATGTGCTTCACTTTACATCAATCCACCCACAATAGCACCTGCCTTTTGGTGCCTCCATGCAGTCTCATAAGGCCCTCTGCAGTCTTGCACAGAAGCCCTATCTCCATGTGCTCCACCTGCAAGGAGCTCCAGCGGGCGGGGGAGGCAGGATGCCACCTTGCAAAGCACAGATTTACTCTTCCCATACACAGCCCTGTGTCCACTAACAAGGTTTCTCTACTTTGCTGGCATCAGGATTGAGGGATATCTTCTGAGAATCAGCTCTGATACCAGACCCGTGAATGGACAGAACCATTGGCCCCGTGATGTCCGTGAGATATTCGCTTTGACATACAGCTTAGTGAAGCTTTTTAAAAAGCATCCTGCCCTTCAGCAGCCTTCAGGCCTGGGACTTTGCTTTGGAAGTGGAAGGACTGCATGTTTTTCCCCAGTATGCAAAGCATTAGGGAATAAACAGTGCCCAGCTGTGTCCAAGCCTGGAGGTAGGCTTGTGCCTGGCTGCTGCTGCAGAGCACAAGCCCCTCTGGGAGAGCTTGGCCTCCCCTCTCCCCTCTTTGTGCCCTGATAACACAGCTTGTGCTTCCTTGCACTGACAGTGCCTGGAAAGCAGAAGCACGAGGAAGCAAGGGCAAGTTCTGAAACCATGGGCCATGTCCCAGGCAAGGACACAGCCCCAGGCCTGGCAGGTCGGGGGTGGGGGGTGGGGTTGGGGGCGCCAACCCCAGCTCCATGTGCTCCTGGGGCACCGCCAGCGCCATCTGAGCTCTTCTGGCAGCTGTGCCCTGGACACCACCTCACCAGGCTCTCTGGGTTTGTCATCACATTTCCCTCCTCATCCTTTGAAGGGATGGAGATGGAGTGACCTCCAGCAGCACAGTAAATTTGCAGCGTGGGAACCCCCTTATCCCCTCCTGCTATGTCAGGATGGCGTTAATTAATCAAATCAATGGGACAAACAGCACAACAAAGCTGACTGCTGAGGAAGGGCTGGCAGCGCAGGGACCATGCTGCCTCAGCAGCCCTGGCTTAAACAGGGGTGTTGGCAGTGGGCATGGGATGATGCTGGGTGCTTGAGGAGAGGGGAGGAGAGGAGCGGAGCAGATAGGAGAGGATTCCTCCCTTGTATCTCAGTCCCTTTCCTCTGCCTGTCCCAAAGCACAACTCCTTTCCTCCCATCAGCAAAGGCAGAAAATGATGCTTAAGCCAATTTAGCACAGACAGATTGGGTATGATTTGGCTTTGAAACAGGGCGTTGTCAGGAGGAGAACCCAGTGGACAAGGGCAGAGGCAGGGGGATGTGGTGTGGGAGCCGGGGGCACGAGTGGCCCTCAACCCTAAATCTGAGTGGCAAGGCACCAGGGCTGCACTGATCAGGGAGGGAGCCACGCAGCACACTTTTGTATTACACCATCAGATTTTATAGGCTGCTTCAGCTTTCTGAATCCCTCAAATCACAGGCTCTAAAGCCATAAGACAGCCATAGAAGAGGAAACAAGGTGTTTTGGTTTTTTTTTTCTTTCCTAAAGGAAGGGATTGTGGGAGGTAAGGGGAGAGCTTCTTTCTGCATCAGGTCCTATGGACTGCACTGGTTTGAGCCAGCCAAAATCCCCACCGGCCAGTGCTCACCTGGGCTGCTCGCCCCTGGCCCCAGGACCCCCTCTGCTTCATGGGGAGAGCAGCTGCTTGGTGGGGTTGGAGCCTGGCTGGGTCCTGGGGGCTGAGCCTGCAGGCGGAAGAGGCGATGGGAGAGGATGGATGTGCACGCAACAGCACAGTGAGGGGAGCACTTCCTCCAGCAAGGGTGCAGTGCCACATGCCAGCATCGGCATGACATGGAGCAGGGTGATGTCCTGGCCGGGGGGAAGCCTGCTGTGGGGCTGGGCAGCAAGGGGACAGGCGTGCAGGCAGTGTGCACAGAAGGCAGGGAGCAGCTCTTGGCACTAATCATCTTTGTCCTTGGCCCCATGCTTCAGGATGCGGGTGAACTCCACATAGTTGAAGTTGCCCTTCTTGTCAATGGGCGCCTCCCGGTACATCTCATCCACCTCCTCATCAGTGAACCTGTCTCCCATGGTGGTCAGCAGCTCACGCAGATGGTCCTCATGAATGAACCCTGTGGGGATGGCGGGGACTGCATCAGCACAGGAGGGCAGAGGGGTGGCCAGGGACCTTCACTGCCTCCCCTGGAGGCTCCCTGCTGTCCCACTCCCAGCCCTGCACCTGAGACAGGAGCAGCAGAGCCCATGGCCCACACTGCTCCAGAGCTGCCTGTGGGCTCTCCCCAAAGATTTGGCCTGTACCTGATGCCTCCTCGTCGAAGCAGGCGAAGGCATTGCGGATGACATCCTCTGGGTCGGTGCCATTCAGCTTCTCCCCAAACATGGTGAGGAACATAGTGAAGTTGATGGGCCCTGGTGCCTCGCTCATCATGCCCTCCAGGTACTCGTCGGTGGGGTTCTTTCCTGCCAGGCACAGGTGGTGGTGTGGGTGTGGGGCCCACCCTCCCTGCAGCACCCATCCCATCCCCAAGGTCAGCCCACCAGAGCAGTGGTCTGCCCCACGCCTGTGCTGCCACTGAGAAATTCAGCTATGGGAGACCAGTAAGAACTTTTCCTTCTACAGGCATAACCTGCCTGAACTGACCACATCCACCTCAAGGTGCCCTTGAGATGAGCCTGGCAACCCCTGCTGCTAACCCACCCATTTGGGCTGGAAGAGGAGCAGCAGATACCCCCTCCCCTAAACACCTTTTCAACACCACTCACAACAGCAGCTTTCCTTTCCCAGGAGAGCAATGGGGCCAAAGGGCAGGGGCATCACTCCGAGGTGCAACAACCGCCAGTCCTCCTCAGTTCTTAGTGCCCCTGTCCTCTGCTGGGTGGGAGTGGGGAGAGCCGCCTGCCAGCAGCCATCAAAGATGAGTTTGGTAGGGCCCATTCACCCACGCCATGAGCAATGGTTTCTGCAGCACCCACTACAGCTGTCTCAGCACCTCTCCCCATGCCGTCCCTGGCCGCTCTCTGCATGACTCTGCTGGAGGCAGTATTGGGAGATCCCAGGCACAGTTTGGTCTCTGCTGAGTGCAGTCTTAATGCCCACGTGCCCCTCAGTGCACAGCCCCTCTGCTCTGGGATCTCTCTCTCCCATGCAGTACCTTCAGAAGGGGTCTGGCCACCACAGCAACGAGTGACAGACCTCACAGTGTGGTATTGAGGCAGCACAGGGCCAGGAGCAAGAGGGGACGGGCTCTGGGTGGGCAGTGTGGCCAGGCCCACAAGTCTCAACCAGCCGCAGCTGTGGGCTTGGCACCATCCCCAAGAGCCGTCAAGCCAGAGTGGGCAGTGCTGCTGGGAAGTGTGCATCTTCCCAAGCTGCCAGCTTGGTCCGCAGGCTCTGCCTGCCCCAGAGCCACCAGAACATGCCTGCCAGTGCAGACACAGACCTCACCCGCCTGCAGCCAGTGACCTGGGGCATGGCCATCTCCTGCATGGGACCCTGTGGCCAACAGGAGGCTGCACCTCCATCACCTACAGAGGAACCCACGGGGTGACAGGCTTGGAGGTCCCTCCCCTGCGCAGACTGCCCCCAACTGCACCAACCCACCCAGCACAGTGAGCGGCCTGTCCTGTCACCTGGGCTGTGAGCAACAAAAAGGCTTTATTCTACAGTAGAAAACCCCAGGTGACATTTTGGGGTGACACTACTCAAATTCCAACCCCTGGCTGGGGCTGGTGGCTACTCCTCACATAGAGCTTCTCCACCCCCAAGGGAGGCAAGGACCTTTTCCTGACCAGTGAACATGGCTCTAAGAGCAACAGCCTAGGCTGCTGTCCTTAAATGCCTCCACGAATGCAAGGTAAACTAGCACCAGCAGAGGAAGTTCTCCATTTTTACAGCATCAAAGCAGGAGGGCTTTGGGTCAGTTGGGGCTGTGCCCCAACACCACCCCAACAGTGGCTCCTCAATGCAGGCAGTGACCAGGACTCCTTGCAAGGCACCGTGTACCCCCAGCAGTAGTCCCTGCTGGCCGTTAAGAGGAAAGGGGCTGAGGGATACACAGGTGACCAGGGACGGGTCTCCTCACCCATGGAAGCCAGCATGTCGTGTAGATCCTCCTTGTCAATGAACCCATCGCGATTCTGGTCGATCATGTTGAAGGCTTCCTTGAACTCCTGGATCTGCGACTGATCAAACATGGCAAAGACATTGGAGGTGGCACGCTGCGGGCGCTTCTTGGTGGTCTTGGCTTTGGCACGTTTGCTGGACATCTTGACGGCTCAGGTGGTACCTGCAGGCAGGACAGGGGCATCAGGGGTCTGAGGGTAAGCAGAGCCCAGGGAATGGACACAGCTTCTCTTTCTGGCTGTGCAAATAGCTACTCACTAGGTCTGTGCCTCAGTTTACCTGGCTGTCACCCAGTTTGGCTATCTATAGTGAGATAACGCAGAGTGGGGCACAGGGACAGATGAGACTCAGGCTCTGCTTAGTCCCCTGGGAAGTCCCAAGAGCAGGCAGCTCTTGCTGTCCCCCTTCCCAGCATGTCCCAGGGCTGTCCCCATGGGCTGTGGGTAGAGCTCCCAGCCCACACCCTCAGCCCCCACACCCACGTGCTGCCTGTCCCCTTCATCCTGGTTGCAGGGAAAGATGGTCACCCAATGCTGCATTGGGTTCGGTCTGTAAGGGCACCCAAGGGTGCTTTCTAGGCGCTGCCTTGGGTTTTGGGGCAGCCACGCCCCCCTCCTGGAGGCTGCCCTGGGGTGAGCAGGCACAGCTGCCCTCGCCTGTGCCTTGCAGGGCTGGGGGCTAAGCCAGAGCCAGGGGTTAGGGGTTATCAGCTGTGGGTGCATTCCTCGCGTGCCACCACTTCCCTGACTCTGCCCCCGCCCCCCCACCCCCGCTCCAGCCCCCCTGCACAGCCCTCCCCCCCCTTGCTCTGCTCAGCATCTCAGGAGGAACCCCAAAATGCAGGGAAGGGAACACTCAGGGGGGTTGCAAGGAAGCAGCTGAGGGCTGGTGGGTTCAGAGGACCAGTGTGGTTGTTACAGGCAATGAGAAGGGAACGGAGTGGGGGGGCAGGAAGGGAACAGCAGTGAGCAGCTGGATACACAGGACAATAAGCTGGATCACCCTCTGGCAGCTGGATCCACAGGACAAATAGACAGACCCCGGGGGAACTCAAACAGGGAAATACATGGCCAGAGGGGATGGCAAAGGGGACAGCCGCCACCTTTCCAGCGGGAATAGTGTCAGGGTGAAGCAAAGAGCCCCCCAGGAGAAAGCCTGGGGTGACAACAGAGATCGTGGCTACAACAGAGATGCTGCTCAGATTCTCAAATTTCTACCATGGTCAATTCTAACTCACAGAAAGACCCATGCCTCAGTTTCCCCATCTGGGGCAGGGAGTCCATGCCTGCTGCAGGATGGGGAATCAGAGTTAACAGGCTATGAATGAAGTTCCTCAGGCGAAGAGCAGAGTATTTTTGTAACTGTTGTGCACCCCATGCCTCTGTGGGAAATAGTGCCTCTGGACTCCTGCCTTCTCTGGCAGTGGACACGAAGCAGTTGAGGACGATGGCATGTTGCATTAAGCAGCACAAAGCAAAAACACCAGTGTGCCTCTGCCAGAAGCCCTTCATAGATGCACTGGCCACCCCAGGAATGCTGCTGTGGGCTCGGCTCTCTAACTGAGTCCTCCAGCGGTTGCAGGGAGCATCCTGCCCAGCGGGACCAGAGCAAGAAGCCTTTTCTCACAGCTGCACAGCTCCTGCCAGCCTTTCCCAGGCTGTACCTGTCTTCCAGCCCTTTCCCTGCCTCACTGTGTCACCTCTTCACTACCCTCCCTGCTACCCCTCCTCTGAGGCTGCAGAGGTGGGGATTGGAGCACACCCCTCCCCAGCCTGCTCCCCCCCCCCGAGCTGCAGTCCCCAGGTTCCCCTGGCTGAGCTATGTGGGAAGGAGCCCCAGTGACTGCAGGCACTGGGATGGAAACGCCACTGCCTTCGTCTCCCTCCCCACCACCACCTTTGTCTGCCCTGGCTGGCACCCAGCACCTAATGCCACTTGTAAAATCATCCCAGATTGCCCCCAAAATTAGATCCTTTCCCAGACACTTGCCACCAGCCTGCTGAGGAAAGCAGCACCACCAAAGAGGCAGGGCATGCCCACAGCTGTGTGGGCAGATGACAGCCTCATAGCCCTTCTGCCCACTGCTTCCCCTGCCCCGCTGCACCGTAAAGCTCTTTGCAGTGCCACAGCCCTTGCCTGTGTACCCTGCCAGACACCAGCACGTGCTGCCTGCCCCCAACAGTCACCTGGACAGCAGCGTGGTCAGTGTTCAGCTGAGCAGTGTGATTCACCTTAATCTGCTGCACCGGTCAGAGCCAGCAATAAAAGCTCTGGTGACAGTCTGTGACACTACACTGCAGCTCAGCCAGCACTGAGCTTCCAAAACACAGGGTGTTATTAGCAGAATTATTAACAGAAGACTAGAGAAATAAACAGGAGTTTTGCTCTCACCACAGGAATTAGTATTATCAAGATATTTACCCTGCCCCAGCTGTGACCAGTGAGCATGAGCACAGTTTGGCACATTCCCCTGAGAGATGGTTCTTGTTAGGGGGATTAAGCATGATTTGGGCACCACATGCTTTTGCTGTTCGATGCAAAATATTCCCTGGAAAGATGCTTGGTCCCAAGGACAAGCTCAGCTCCTAATCATTGTATTTCTGTTTTTAGCAAAACTCCTGGGCGCCAGCTGTGACTTGGAAAGGGACTTTTTTTTGGCTGGGTGCAGGGAAAGCGCCCCTGCCAGGAGGCAGAAGTGATTTGCAGCCAGGCCTGATGTGATCCGTGGCCTGCCGGAGGCTCGATGGCTCCACCACCCTGCTCCACACACCCACACAGCTCCAGGGCCCAGCTGCAGGGCTCTGGCTGGCCAAAAAAAAACAATGCCCAGACTGTTTTGTGGCCTGGCCACGATGCCCTGCATGCCACGGTGGCCTCAGGCAGGCTGAGTCAGTCTGAGCACCCAACTTTTCCTCAGCAAGAAGAAAAAACACACGATGGGTCCAGCTCCTCCAGCCCCATTGAAAGACCCACCCCAGCCACTGCTCCAGCCCAGGCCCTGCTCATTGCTGGCAGCGGAGGCAGGGAGGTCAGTGCTGGGGTGGGCCCGCAGCTTGCCTGCCATGGAAGCCACACACCCACCATGTTCGCCCTGCCACCAGCTGCCCTCACCCCCTTGTCCGGCTGCCCCCTCTGCAGCCAACTGCTGTCCCTGTCTCCTGCGCTGCTGGGCTTGGGCCTTGAGAGTCAGTCCCATGCAGCCACGGGGCTGCCTTGAAAAGTTATTAAATAGTTGCAGTTTTAAAGAGAAAGAGCCATAACTCTCTGTTATCGGTAAAACAAGCCACCATACATTTCCTCACTGGGAAAAAGCAAGCAACGTCACCCTGATGCGGTTTCCTAACCATGCTGGAGAGAGCAGGACAAGCCAAAGGCACATCTCAGTTATGCCAGGAGGAACCTCCACCTTGCAGCTGCAGCACAGCCCAGCTGCTTGCGATGCCTTGAGGCCATGTGGTACAAACACAATGTTGTCTACTTGTGTGCTGGGTGCCCTGTTTCCCAAGGGTGGCTCCTCCAAGGCTGGACAGGCAACCGCAGGAGCTCTCTCTGGAAGTGCTGACAAGGCTTCAGCTCTGCACACAGGGCTGCTGCAAGATCTCCAGCATAGCTAGAGAGGGAAGGACGTCATCTTCATGACATCCCGGCACCGAGATGCACAATATACATCTGCTGGATGCTTTTGGCAGGCTTTATAGGATAGGGGGAAGGGCAATTCAAACAGCCTGAACTGTTCCACAGGACATCCCTGCAGGGATAAATGATGGCCCCTTTGAAAGACTGTGGTTAAATCTCTGCCCCAAGACTCTTCCCAAGGTTAGTTGCAAGTAGCAGCAAGCCAGAAGACAGCTGCATTTACCAAAAGGTAAGTATGCTGGGGGAACGAGCAGTGAGCAGCTCATCTTCCCTGATGTTAAAACAGCCTTTTTCTCCTGTTAGCCCCGGGATTTAGCATTGTTCAGCTCTGTCCTCACTGCAGAGTTGCCTGGGGGAGCAGTGCCAGGGTGAGCCCAGGAGCTACAGCAGGATCCTCCTGCACCACTTGGCATGGCTGGAACAGAGACAGGCTCTTCTCCTTTATGACCTTAGAATCATCAAATCATTAAAGTTGGAAAAGCCCTCCAAGATCATCTGGTCCAACCACCCCCCTACCACCACCATCACCTACTAAACCATGTCCCTCAGCACCAAGTCCAACCTTTCCTTGAACACCCCCAGGGATGGTGACTTCACCATCTCCCTGGGCAACCCTTCCCAATGCCCGACTGCCCCTTCTGAGAAGAAATGTCTCCTCATTTCCAACCTGGACCTCCCCCGGCACAACTTGAGGCCATTCCCTCTAGTCCTATCATTATTTATCTGTGAGAAGAGGCCAGCCCCCAGCTCCTCACATCTTCCTTTCTGGTAGTTGTAGAGAGCAACAGGGGAGATCATAACACAGATAGGTGGGGAAAAAGGAGCTTGGAGCATGCGGAAATTAGAACCTGAGCTCCAGGCTGTGTCCCCCAGACCAATTGCAGCCACCAGCACTAATGCCAGTGAGCAGGATTTAAGTGCAGATGGAGCAGGGCAGTGTTGAAGAGACAGAGCCAAATGAAGGGCTGGAGGCTTCTGTAGCTCTGATGATTTTGGGGTAAGAGAGAATAGCACGGTTTCTGGGCCAGCTCCTTCCCATCACAGTTAGGGGACAAGGGCATCACCATGCCTGTGCGGCACACACAAGCCCTTCCAAAGAACGCCTGCTGTGGCCACTGGGAGAAGACCATGCAGAGACACTGACAGCACATGAAAGCCCCACCACTCATCACCCTCCTGATGCTCGCAGAGGCTGGGAAGCAGAGGGCATCTCAGGAGCATTGGGGCAGGAAGCCTTTGTGGCCTTCGGCCACCAGCATAATGTGTCCTGGGCTGGCTTTGACATTTTCCCAGGGGAATTAAGGGGCTCACCTTGGTGGGAGAATCTGGCCTCAGGACGTCAGAGAGGGAGGCAACCACAAACTCCTCCTACAGCAACTCAGAGCCTGCCAGTGACGAGAGGAAAAAATTCAAGTGACTGAAGAAACCAACCATCTTTGGTAAGCAGCGGTGGTTGTTGACACTTTGGGATGTTCCATTCCAAAGAATGCTGCTCCAGCCACTGCTTTCTCTTACACGTCGATGTTTAAGAACCTCCCTGGTTTTTATCACATTCATAACACTTTGTACCAAAAAGGCATGCACGGAGGGAAGCAGCTGAGGGGAAGAAGCCAAGAGGACCTAAAGTTTTAATGGGCAAAACTACATAAGACACAAAGTTCTTCTGCATCTGAGGGAAAAGAGCTAAATAAAGCTTTTCTGCCTTCCAACAGTTTATTGCCACAAGTTGCTCACAGGTCACTTGGGACATCTCTGGAGTGTCATGCATGCATCTGGATTCTGGCTCTGGCCATCGGTAAAGACTTGCGGAGGGGAAAACAGCTGATCCGGCCAGGAACAGCTCTCACTTAACGGAGGCGGGGGGAGCCACGGTCTGGCAGCACGTATCAGCTCTTGCAGTTCTGCCATCCCGGTGCGGGGAGGGGGGGGGTCTAAGCTCCAGGTCACTGCAGTTACCAGGAGCTTTGCTCAGGACCGTCCCTCGCCTTCCCCGGCTGGGACATCCCGGGCATGGGCCCCCGGGGCGAGACGCTCCCCGCCTGCCGGACCGAAGGGACGCACCGGGGCTTCTCCTGCCGCTGCCTCGCCCCCCTCCCCCGCGGCGGGGCCCCGGCCGCCCCCTCCCCGGCCCTACGCGTCCCTCCCGAGCCGCCTCCGGCCCCGTCGGGACTGCCCCATCGAGGTCACCCCCGGCTCCCTCCCGCCTGGTCCCGCCCGCGGCTCTCCAGGGGCCGCCGCCGCTCTCCGGAGCTCGGAGCCGGGGGAAGAGGGCGCTGCCCTGGCCGCCCCCGACGGCCGCCCCCGACGGGCGGAGGCCGCGCCTCACCTGGGCCGGAGCGGGGCAGCTGCGGAGCCGGCGGCGCTGCTCTGCCGGGGCCGGCCGGCGGCGCGGCCCTAGGCGCGGGCAGGCGGCCGGGGCGGTGCCGGGCCCCTCGTCCCGCCCCGGCCGGCCCGGCTCGGCCCATACAAGGCAGAAGAATGCGGCGGGGCCGGGGCGGCGGGGCCGCGCTGCCGGCCTTGTACGGACGGGCGGGCGGCCCACGCGTGCCGCTGTCCGCGGGGAGCTCCGGGGGGGGGCGGGCACGGCGTGGGCCCCCTGCACCCCGGGAAGACAGAGTCCGCGGGAGGCCGCGGGTGCCCAAATGCCGTGCTGTCCGGGCCGGGGCATCGCCCGCGCGGGGTCCGCAGGTCTCGGTCCCCTCCCAGCGGCCGCCCCGCGCCCCGGTCCTGCTCAGCTCCGCGGTCACGGAGCGGCCGCCGGTGCCGTGGACTCCCCGACAGCGTGCCGGGGGGATTTGCGCGTCGCGGGGCCAGAACTCTGCCCACAGGGGAGCGGTGGCAGAGGGGGAATCTGGGAGCGTTTCCGAGAGGGACTCGCCCGCCCCGGCCCCGCTGCGGGCGGCTGGGAGCGGGTTTGCCCCGACACCGCCCGCAGGGGGGTCCGTGCCCCGCCGCGCAGCTCGGACGCCTCCCAGCGTGGCGGAGCCGGGCGAGGGACGGCGCGAGGCAACGCACGGGAAGAGCTGACGAGCAGTGCTTTAAAAATTAACCTTCCTGTGGGGCATCCATCTGCAGGGAGCCGGGAGCCCAGCAGAGTGCAGAGCTGTGCAGAGTCTTTGCTAAGCCTGAGCTCCATCAGGGGCTTTCCCGTGAAGTTTGCCTTTTAAAGAAAAGAAAGGAAGGAAGAAAGAAAGGAAGAAAGAACACAGTCTCGGGAGGCAGAGAGCCTGAGCTGCCGCCCCATGGCTGCTGCTCCTGGGTTTTTCTGTGCATCCACCTCAAACACATCAGTGTTGGTGCAGTATCTGAGAGCGTGGTGGGGAAGGAGCCGCCCAGGCCATGCACCAGCTCCCTGCAAGTGAGCAGGTGCTGCACGGGGGCTGGGGGCAACGATGAAGCTGTCACTGGACATGGCAGCTCCTCGCACACTTAGCAGCCTCTGCAGCTGTGTGCACATAAGGAACTGCTTCTGGAACACCTGCAGGACTCTCCTTCATCCCTTTCAACCCTTCCCACCTTCCCCTTCCTCCTCTCAGTGCCCTGGGCTCCCTGTGTACTCTTCCTCTGCCAACATGTGTCCCTTAGCAGGGAGCCTGTTTGTACCTCCACATTTTCTGGTGTCACCTCTCTTCTGCATCCTCCTTGTTCTTTCAAGCCATAATTTCACTTGGTTTTCTATCTGGGCAGCAGGTCAGGGAATGGAGATGGGGTAAAACAAGACAGTTTTTTTAGCATGTCAGTTTAGATCTGTTCCCTGATCCAGGCATTTAATCATCATGCAAATGCTTCTGCCTTGGCAAAGTGGTATGGGGCAGGAGCACGAAGCTGGGGATGCTGAGCACACAGCTCAGCACACAGGACACAGCCTGAAGTCCTGGAAGATATCAGCTGTGGTGTCCCTCATCGCTTCTGCTGTGTTCCATGACCATCTCCATCACAGGGTGAGGGCACAGAGCAGGCTGCCATATCCCAGACACCTGAGGATCCCCAAGGGCAGCAAGGACGGAGCGGGGTGTGTGAGCCCTGGCCCCTCAACAAAGGACTCTGCCAGAATGGGGATCAGGTACAAAGGTTCCTGTGGGAGATACAGCAATGACCCCCTTCCATTGGGTATCACCTCCCTGCTAACGTGACAAGGGTCCACTGACCTGGACCAGCCTCTTAGGCTTGCAGCAAATGCCTGAGAGGTTGGGCATGTGCTTAGGGGCCTGCTAGCTGGGACAGAGCTGGGAAGCCCACAGGTACCTTGTAAAATCTGTGTTTAAATTACATGGCAGAAGCTGGAAGTGATCAGAGCTCTGGGACAAGGACTCGCCTGCCTACTGTGAGCGGGTCAGGCAGGCCCACTCTGTTCCCTAAGATTCCCAGGTCCCACTGAAATCATCAGCAAGGCCGCTGTTGCTGAAATACTTAGTCCAGCAAATGGAGAGTCGTGAGGCTCCTGAGGTGCTCCCGAGGTGCTGAGTCAGGTATTTGCTGGTTTGCGCAACTGAAAAAATGCAGGACCTTGGGCTTACAGTTTGTTAACGGGGAAGTGAGGCCGTGAGCCTCACCACGCAGCAGCGTGCGAGCGGAGCTGTGCGTGGACACACGGACCGGTGAGCTAACGGAACTGCGCCGCAGGAAGGTCTTTGGAAGACGAAGGCGTCGCCGACACCAGCAGCTTTCACTGCAGGAGAACACCTCCCAGCAAGGCCGGAGCGACCCCGCACTGCAGGAGCTGTCTGTGCTCGCCACCGATCCCGCCGCAAGCCCCCGGCGGGGCGTCCCGTCGCTGCCTGCCCGCGCCCTCCGCCCCTCACGGGCCGAGCCCCACGACGGCCGCAGGCCCCGCCCCCCGCCAGCCCCGTCCCCGGGACCGGCTTGCTCCGCGCTCCGGGCTGACCCCCTTCCCCCGCCGTAGGGGGGCGTCGGCCGCTGCCGTCACGTGCGGCTCCCTCAGCGCGCCGATTGGCGGGACGCGGGCGGGTGACGGGCGCGCGGGGGCCGCTTCCGGGCCGTGCCGGGCCGTGCCGGTGGGGGGGCGGCGGCGGCGGCGGCGGCGGCGGCTGTGAGATGAGCGGCGCGCGGCGCAGGGAGGAGCCGCCGCATGCGCAGCAGCACGCGGTGCCCGACGGCGGCGCGGGGCCGCGGGGCTCGGCCTGGGGCAGGGCGCTGCGCAGCGACTCCGCCTGGCACGACAAGGTGCGGGGGGGTCGCGCGGCGGGGCGGGAGGGGTCGGCCCCCGGGGAGCCCCGGCCCGGGCGGGACCTGGCAGCCGGCCTTCGCCCTTCGGAGCGGAAGCGGGCTTCGCGCTGCTCTTCCCTGGGGGCGGGCGTGAAACGGTGTCGCCTCTAGCAGCTGCTGTCGCGCGTGGAGTCTGTAGAGGTCTCAGCTGCTTGGCCTCGTTCTTCGGCGATGAGCCGGGCGGGAATTTCGGGGTTAGCGAGGGGAAGGCCGGCAGGCTGTGCCCTCAGCTGGGTGCCCGCGGCTGTGCGCTGAAGGCTGAAATGGCCAAGAAATTCAGTGGCTGAGAGAAGCGACCGTAACTTCGTCTGACGTGGTTCCTGGTCTTCACTGCGCTTCCGTGCAGAGCCAGGCAGCTTTGCACATTCTGCAGTAAAATCACGAAGGCTGACGGTGTTTTGGATGTCAGCATGCCCCAAAGGGATGGGCAATCCCATCCATGGCAACAATTGAAAAAAATACCAGTAGAGGGAATTTTATATAAAGACTCCGTCAGCATTGTGCAGCTGCAGTGCTTAGGGTTGCGTCAGCACTGAGGGCAGGCAGGAGTGACTGCTTCACTGCTGCTAGGAAAGAATCCCAGTGCAGATACAGTAGTGTGAGGCCGTACGCCCTGGTTTGCAGTTTGGAGTTGGCACGAGAGCTGCCTGCTGGCAGCAATCTCTGCTCAGTAGAAGAGGGCCTGGGGCACTGAGAGCAGCTCTAACAGTCTTAAGTTTCAAGAACCTTTTATGCGTTATTCTGATGAATTTTTACAGAATTGAATCTTTAGCAAACAGTGATCTTAGATGCTGCTTTGTTGCTGCAGCTAGTGTAGTAGCGAATAAGCCATGTATTTAATCTGGAAGCAGAAATGTCCAGGGTGCATGATACCATAAACTGCTTTATTTGCTCTGAATACGGTATCTTATATACAACTTCTAATGGAGTAGTGTTCAGTGTTAAAGTTTCACTTGTCAGTCATATGATGGCTAAAAAAAAAAAAAAAAGAAAAACGTAATCAATGCCAAAATCTTTATTTTGTTTTGTCTCCTCAGGATGAGTTTTTAGATGTGATCTACTGGTTCCGGCAGATCATTGCAGTTATTTTGGGAATCATCTGGGGAGTAGTTCCTCTGAAAGGATTCGTGGGAATAGCAATGTAAGGTTTATTTCCTTTTCTGTCTCATGTACTTTCCCACATTTGGACTTGACTTCTTGTCTGTTTTAAGCTTGTGTTATAAACAGTGGAGTGGCCAAATGCAGTGTCTGTGTCTGCCACATGCCTTAAATCCAGCATCGCATTCCAGACTGTTATTTGTCATGAACTTCATACTAATTACCACATGTCACCAGCCTCTTTCGCTATCCATGACCTAACTATTGCTTTTTTTTTCCTCCCTTTTTTGATATATTTGCATATTCTTGTTAAAGGAAGGCCAGGGTGGAAGAAGGAAATAAGAAGCTCAGTTGACTTGTGAAGTGGCCTGTTCCTGTAAATGCTTCTAAGGGCTTTACTAGTAAGGCACATGGGGGAAAGGGGAGGCAGTCCTTCTCTTTGAGTCAGGAGCCATCCCTGGAGAGGAGGCTCTGTTAGTAGACAAGAGGGGCAGCTTCTCCTTGAAAAGCGTCTAGAAGGGTATGTGCACATCACACGCGCCGAATCCCGCTAAGACGTGGGATTTGTGTCACCTTCCACCAGGCCTCAGCGAGCAATCTGAGTTATGAAACAAAAGTGTGCTTGGCACTGGCATGCACCGGTAAGCCTTTAGAGGGACACCAGGGGTGGAAAAGCACAGCCCTTCTCTCCAAACTTTGTGGGGGGGAAAAGTTCTGTTTGCTCTCAGGTGTATGGGTTTGCAAATGTCTCTGCCTAGTCAAGGTCTCCGCTCCTGCATGCTCTAGCTATGGCAAGGAAGTGGAGGGAGTGTCTCTAAGAAAAAAATGAAATTTGAAACTCATGGAAATGTGCTGTAAAGCTGTGGTGCTTTAACAGGAACTCCATAGCTACATGCAAACAGTTAAATTGAATTGCTCCTGGTAATAGATGCGGAGTGGTTGGGAAGCATTGTTCTTACTTAATCATCCATTAATTCATGAGACACCTTCAGGCACATCAGCCAATTCCTGGGCTAAATGTTAGAAATAAAAGCAATGTAGTGTCAGATGGGAAGGAAACTCAAAGCTTCTAGAATCGTCTCCGTGGTTTCTCTGTGGTATGCAGTTGAACAGCTGCTCACAGCTTGCTGCCAGTCTTTGAACTTGTGAGTCTTTCAGTATTGTGTCTTTCCTACACAGTTTTCTTTCCAGGAAATATACTCATTTCTTCCTAGGTTGTCTCAGCCCTAAGATGGGGTGGTATAATTCCAGACTGTTCTAAGAAAAAACAGGAGGCCCCATTTTTTTGTTTCCATTGCAGCATAACTGTTGGCACAGACTACAGAGTGGTAAGACTTGCCTTAAGTTGAACCCCAGTGCTATGGCTCTGAGGGTGGTATGGAACCTTCAGTTCTCATCTCTGGCATGTGGTCGTGAGACCCTAACAAAAGGGTTTAACACTGAGTGTAGAGCCTAACACTCTTTGCTTTTGGCAGCCTCAAGATCAAGGAGCACATGAAGGAAATTGGATTCTGTGTTGGAGCAGGACTGCTGCAGTAGAGGAAAACTTGCAGGGTTTGCACATCTGCTAATATTTCCAGCTTTTGATCGCTGTTGGTTGACTGCTATCAGTCCTGTTTTGCCTTGTGAGGTGAATTTCACCCCAAACCAGCATGCTATAGAAGCTGACTTGGAGGAGCTATTTGAAGGAAATCACCGAGGTGCCTGGGGAGAGTTGCAGGAATGGTGTTCCTTTTCACTTGCTCTGTGCTGTGTATGAAGTATACTTCGTATGTTGCTGTATGGTATATTGGATATCTGCATTCTGGGTCCTGGGAAATGATGGTTCCTAATCACTTTCTTCCAGATTCTGTCTGATCAATGCTGGTGTTCTGTATCTCTACTTCAGTAGCTTCCAGCAGATAGATGAGGAGGAGTATGGTGGCACATGGGAGCTGACAAAGGAAGGATTCATGACATCTTTTGCACTGTTTCTGGTAATGTGTCTCACTTTACCTTGATTTGTGAATTGTGTTGATAAACCTTGTGAGGGAAAAGGTCTGGAAGAAAAGCAGGTGCTGGGGCACTGGGAGAAAGAGATGTGTTAGTGTCCACAAATAAGTGAGATTGGTGGGAAAGAGAAGCCTGAAATCTGTTCTCCTTTGGTTATGAAATAATACAGTATTAATGCATGGGATTTCAGTGTTAGAAGGGAAGTCAGAACGGACTGCCATGTTTCTGCATCTACCACTTTTATGCCATCCCATCTTCTGTCCCAGATACGCTGCTACCCTGTCCTAGCAGTTTCATCTAGGTATACCCAAACTGGTCTAGATAATACCAGCTGATGTTTGGGGTTCTTTACATTTTCTCCCGTTACTGCCCTTCCACAAGTCCCTGAATATGCTCGTGACTTGATTTGGTGGTGTATCTAAATCACTAGAGAGACTGTGATGGAATTTACTGTAGATAGGTTAGTCACTCTGGAAGCCAATCAAATGGAATGCCACCATTTGTGGTGTACGGTGACCCTAATATATCTGATATAATCTCAAAGCTAGAATTCAGTCCCCAGTGCTCAGCTGAGGGCAAGGCCTAAGTGTTTTAACCCTTTTCAGAGGCATGAAAACAACTTTCCCTTCATTTCCTCTCCACAGGTTGTTTGGATAATCTTCTATACTGCCATCCATTATGATTGACGCAGTCTGCAGCTTTTGTCTGTTAAATCAGTTGTCAGTAAATCAAGAAGATTTTAATAAATCATAATTTCTGGCAGACTGGTCGGAAAGTTGGGGAAGTCAAATCAGCTCCCTTCTGTACCAACGGTCTGATTAGAATGGAAGAGCCCCAACTCTTCTGCTGGAGAAGCCAGTCCATCTCCGTTTTATATACCTGTTAATTACTGGAACTATTAAAAAGCCATTGGAATTTTTGGAAGCAGTTCAAGACTGTTCAGATTTTGAACTTTCTGCAACTCTAGCCAGTAACTGTATTGTTGTCTGTTGGGACTACAGTATCAAACTCCTGTATACTGAAGGTTGTATCGGTTAATTTAATGTATGTATGCTCCTTCGTTTGAAATCTGTCATTACATCCTGACTTGTCTTCCATTTGTTGTCCTTTAGACAGACAGTTTTAAAAAAGTGATCGTAGGGTACGTGGGAGGAAGGCACTGCAGCATCCAGGATATGAGTTCAGTGGCTGTCCTCAGCATGTTTTGTAGTAATCAGATCTGATTTGATTAAACAGACTGTGTCGTTACCATTTCTAATAGTTCTGTTTTACTTGCAGATCATTTGTTCACCAGAATTTTCAAATGCTGAGATGTCTTCTTTGCTGAAGACAAATTTTTAAGCAACTTCACTAGAATGAGTTGTGATTGATTTGGTTAGTGAATGTTTAACTTGTGAGATGTGTTTGGGAGGTTTGGAAACACAACTGCATTCTGCTGGCCTGACTATGAAGTTGCCAGCATTTACTTCAGAGCTCAGCAGTCTTGAAGAACAGTCATTCTGGAGGTACACTTTAAATGTTAGGTATGTAAATTCTAATTTTTTATTTTTTTTAATTCTTGATTTCAGCTGGCTTCAGATGCTCAGTGCTAATTAATGCAAGAGACTAACACATAGTTGAGGCAGCTAATATCTTAAATGCAGAATTACTAGCTTGCAAATCAGGCACATTCAATATATAGTGCATTATCTCTGGTTTGAGGGGTGCTCTTTGAGTTGGTCACTTCATAGCTCAGTTCTTCCCTAGTTTGTGGGAATTTGTGCATCAATGGGGGAGTAGGCTCTGCTTTAAAATATTTGTGTGACCTGTATTTCAGAAATAGATCTTGGGAAGCATGCACAGTCCTTGTTTTTGTCAGAGGAACTTGCAGTCTAGCTGCCATGTAGTCCTCATTTTTCTAAACAGCTCGTGCTGCACCCAAAAAGAATACTGACTTAAAGTTGCCTTATAGTAAGGAGTTGATAGTTTTGGTATGATTTTAGTGAAAGTCTCTGTTACGTCCTTGTTGGTGGAAGTCCAATAGCTTGGTTCTTACGCGTGACTATGCAAAGTCAGGGATCTAACTCTCCAAGTGCTGAGCTGGGGCTCCAGAATCACCCACCTATGCAGGCCTCCATTCTTACTGGGGAAAATACTGTCTGGTTTTGGTGAAAAAGATGCACCTGGCTATCTTAAATCCTTGGGATGCAGAGGGAAGAGTGCAATAGCAGACAGCTTCTGCTACGTGAAAGCTGTCAATTTAAACGATCTCAAATAAAAACTTCTATATTTGCTCTCCCCATCCCCAAACTTGCTCAACCTTTCAGTCTGATGCTTTCAGCTGAAATAAGAGGAAAATAAAGCATTAATCTCCCATGAGAACTACGTAGCCTGCTAGTTCTAGGTCACCGTTTGCTACTGGCATCGTTTGCATCTCAGCCATCAGTAACATCACTGTATACTTGAAATGCTGTAATAAATATGGCCTGAATAATCCACTATGGAACTTCTGTATGCTCTGGTCTTTGAAGTTCTGCAAAATGTTGGGAGTGCGGGATTCCATTAAGAGTTTTAATTTTGGTAACTATTTTAGCTAGCAGTTTTCTGGGATTCTGAGGTCTCTTGTATTGTAGGCTTGACTGCAATGCTTTCCGAAGTGGTTAGACATTTCTAGTGTAAGTAGGTAGCTAATGCTTATATCCATGCTTTAATGGGTGATTAAGAAGGTTAAGCCACATGTTGCCTCTGTATAAGCTGTTCTGCCTCTTCAGCCCCTGCATGGTGACATGCGATCATGGCAGAGCCACTGCTGCATTGCAGCATGCCCCCGTCTGTCTGGTGCAGTGCATGACTTCAAGCACCATTGTAAAACCTGCAGAGTGAAAGAGTGGAAAACAGGAGAGTTGCTTATCTGCCTTTTGCCTCAATTCCTCAATTGCTCACAGCCTCACCAGTTAAGTTTCTTGGTCTCTGCAGTTCTCTACTATTCTGCTGGACAGAAGCTGCTAGCCTGAGCTGAGGAGGATCTTCTGTTGAGGACTGTGACCATGTGGAAGAGACATTGGTTTCTGGATCTCCTCGAAGCTCCTGGTAATTTACATTGGAGACTGCAGTTGCTAAATGGCAAGTTATTAATCTCTTAAGGTTTCTGCTTTAAGGAGTACCTCAGTGGCTGGAAGCAAGTTCCTCTAGTGCTGGTCTCTAAGAGAATTAAAATCATGGCATCTGCTCTGAAAGAAATGAGATCAACTTTAAGAAGCCCAAGGGGATGGGGCAGCCTACAGAGTGGAGCTGAGCATCTTTCAGTGATGAGCACTGTAAAAACAAGGTATTTTTGCAGAACCTCAGGGGACTGACAGAAGAATGGTCTAGGAGAAAACATGAAGGTGACAGCATGAAAAGCAGCAACAGCCAGGATGAGGCAGTGCAGTATGTTTGGACAGCACTGTTGTGCTCAGCAATTTTGGTATTGGCACGATGAACATGCTTGCTCTGCTCTCCCCACTCCTTGAAGAGTGGGTGACTAAGCTGATGGCTGATGGGAGTCTGCTGCCATGGAGCTGTGACTAGTGGAGAAGAGGAGTCAGAGAGTTAAGCTGTGCAAGCTGCAGCTGTTGGTACAGTTCCATCAGGAGGCCACATCCTTCAGGGTCCACATGATGGTGCAGAGAGGATGCTGTACTCCTTGCAGGCTCTGTGAAACTCACTGCTGGATGCAGCCCTGTAGGAAGATCATTTGGCTCCCAGCAAAATGCTGTGGGTCCCTGGCAGGAAGGAGCATGAGGAAGATATTCCCTGACTTTATTGTGAGGCGAGGAGCTGGTATGGAGCTGGCAGAAGCTTTTTGTGGTCTTCCTAGAGCTGTCAGACCCTAACTATAACAGCTGCTGTCAATGTGGTGTAGCTCTGCAGTGGTTATGGCTGACTACACAGCATGGTGTGTGTTTGATATCTGTGGTTTTGGTCCAGCAAAGGAGTTTACTGACATCACTGTTTAACAGAGCTTGGGATGTCCTTAAATGAGTGTCTGTTGAGGATGGAGCACACTAATGAGGTTTCAGAGTCTCTGTCTGCTTCATGGAGGTATCATCTGTGTTTTCCCAGCTTGATTTCCAAGCTTGCAAAGGCTGTGCTTGCAGCTTTCTGGGATTCATCCATATGCAGGTGTCAGAGATCATTTGGTTTGGTTCACCAGAAAACACAAGACTAGTAGAGAACAGAGTTGGGTTGGTCTGGGCCAAGCAGGGTCAAGAAAACCCAAGAAGTGTGAAGTAGAGCTGTCTTCAAGCACTGTTAAATCATGTCACAGACCAGACAACTGGGGATGATACTGAGAACTTCTGGGACAGCAGGGCTACTAACATGGTGAAGGGCCTAGAGGGGAAGGCATATGAGGAGCGGCTGAGGTCACTGGGCCTGTTCAACCTGGAAAAGAGGAGGCTGAGGGGAGACCTCATCAGTCTGCAGATTCCTCATGAGGGGGAGTGAAGGGGCAGGTGCTGATATCTAGTGACCAGTGATAGGACCCAAGGGAATGGAGTCAAGCTGCAACAAGGGAGCTTCAGCCTGGATATCAGGAAAAGGTTCTTCACCGAGGGTGGTTGTGTACTGGAACAGGCTCCCCGGGGACGTAGTCATGGCACCAAGCCTGTTGGGAGTTTAAGAGGCATTTGGACTATGCTCTTGGTCATATGGTCTGAATTTTTGGGTAGACCTGTGTGGTGCCAAGAGTTGGACTCAATGATCCTTGTGGGTCCTTTCTAACTTGGGATATTCTGTGATTCTAAGGTGTTTAATTTCAAGATGCCTGTTAATGCTTGCCAGGCAAGTGAGCATAGGAGGATGCAGTATGCACAAAGCTCCCAGCCTTGGAGGAGATGCTGTGGTGGTGAAGGGACCACCTCCAACTCCTGGGGATGGGAAGACTGGAGAGATCTGTGAAAACAAAGCAGGCTGAGACTGGCTTGCAAAAGCCAAACAATCCTCCCATGAGCCTTTATCTGGTTGTGCCCATTATTCCCTCAGGCTGCTGGCAAAACCACCGCCACAGCAAGGGTTAGGTTTACATCTGCCTGCATCAAGGAGCGTTAAGCAAGCCAGGAGAGCTTCTTGTGTGTTTGAGCCTGAGAAGGGCAGGGGGCATTAGCTAGCTCCTTAGAGGCAAGCAGGACGCGTACATACCTCAGGGGACTTCCCAGAGCCAAACAGCCCATCATCATTCAACATGTTCTGTTTACAGAAGCAGAAGATGTCCAGGATAAATCAGGGCTAAGGATGAATTTTGCAGATTCAGCAGCTAAGCAGCACATGTCAAGCTGAGAGACAGTCCTGTGTTGTCATAGGGGTATAGGGAACTAATTTGCACAGCGTTTTGGTCAGCCCAGAGCAAAACAACCTCTTCTATTTTCCAGTTATTTTACTGGTATTTTTAGGTCAGCCACTGAAGCATTAAGGAAGTTCAAGGACTGCATCCCTCTCCGGCCTTTGCATCTCACTTTCCTGTGGCAAAGCCGCCTTACGGCGGGGTGCAACCTGCTCCGGCAGTGCGGGGGAGCCCCTCTACGAGCCCTGGCCTAGCCTCTTCCCCCTGCCGCTGGCCAGCAGCTCTTCGGGCGCCATGCCGCGGCCGCCAGGCGCTGCCCCTCGGCAGCAGCGAGCGCCCTTGCCTGGCGGACCGGGGCGGCACCGGGCCTGGCCGGGAAAGGCTGCGGCCGGCGGCCGGGCTGCGCTGCTTAGCCGCGGGGCGCGCGGAGGCTACTCCGGGGCCTTCCCGGGGCTCGGCGGCACCGGAGCGAGCGACGGGGCCGGGCCCAGGGTCCGCGGCACGGGTTTTGGCTGAATGGGGCAGCGGCGAGCGGCTGCTGCCGGCCCGCGGGAGGAAGGCGGGACCTGGTGGCGGGGCTGGGGGGGGCGCTGCCGAGCGGCCGCCGCGAGGAGCTTGGCGCGGCCCGGCCCCTTCCGCCGGCGCGGGCGGCGGAGCTGGGCGGCATGGCGGCTCCGGGGGGCGCGGCGGGGCCCGCGGCCGAGGCGGAGGCCGGGGGGGGTCGGCCCCGCGCCCTGGGTGCCTACTCGCCCGTGGACTACATGAGCATCACCAGCTTCCCCCGCCTGCCCGAAGAGGAGGCGGGCGGCGCGGCCGAGGGCGGCCTCCGCGCCCGGAAGGAGGAGGACGCGTTCCTGGGCGAGCAGGACACGGGTGAGGGGCGGCGGCCCGGCCCCGCATGCTCCCGGCCCCGCGGCGCCCCCTGCCCCTTCCCGGGCCCCGGCGGCCCCCGCGCCGTGGGGGCGAGCCAGGGCCGCCAGGTCAACCCGTCCCCCGCCCGGTCCTTCGCGGCCTTCCTCCGGGGTTGCTGCCGAGAGAGGACGGGGCCCCACACTGCTGCCATCTCCCCGTGTCCCTCTCTGGCGGAACCGTGGCAGCGATCTCCGGGCAGTACGGCCCACGCCGAGCCGCGGCAACCCCGCTGCTGTGGGGGCCGCAGCACGTTGTCACCTCACTGCCCAGGCAGAGCATATTGGCATGGGGCATCCCATCAAATCACAGCTGTGTCATTCATTTTGCAGTTTGCTTCCACATTTCAGCCTTTCCCACTGCAAACATCTGATGTTGCTCATCCTGTCTGCCTTGGCCATGTGCTCCAGAGGGTCTTCTTGGCCTTGATGCTGTACACAGTAAGCCGGAGCTTGCTGGGCTCCCACATCCTTATTTTTCCCAGTCCTTGCAGAGCCCCTCATTTGTCTTGCTGGGACATGCCTAGAATAGCAGGCACTGGAACTGACCTGGAAATTGGTATTAGCAGTAGATACAAGGACTTTTGCAAAGAGCTAGCACTCCTTCCTGCCAGATGCATGATTTTAATAAAGCCAGGTGTACACTTTATCCTTGAGAAAACCTTTTGCCTGTTTTTATTTTATTGTTTTCTTGTAAATAGTCCAGAGTAATTTTTCCTCCTCCATATTTCCACAAGCAATGTAGACCTTCGCTGCATAAGATTCCCCAATGCTCCACCACAAGCCCTAAGCTCTTCCCTGCGTAGCACCACTGACTGCAGTTAACTGCCACCGGTTTCATTAGTCCCAAGGCCTACTCCTGCTCTGACCCATTTGCTGAGGGAGCAGGATTTGGGGTCTGAGGAGTGACAACTGCTCACAGATTGCTCCGCAGCCAAGTGTGTGCAGCTCCTGGACTGCTTGATAACCTGCAGGTGGATGTCAGTGCCGCTTGCACCTTGTCCTAGGCTTCATCTCACTGTGACCACCAAGTGGTTTTCATTGTCCTCATCCCATTCCTCCCAGTACTCCCTGTGACTGGACCCTGCAAGGTGAAGTTGCCATGGGCAGTATGGCAGGATTAGCACAAGATCTCTTGTTTTGCGTGTGGGGCACAAGCAGAGGTTTTTGTGGTTTGGGCTATGCAGGGGTCCTGCCAGGTGCGAGTCTCCACTCCGGGCACTGGGTATCCCCAGGTGCCACCTGGAAGAACTATTTCATGTGCTGCCATGTGGAGCCTCACACTCATCTGACACTGTGTATGTGTTGGAAAAGCCATCCATTCTTCTTCATGATACATCACCTGCCAGACCCGTTGGGGAGGTAATCCAGACCTTTGGTTTCTGCCACACAGACGGTCTCACTAACGGGTGTCCCCTGTTGTGCTGTTGGCCATGGGGAGAACCACCCCAAAGGACTGCAGAGTGCCATGTTGCAGTGCCCACTGGGACATGCAAACAACTCTGGCCTTTGCTGTCCCCACCGCAGCATGTCCTGAGCCAAGTTGGTCCTGTGTCCCCACAGCACCGGTTCCCACAAGAAAACAGGCCTCCTCTACAGCTCCCCTGGAAGCCAAGTAGGGTTTGATGGCTTCTCTTGAAAGGGAGAAAGGGGAACACTGGTGCTGGGACAGGCACCTGCACGTTGGCCATGCAGGGTGCTTCTTGCCCTCTGTGCTCCAGACCAGCCCCCTCCTGCCAAATCATGGCCACGCTGTCCACATGTGTGGTGGTTTTACCTTGCTAGGCAGTTGAACTCCACCACAACCATTCTCTCACCCCCTCAGAAGAGGAGGGGAAGAAGAAAAGGAAAGAAACAACTCGCTGGTTGAGATAAGGATAATTTAATTAAAGGAAAAATAATTATTAAGGGAAAATTATTATTAATTAAATAATTTAACTAAAGGGAAAGGGGAAAGGGGGAAAGGAAAACAAACAAAAAAAACAAGCAAAGGCCATGTGGAAGTGCAGAGGAAAGAAATTCCTCTCTGCTTCCCACCAACGAGCAATGCTTGACCACATCCTTGCAGCAGGGCCTCAATGCACGTAGCCACTGTTTGGGAGGACAGACGTTTTCACAACGGGAGCCCACCCCTCCACTCTTCTTCCTTTTTCCACCTTTTATTGCTGAGTGTGACCCCACGGGGTATGGAATATCCCTTTGGTTGGTTTAGGTCAGCTGCCCTGGTGACGTTCCTTCCTCACCTTGCCCACCCCCAGCCTGCTGGCTCTGGGGTTAGAGGGAGTCCTGATGCTGTGCCAGCACTGCTCAGCAGCAGACACAACACTGGTGTGATGCCACTGCTGTCCTAGCTCCAAGTACAGAGCACTGTGTGGGCTGCTGCAGGGAAAGCTAACATCCCAGCCAGACCCAGCACACCATGCAGCACCCATGGCCACACAGAGCGAGCTGCCCAAGGCCCTGTGGGATGCCTGTGGCTGTGCATGACACCCCTTGCCAGGGCATCTCTGCCTCCCCAAGAGGGATGCCCCAGCCCTTTGCTCTCAGCTGGGTCCCCCTGCCCACATGCTGCAGCTCCACATGCTCAGACCAGACGTGCCAGTTCTGTGGCCTTCCCAGCCCTGCTCCTGGGTCCCTGCAGTGTGAAGGGGATTAATCTCATTCCAAGGAGATTCGCTGGCTGTGGGGACTTAACTCCTGGTCACACTGCTACTGAAATTAGAGCTGCCACCTCCTGCCTGGTCCCAGGGACCTGCCTGGGGCTGAGCATGGCCCTGGGGTATTGTCACTGAAGGACAGGGTGGCATCCCCAAGAGAGGTGCTGCTGACAGAGGAAGCAGAGGTACAATGGGGCTGTGGGGCTTTCTGCTTGCTTGTAACCAAAACCAGAAATGACCCTAGAATAGAAAAGTCCCAGGACGGGCACACAACCCTGCCACCACCATCACCACCCCTTGGATGTCTGCTGAGTGAGTGACAAGCTGGCCTGTAGGGACCCCTCTGCCTTCACCTCCCCAGCCAAAGTTCCAGGTTCATGCCCCAAACTCCTGCTAGGCCCCAGCAGCTCACGGTCCCCCAGGCCAGGCCAGCCCTGCTGAAGATTGGTGGGGAGCAGTCCTGAGCACCTCGCCCTTGCTGCTGGGTGCTCCTCTTCCTGCCCTGCTCATCCCTGGGGAGCCCCAGTCTCCTGGCTGCCCTGAGCTGATTGGGGCAATGTGGTGCCCATCAAAGATGGGCCCATTCATGCTGTCTGGGTGTGCTCAACAGGCCTCTTACCTCAAAGGCAGCAGCTCATCTGGGCAGAGAGTCAAGGCATGTTTTGGACCTTTTGGTCACCCTGAGAGTTGCTTGCTGCCTGGCCAAAACTATTTCCCATTGTATTCACCATCTCAGGGCTGGGCATTCAGCACACAGCTGGAACTTCCAGGGGACCTCGTCAGCCAGAGGAAGGAATTCAAGCAGAGCCTGTTCTGCAGCCAGGCTTGGAGGACCCGCTGAGGTCCAGTTCGCAGGTTTGCTCTACTCTGCCTCCACTTTGTCATGCTTCAGTAGATGTTTCCTGTGCCTGGGCCTCTGTTTTGCTCAGATGCTCAAGCATAGCTCCAAATAAGGCTGCTGCTGTTTCAAATATGAATTTCCTCTTCTTCAGTCCTGATGCATTTCTGAGACCTG
The DNA here is from genome assembly GCA_011075105.1 of Heteronetta atricapilla. NCBI lineage: Eukaryota > Metazoa > Chordata > Aves > Anseriformes > Anatidae > Heteronetta > Heteronetta atricapilla. The sequence continues at coordinate 617,021 of CM021750.1, forward strand.
TTTGCAAGTCAGCCATGTGTTAGAACCCATCCAAATGGGTCCATCCCTGGAAGCTGATGAACGGACTAAAAAGGAGACAATTATTTTTTCTCTTAATCTCCAGGGAAGTCATCTTGGAATAGGTAGAGCTAAAGGAAGGAGACAATAAAACAGCCCAGAGCAGCATCTGAGCCATAAAGTCTATTGAGAGCTAGTATCAATAGGGAAGGTAATAGCCTTGCTGGACGCAGCTCCATGGAATGTTAGTGCAGGGTAAACACTGCAACAAGAGCCCTGTGTTGCTCAATACCTAACCCTTGTTTTCTCCCTGCTGCTCACAAAGACCCAGACTCCTTCCTGAAATCTGCGCGTCTCCAGCGCCTGCCCTCGTCCTCCTCAGAGATGGGCAGCCAGGACGTGTCCCCTCTGCAGGAGACCAGCAAAGACCCGTTCTCTGGAGACTGCAGCTGCCGGCAGGACGGGCTGACCGTTATCATCACTGCCTGCCTCACCTTCGCCACAGGGGTCACAGTGGCCTTGATCATGCAGATCTATTTTGGGGACCCTCAGGTAAGATGAAACTGGCTTTGCAGCATGCTGTGGGCTTTGGCTCTGAAAACAGGAGAGGCTCCCTCATCTCCCTCCTTGCCAGTGGTTTAGCCCTGGTAGGTGTCAGTGAGACCCTGGGTGCTGGGTCCCTCTCTCAGCAATTCTGTCCTAAATTCATAGAATCCTAAAATATCCCAATTTGTCTGAAAGCTTTTACAAGTTGTTTTTTTAGGAGCTGGGGGCGATTGGTGGTGTCAGACTGAAGTCTGAGCTCCTGCACCATGCTGGGGCAGCTGTGCCCGGCAGGTCTGGGGTGATGTGGGGGCAGCAGGCAGCCCCACTAGTGTGTCTCCAGCCATAGTCAGAGCCAGATGTGAATGCTTTTCAAGAGCTGCTCTTAGAACAGCAGGAGGTAATGTCTGTGCATCTCCACTTGCAGAGTTTTAGGGATTCATATGTCAGGGTCCATCTTTGGTAGGATCTGTGCAGGGGAATTGCTGAAATCAGAGCTGACCCCTCTGCAAAACCCTCCCATGGAGGGTTTGCTCCTCTGCAGAGCAAAGGCAGCATGGTCGTGGGGTCATGCCATGCTCAGGAAAAATACACTGCAGAACATTTTCAACTGTAGCCTGAGGGGCATCCAATCATCATGGTCATCTTCTCCACCTTATGCCTAGCAGGGCAGACCTGGCTGCAAATCCAGAAAGGGAGCTTTGCATTTTTTTGATTATTTGCTTTCTTACCGGAATTCAAAATGCGGCTGTTGGGAGCGGAGCAACTTGGCCCTGTGGCTATCTGGCCGAAGCGGGTTGAGAGCCTGGTACAACCGTCTCCTCTCTGGCAGATCTTCCAGCATGGTGCCGTGGTGACGGACGCTGCCCACTGCACAGCCCTGGGCATCAAGGTGCTCAACAAGCAGGGCTCCTCGGTGGATGCAGCCATCGCCTCAGCCCTCTGTGCGGGAATAGTGAACCCCCATGTGTCGGGCATCGGCGGGTAGGTGGTGACCACTGCCATCTGTGGGTGGGCTCAAGCACATTGGTTCCCCATGTGTGCTTCTGTCCTGCCAAGCTACAGCATGCAGGACCAGGACTCTGGCCTCAGGCAGTGGACATGTCCACGTCTGCACAGGGACATTGACCTTACCCCAGGCTGCAGCCACTGAAAGGGCTCAACATGGCAGCAACGGACAGAGCCCCCTGTGAGGGAAATTCTGTGCCTGTGGTAGCAGCTGCCAGTCCCAGCCGCAGGCTTGAGAGAGTTGAAAAGTGACTGTGGGTGACTGAGCCCCCATGCAGGGTGTCAGCAGCTCACAGCACCCAGGGTCAATCCCAGCACCTGCAGAGATCAAGCACTTCCCTCTGTAAACTCTGCTTCTTGTTAGCAGGAGCCCAAGGCCTGAGTCCAGCCAGCCCTGACTCCCGTCCTGCTCCTGGTACATCCCTGGGCTGGTGCCTACATGGGCCCAGTGCACTTGACTTCACAGGAGGTCCCAGGAGCATTGCATAAAACTACCCGATAGCTCCTCCAAGCTGGGCAGGAGGTTGCTCTATTGTAAGCAAAGCACCTGCTTTGTTGCAAAATAGCTAGTATTAGAAAGAAAATCCCTCACAGTCCCAGCCCAGCAGTGGAACAGAGCCAGTGGTTCTCTGGCTGGGCTGTCAGGGACTGATCCGGCCTTGCTGCAGGCTCAGTCAGCCCAAACCCACACTTTGTGCTGGCTTTATGGCAGTGGCTGCAGCCAGGACAGACAGTGCCGTGCCATGACCCCGCTTTTGCCACAGGGGTGGGGTGATGCTGGTCCACGACATCCGGAAGAATTGGAGCCAGGTGATCGACTTCCGTGAGGTGGCTCCCCTGGGCATCCGTCTGGAAGGGGACCTGCAGAAGGACACCAAGGTGAGGAGCCCTCCCTCAGGGCCAGAGTTGGCTGGTGTCCCCAGCTGTTCTCTCCCAGCAGCTCCTGGGCCCAGTGGGAGATGCCTATGGAAGTGGCTGGAGACCTATTCCACCATGGGACGTCCATGCCCCACAGACATGGGGAGCCCGGGGGAAACACTCCTTCATCATCCCTGGAATGCCTGGAGTGTACAGGGCTTGGGGGAGCAATAAGGTTGGTCCGTTGGGGCGAGGGCAGAGAATAAGGCATCTCCCTCCAGCAGGGGGGAGCTGGAAGAACAGAAGTTCCAGGAGGGAGCAAGGTCCTGTGTCATTCTGCTGGGTTATTTCTCCTCACCAAGTTGGGCTGATACTGGGATTGAAGTTTCCTCTTTCCTTCCAAGGGCTTATTCCCTAATTTAGTGTCTTGCTACAGACCCCTTCCCATCTCCTAAAGACCATGCAAACACCTTCCATGTGAGCATGAATTGCAGCTCCTTGACTTGCAGCTAGGGACCATGTCTTCACAGGAAGGAGACTCTACTCTTCTTTTTCGTCCTTCCTTTTCTACAGCCCGGTCTGCTGGTGGGGGTGCCAGGCATGATACAAGGCATGCACCAAGCGCACCAGTTGCATGGAAGGTAAGCCCTCTGCCCTGCACAGGCTGTGCCCCATGGCCCCCGGGGAGCTGGGAGTATGCAGCCCCTCACCATCAGACTGTGCTCTCAGCCACTAGTCAAAAACATTAGTAAGGGGGTAGTTGTAGGCTTGTGTTGAAAAGTACCTTCATGTTTTGGTGCTTTATTTAACAAAAGAAACAAATCAGCTCGGTCAGGTTTTCTGCAAAGTGGAATTCTGGCAAATGTTTTCTAACAAGACAGACAGTTAATGTTATCTTAGAAATATGTGCAGAATATTTTCATGCATTTTCATACATTTTTCAGCTCTCTCTTTAGCTAGACACTGAGAAATGTCGTTGTCCTTGTTGCCCTACAGGGACAGCAAAAGGGAGAGTCTGCATAACTGCTCAGGAATATGAGGTTTTGCTCCAGAGATGCCCATTTCCCCATCCTTGCATTGTCATTTCCTCTGGGGCACATGGATCACTGTGATGATCCTGCTGAAAAGAAACAACAAAGCTCAGTGCTCATTTTGGCCACAACTGGCCATGCAGCCTGGTGTGTTGAGAGTCCCCAGGTGCAGAGGCCAGTCTCTGCCCGCTCCCCCAGCTGTGCCATGCACCTCCAAGACAAGTGGCTCCTCCTCTGCTCTCCTTTGGCAGGCTCCCTTGGTCAAAGCTGCTGGGCCTCGTGGCTGCTGTCGCCCAGGATGGGTTTAATGTCACACATGACTTGGGTGAGCACATGCTGGGGAGTCAAGGTGGCTGCTCAGCGCAGAGGAGGCCACCACAAGGGTGCCAGGCTGTTGGCAGGGCTTGAGAGGGAGTAGGTGATTGATTGTGCATGGGGTATCGGAGTTCTTTGGAACTGGAAATGGGTGGTGGTGGGAGGTGAGTGAGTCAAAGCAGGGGTCTACAAGAGGTTAGCGTGGTGACAGCTAACCTGGAGCCCTTCCCCAGGGCTGGTGGGGGGGTGGTGGGGTTTCTTTGCATTTCCTTCTTAGCTGCAGTGGGGATGCAATCCACCCCCCTGCAGTCTGGCTCGCTGGTTTGGAAATGGCAAAAGGCAGCAGCAAGTCCCCCAGGTCCCCTGCATGTCCATGCATCCTAGGGTTTCTGGATGTCCTTCCCCTGCCCCTCCCCTTCTCACCCACAGCCAAAGCTCTGACTGAACTGAAGGACCTGAACTACTCTGACAAATTCCGAGAGATCTTTCTGCCAGACGGCCAGCCTTTGCTGCCTGGCATGTTTGTGAGGCGCCTGGACCTCGCAGCCATTTTGGAGCTGGTGGGAGCAGAAGGGGCATCAGCCTTCTACAGCAGCAACTTGACCCAGGAGATAATCTCTGAGGTGAGACACATCTCTCCTTGTCTCTGCCCAACACCACGGCACAGTACAGCCTGGGATGGGAATGCCACCTGCCACATCACCTCTTTAAGCTGGGAAAACACCTGGAGATAAGCTGTAGCCAGGTGTCAGTGCAACAATGGGGACAAATGCACGCAGCCTCTTTCTCTCCTGTCCATGTCGCTGCAGCGGTGTAAGTGACACACAGATCATTTCTACAGTATACAGAAAAGAAACCCGTGCCTTTCCTTATAACCAGGGCAGACTGATTTTGTGAAGGCAAAAAAAAAATCTCTTCCCACTCCAGGCTGTGTTAAGGCAGTGTTCATGACAGCTCCTCACTCCTTATTGGAGAGGTGCTCTACTGGTGAGAAGAAAATTGTTGTCGTTAAGGGGACTGTGTGAGTTACAGGCTCTGGGAGGATGATTTGAAAACAAAACTGTGAGCTTTGTGGGTGGAGGATCAGACAGTCTTGATTCCACTTAGGTTTGTCCAAGTTTAACTCCTGTTGCTGGAGGTGCTCTAGAAAAGAAGGCAACAACAAGGAATTATTCCAGTAAAAAACAACAATAACAACAACAGAAAACCTACTGTGGCCAGAGTGGGAGTGGTGATGAATATTTATGAGCATACTAAGACAATTTTTATGTAAGTTATACTGGAAATCTACTTTATACCCGTGTAGCTGCAGTCAGAGTGGTTAGTGGGACCATTTTCCCCTGCCATCATGGTTCGGGTGATGCTCCTTCAACACGTCAGTAATCTGGGCTGGGCTTATTCAGTTCAAGCCTTAGACACGTGAGCTCTGTGTTAGGAAACCTTCTCCTATGGTTCACATGGACCACAGCAGAGGTGGAGAACAATGAACAGAAGTCCCAGGCTTGTGGTGCATCTCCGCAGCCTAACCCTGCTTTATCACTCCGCTCCCCTGATCTGAGGGCTGCTGCAGGGAAACGCAAGCTCTCCATGGAAGACCAAGGCCCAGGGTTGCAACACAAAGCACCTCAGCAAGCTCTGGATCAAGTGTACTAGTCCAGCTTCAGTTGCAGAGCAAAGTGCTGGCTTCCCACATCAGCTTCACAATGTTTATTATTTCAGCAAAGGAAGGGGTGGTAAAACTCTGAAACACCCTGCCCTTTGTTTCTGTCATGAGCTTGGAAGGCACTGGTGCAGAAAAGTGCTATCCAGGGAATTTGAGATGGTGTCTACAGTGTGTGGCTGAATGGGTTTTCTGTCCTTCCTGCACCCTCTGACTCCACCTGCCCCATGCCCTTCTGCTTTGCCCCAGCTCTCCTTTGGCCAAGCTCCAGGAGCTCCTGGCACAGGCAACTGCCTGCTGATCTCAGCCGCTGAGAGCAACATGGCTGGCTAGCTAGGATCGCCTTAGGAAGGGAACAGGCTCTCCACAGAGGAGCTACAATTTCTTTTGCAGTTTTGGGGTGGTTTGACATGCTGACCCCTCTAGATACGCACTACTTTAGCTTTCCAGCTTCAGTGATTCTACCACTTCTGCTGGAGAAGTTTTCCTGCCAAGTTAGGTGTTTCTGGATGGAAACCCAGAGGACTCACCCTAGCAAAACCTCTTAACAGCCTGCATGGCTTCTCTTGGGAGAAAGACAAGAGGTGGCACATGAGCACAGTACCACCTATATACTGACTGTGTTACTTGTGTAAGGGGATTTTAAGGCCAGCAGAGTGATGGTCCATTTCCATCATGTTTCAACCATAGAAGACCTACAGTGGAAGGAATTACCCACCTTTACTGCATACATGAGAATTACCAAAGCCAGTATGTTATACCTTTGGGAAAGTACTACAGAAAGACCAAGGGTACATCAACATTTCTATCACCTGAAATAATTAAAATAAGGTGGGAATTGAGGGCTAAAGTTTTCTTATGATAGGCATCTGCTGCACCTATGGTCCTTCCTGGAAGTAGTCAAATGCTTCATAACCTTTAGCATACTCATCCTTGCCACCTGGGGGGGAAGGCTGCAAGGCAGTGCAAATCTCCATCCTCATGGGTAGGCAGAACTTCTTCAGCACAGCTAGAGTGAGCTCAGCGGGTGAGCTTTTGGAGGTGAGCTGCAGAGCTTCCAGAGGTAGTGAATGGTGAGCCAGGCCACCAAGGCCATGAAAACACACATTTTCCAAGGGATCCTGAAAAAACTAGCACCTGGATTGCACTGGAAGTGCTCACGAATCTCACTGGTATTTAACACGGTGATTGCTGACTCGGACCAGCATGAGGACTGCAGAAAGCCTTGACCCAGCTTTCTCAGCATGCACTGCCTTGTTCTCCCACTTAGGTGCACAACTACGGAGGAGTCTTGGTGGAGGAAGACTTCAGCAATTACAGTGTCATAGTGGAGAATCCTGTCCACACGGTATATCGAGGTAAACACTGCTGCCTGACCCACTGCCACACAACTGCAGTTAAAAGTTTGCTTCATCCGGCAGGAGGTGACAGTGTCTGTAACAGCATCTTCAGAAAAGCCCTCCTGGGAGATTCCTTCTGTTGCCTACTGAGCCTGATACATCAGAGGAGGTTCAGGAAGTTTCTAGCACTTTCAAATGGGCCTGCTTTTTTTCCTTGGTAGTGACCCATTGTGCTTTGATAGAATTTTACTATGTAAAGATGCAACATGGTCACATATTGATACAATATCTAGATGTAGCTGGACCGCACACTACTGCCTACATCTGAAGATGACTCCCAAAGTTGATCTACAAAGGAGAAAAGCTTGTTCTATGCAAATTTTTTTTTAAATGTCATACTCTTATAGAAATACCTGTATTCACTCTCCTTACAGCTGTAACATTACAAACCCATTTCATCTCCATTCAGCCACACTGAAGTCCAGAAACCATGCAGCCAACCATCAAGAATTGAATTTCAGATGTAAAGATCCCTCTCTGGACTTCCTTTATGCATCTTGAAGAAACAGAAAGACACAACAGGAATATTTTAGGAAACACTTTTTAATTATCTCCCCAAATCTGAAAAGGCTTCCCCATTCTCAAGAACACTACCTTATGGGAAAGAATTATCACTGAACAGTATCTAAAAATGGAACTTCATTTCTCTCTTCCCTTAACAGGTCATGTTGTTTTGACTCCCCCACCTCCACATGCAGGTCCTGCACTGATCACAGCACTTAACATCCTTGAGGGCTTTAACATCTCAAGTCAAGCATCCAGGGGGAATATCTTGCACTGGATGGCAGAGGTAAGAGGAGGTTCAACATCTGTCTGAATTTGTTAGGCTGCTGGAGAATAATTAATTTATTCCTTGGTTGTACAAAAGTGTTAGTAGGTAATTCCCAGAGGAGAACGAGCAAATAGACTGCTAAAGTGTAAATCTGAGCTGTGCTGCTGCCTCAGGTAGTTGCAGATCCTGGAGCCTCCTGCTCAGTTGAGCTCTTTCTACCTAAAGCTGAGCTTTTACAGAAGACCAAACTATGGCTTTTGCCCACTTCTTATATGTGATTGTCTCTGCAGAATGACCTCAGAGCAACTGAGGGCATCCCACCAATTTCTTCCACCTCTTATGCTACAGAGGCTTTTGTAGGAGATATGTCAGTGGGTGCAGGGAAGTTTTGCCTTAGTAAAAATACAGCAACTGGAGGTATTACATGCAGCTAGAACTGTGAAGAGGCAGAGAAGGTCAACACTGCAAAGTTACTTTGAGCACTCTTTAGGGAGCTTTAAATGAATGTGATTGTTCTGCACTTGCACTGGGCCAAGAATTTCACCCACTTATTATCATGTTGCAGGTAAGGAGCAGCAACCTCCAGATAAAGGGCAGTCACTTCAGAACATGTGTAACCCTTATTACTCAGGATGGCAAGGCTGATCACATGGCTACGATTCAGTGCTAGATCAACACCAAATTGTCCAGCCTTGGGACAGCCATGACCAAGATGTCTTTAACCTGTGCCCTTGGGTTGGACATGTGCTCTGCATGTTTCAAGGGAGATATTCCATGGCCACCAAGCTGCTTGTACATCCCCCCTACGCTGTGGTGGCCAGGAGGCTCATAGAAATACCACCTTGCCCAGAAGTTAATCATGTTCTGGACTGTACATCAGAAGATAAATTACAGCATTTCAGGAAAGGCTGTTTGTGAACGGTGCATATTAAAATGGAAATGAACTGTCTTGAAACTTTAATGAAAATGGCATGACCTAGTTGCCATCCCAGAGGCAATGGCAAGCCCAGGACCTGGGCTTCAGTGTGATCTCTGCTGTTGTGGAGGCCACTCAGGAATAGAAATAGAAAGAAAGTGGCATCCTGGTAACCCCATCTGCCAGCTGGCAATACAGCTGAACCACCGAGCTGGGTTAAGCCAACTGTACAAGCTCACCTGGGAGGTGGAACATATACAAATACTGCTTGATACACTTGGCTCCCTCAGCATACAGTTTGCCATGAAAATCTGATGCCCCTTGGTCCTCACACCCATGTGGCAGCCCTTTTCACTGAAGTGGACATTTGAGTTCGTAAGGTTTAGCCAACATGCTGGAAGAGTAGGTACCTTCTCTTTTGGGTATCAAAGATGGTATTTCCAGGTCCACCTAAATGATGCTATGTCTTTCTTTCTCTCTTTCTTTGTGTGTTCAACGTAGACCTTAAAAGTAGCCCTGAGTCAAGCTAGCAACCTGGGAGACCCATCTGATGATGTGTCTGTCACTCATGCTGCAGAAGGCATGTTGAGGTAGGTCTGAGGCTGATGGGCACACTGGTAGTTGCAAGATGTCTGGTCTGGATATCATTTGGGGATTTGCTCTTTTCAATGCACAGGGAGACCTGAGGTGTTTCTGCCTCTGTTTTACTGAGGAAAGGTCAGTCCTTGAGTGTCCAGCCTAGGGCTCACTCTCTCACAAGGATCACAGCTGGTACCACAGGTCTCTAGAGATGAATCATCAAATGTCCTTACACAGGGTTTTCCTGGAGCCAATTTGATCTTGAGGGTTCCTCCCACTTTCTGATCCCTTTAACTATTCCTTCTCAGGAGGTCAGACAAACTATCTCTGCAGTACATCCAGTGATGCAGCAGAGGCCAGCCTCAGGACTTCAGCCCAGCCTCCTGCCTCAGAGCCAGGTTTAGTAATGGTTGGTGGCCACTGCTGTATCTACTGGATCTGTCTCATCTTCCTCTGCACTCAGAGGACCAGCACTCAGCCAGTGGTGACACCTTGTGACTATCAGTGAGTGAGTTCGTGCCCACAGATAGAGCGTGGGAGGTTCATGGTGTTCCCTCCTTTCTTGGACTGAGCCATCCTTATTTTCTTCCATCAGATGAACCAGAGGAGCTCCCTGGCCTTAGGACCAGCCTCCTCAGAGAAGCGCAGCCCTTAGCTATGTAGATGTACCCCCACCAAGAGATGTTAAGCATTCTAATAAGCTCATTCCATTCTTATCCCTTTCACTCCCTCATTGCTGAAGTAAATCAGAAGCTAACTCCTTGCGCCAGCTGATTAATGACTCCCAGTCCTTCTCGTCTGATTTCCATCTGCCGCACTTCTCTGTGGAGAGCGGACCTGCTGCCAGCCAGGTTCTTGTCATGGGGCCTGATGACTTCATTGTTGTGGCTGTAAGGTAAAAGAGTTGCTTCTCTCACAATATGCTCAGAGGGTGGGAGCAGCGAGAATAAAGCAGTTTCAGCAGGACAGGATGGAGCCATCCCTGAAGCTCTGTCACAAGAGGTGGGAGGTTTCCCCCCCAAAACACAACTAGCCTAGAGCTGCAGCTTCTAGCCTGTTGGGTTAGCCCATGGTCTGCCCCTCAGAGAGCCTCAAAAAGTAAAGTTTAGTGAGAGACGTTGTACTTTTCTAGACAAGATTTGTGGTCACTGAAGAAATTTTGAATTGATCCTTAAAGTAAAAACAGCATTCCCAAGCCCCCGAGCCCTCATGGGGCTGCTCTGTCCAAGTTAGCCCTGCAACAAGAATGGAGATGGAGATATGGTGGGATGGAGATATGTGAGCTGTGAAGGCTTTTGAGGTACTGCACTGCCCCGTGCAACCTTACTAACTCTGCCCACAGCCCTTGTGTTCCTGGTTTGTCCTGAGTCTGCCCCCTAGAGAGGTGATGAATTCAGCAGCATGGAGACAGACTCATCATTTAGAGGAGAATCCTTCAGTACAAGGAGGGTCTGGCCCACCATCACTCATGTGGTCACTATACATGGAGACTCCTCCTGCGCACATCTTACCGTCTGTAAAAAAAACATAGAATATTCTCTGTCAAGCCAAGATGGGAGAAAAAATTGGAGGACTGAAAGCCTCAAGGTGTACAATGAATCATAAGAGGAATGTTATAAGATTTCTTCTTGTTTCTTTTCAGTTCTTTGAATCGTCCCTTTGGCAGTGGAATAATAACACCTTCTGGAATCCTCCTGAACAGCCAGATGTTGGACTTCTCTTGGCAAAACAAAACAATGAACCACTCCATTCCCAGGCCGGTAATGAACAACATGATAATTTTTTAATTTGAGTTGTCTGCACATTTTTTTTTCCTCATCTCCACAATGGTGAGGCTGTTTATTGCCTAGTTAATAACTTAGGAGCTTTCAATAGACAGTTCTCTCTATCTTTTTATTATACAAGCCACTGAAACAGAGTAAGCAGAAGGCTTTGTGTGTATCAGTTATCACTATAATGCAATGTTATCAAACAGCATAGTGCAGCTTCATGTCTCAGGCACCTATTTTTGTGCCTGAAGACTGGAGGATAGCCAATGTCGCTCCAGTCTCCAAAAAGGGCAAGAAGGAGGATCCGTGATAGGCCAGTCAGTCTCACCTCTGTCCCTGGAAAGGGAACAGCTTGTTCTGGAGGCCATCTCCAAGCAATTGGAAGAGAAGAAGGTTATGAGTAGTCAGCATGGATTCACCAGGGGAAAATCCTGCTCAACCAACCTCGTTGCCTTGTGTGGTGGCATCACCAGCTGGGTAGGTGGGGGGAGAGCAGTGGATGTCATCTACCTTGACTTCAGCAAGGCTTTCAATACTGTCTCCCATGACATCCTGCTAGCAAAGCTGAGAAAGTGTGGGATAGAGGAGTGGACAGCGAGGTGGGTTGAGAACTGGCTGACTGGCCGAGCTCTGAGGGTGGTGATTGGCGGAGCAGAGTCTGGCTGGAGGCCTGTGTTTGTGACTAGCGGTATTTCTCAGGGGTCAGTGCTGGGTCCGGACTTGTTCAACATCTTCATGGATGACCTTGATGAGGGAATAGTGTCCACCCTCAGCAAGTACTCCGATGATACAAAGCTGGGAGGAGTGGCTGACACGCCAGAGGGCTGTGCTGCCATACAGCGAGGCCTGTACTGCTGGAGAGCTGGGCAGGAAGAAACCAAATGAGGTTTAACAAGAGCAAGTGTAGAGTCCTGCACCTGGGAAGGAACAACCGCATGTATCAGTACAGGCTGGGGGGTGACCTGCTGGAGAGGAGCTCTGTGGAGAAGGTCCTGGTGGACAACAAGTTGGCCATGAGCCAGCAGTGTGCCCTGGTGGCCAAGAAGGCCAATGGGATCCTGGTGTGCATTAAAAGGAGCGTGGCCAGCAGGTCAAGGGAGGTGATCCTCCCTCTCTACTCTGCCCTGGTTAGGCCTCACCTGTAGTGCTGTGTCCAGTTCTGGGCTCCCCTCTACAAAAAAGACAGGGATCTCCTGGAAAGAGTCCAGTGGAGGGCCACAAAGGTGATACGGGGCCTGGAGCATCTCCCCTATGAGGAAAGGCTGAGGGACCTGGGTCTGTTCAGTCTTGAGAAGAGAAGACTGAGGAGGGACCTTATCAATGTTTATAAATACCTTAAGTGTGGGAAACAGAGGGATTTGGCCAACCTCTTTCCAGTGGTCTGTGGGGACAGAACAAGGGGCAATGGCCACAAAATGGAGCACAGGAAGTTCTGTACCAACATGCGAAAGAACTTCACGGTGAGGGTGATGGAGCACTGGAACAGGGTGCCCAGGGAGGTTGTGGAGTTTCCTTCTCTGGGGATATTCAAGACCTGGCTGGGCACCTACCTGGGCAGCCTGCTCTAGGGAACCTGCTTTGGCAGAGGGGTTGGACCTGATGATCTCCCGAGTTCCCTTCCAACCCCTACAGTTCTGTGATTCTGTGATTTTTCCTGAAGCCCAAATGCACTTTAGAGCAACTGTCCTTTGGGAACTTGAATTCAGAATTCTTTTCATGAATTACTGCATTGCAGGTTTAACAGTAATAGACAGAAGAAGAAAAATCTTCAGTTTTTGGAAACAAAAAATTACAGACCAGTACTGGTATCTTCCAGTGCTGCCTTGTTGATTCTTCTTGCTGTGTATTGCAAAACTGTCCCACTTTGCTGAGTTGATACTTTAGGAGTGGGTGAATGGCTCTGTATGTCCTCTGTAAAACTGCTTTGAGAGCCGTGGCAAGAAACAGGCTGGATCCTGTTAACATCGGAGAGCATTGTCATAGTATTGACAATGGCAGCCTTATTAAACTACAGAGGTGTAGTTGCTGTCTCAGATAGAATGAGTAAGAAGTTAACTTGCACAACTCAAACATCAACAAATCCTTTGTCTGCTTGCTGAATTTTTTTGGTGTGTCTTTTCCTCATCTGCAGCAAAATCTCATTCAGCCTCGGAAACGGCCCCTGTCTTTCTTGTTGCCCACCATCGTGAGACCATCTGAGGGGATGTGCGGGACATACCTGTGTCTAGGAGCTAACAATGGGGACAAAGCCTTGAGCAGCATCGTTCAGGTCAGTGCTGTGTCAGGGTGCCCGCTCCCTCAAGCAGCTGCTGGGCTCAACGCCAAGGGAGGGTCTCCTCCTGAAGTGCACATTTTCCATCCTAATGTCCTAGTCTGTGTAGCTCTGGTAGCTCTTTACCCTATGAAAAGTTTTTTTTTTTTTTTTTTTTTTTTTTTTTTTTTTTAGTGCACTCCAGACTAAATTCCTCCCTGCTCAGCACTCACTACAATTTGGGGAGCTCCTCATAATTTATTATTTGTAATTGGGTGAAGTACTTGCCAGTAGCATGACTGTATGTGCAACAGCACTGGATTATTAAAAAGAAAGTTGGCTCCCGTTTTCCTTATCTCTTGAAAAGAATCATTTAGGGCAAAATTAAAGCCAACTGTTGTTTCCTATTGTTTTGTTAGGAGAAATCACATACTGATCTTCTGGCTGTAACAAATACATTTTTAGAGATTATGTCAAGTTCCAGACTTAAAACTCTCCTAATTTAGCAATAACTATGTGACAAAATGCCCATGCAATCCTGAAGAGGTACAATTTTTCTATCAATGATACACAGGCTGCATTTCAAGGTTCTCTTGGTGTATGTGAAAACCTGCATTAGTTCATGCACTTTGGCAAGCAGTTCAAATTCTTCTTTGCCTGATGCAACTGCAGATGTTGGAGCCACCTATTAGGGAGATGCTCAAGAAGTTCACTTCTCCTACTCTCATTTTTACTATTGAGGATCTTTCATTCTCTCGCAGGTTTTGGTAAATGTTTTAGCACTTAACAAGAATCTGAGTGAAAGTTTGTCACTTGGTCGACTTCACCCACAGCTTCAGTCCAACACCTTGCAGGTTGACAGTGAGTATGGATGCTGGGTGTGGTACGGTCTAGAGGTCTGGCATGTTCAGGAGAGTAGCACCATTTCCATAGCATGCTGCTGTGGAAGTGCAATAGCCCAGTGCACAGCTCCCCATGTTGTAGGATCCCTGTTGGGCGCAGCAGGTTTGGGGTCGGACAAAAGTAGTAACCTAGCTTCATCAAAATTTGGAGCCCTTGCTGAGCCATGTTGTCTTGGGAACAGTCCCTGGCCCCTCCAACACCACCTGTTCCAACTCTTTTGGATGCTTCTCACCAACCCTCCCTCTGTCCCAACCCACCTCCAAGCAGCAGTCTTGTCCTTTCCTGAAACCATTTGTGTGATCTGATATTACATCACTGCATATATCCGGATAAACATGATTGTAACCACATCTTCACCCAGACGGGTTATGAAAGCTAGCAGATCTTCACACAGTTTATTACCACTGCCATAAATGATTTTCTGTCACTTTCCAGTCTGTCTCTCTAACTCCAGCAGCTGGGGAGAAGACAAGGCTTAGGACAAGGCTTTTAGGCTGACAGTACTGGAAATTCAGCATCAACGCTGACACACTGGAGACTGTACTGCCAGCTCTTGTCCTTGTTATTGCAAGTCTTGGTCTATTTGGTGTTTTTCATAAAGCTCCATATCTTAGCACAGAGAGCCATATATGATATTTTGTTCTTATTTCACACAAAATACCCAAATTTTCTAGGCCTTTCAATTTCAGATGAAAATCTAATAATGACTGTCAGGTGTGACTCACAGGCTTGAAAACTAAAACATAATTAAAACAAATCCAAAACTTCAAAAATTTGTAGGTTTAGACATTTGGAATCAACAAGATATATGTATGGGTATATGTATGTATACCCATACAAAGTATACGTATGGGATTTTTTGTGTGCCTGCTGGATTTCTCCAGCTGCATCCCATGTTTTGTATCCTCAGGCACTTCTATTCATATGAAAATTACAAAACACCAAATAAACAAAATAAAAGCAGAAGAGTGAACAGCCTAAATTAGGCTGGAAGATTAAGAATTACATAAAGGGAAGGTTGGAAAGCTTATCACATTCTAATTTACAAAGTTGGTAATTTGGCAACTTGGTTTACTGTCATTTGTTTTGGGTTGCTTTGTATCTTACTTTGATTAATGCCATTAATATTATTTTAAATTGAGCTCTTCAGAGCAGGGACTGCCCTTAGTTCTGTAAACAGAAGAATTAGTGACTCAGAATCACAGAATGGTTTGGGTTGGAAGGGACCTTAAAGACCATCCAGTTCCAACTCCCCTGCCATGGGCAGGGACATCTCCCTCTAAATCAGGTTGCTCAGGGACTTGTCCAACCTAGTCTTGAACACCTCCAGGGATGGGGCATCCACAACTTCCCTGAGCAATCTGTGCCAACAACGTATTTTTCCCCTTTTCCAAAGAGGAGGGTCTTCCATGTGTTTGACTGATCTTCAGGGTCTTCTAATTTCCTCCCCTGCACAGAACACTGTCCAACTCTGAGCAGCCTTTGCTGCTGAGAGCATGCTCAGGGCGGTGAAGGCTGGTCCTCCTCGGCCACTCAGCTCACACTATCTGGGACACCTGAAAACAACACAGGCAGTTTTGTAGACACTGGAGATCCCAACAGGATTAAGACAGAGCTTTGTATCAAAGGCAACAGTGGTTTCAGTTACAAACCCCTCTTTTAAAATCCCTACAGGTGAATTTCCTGAAGAAGATATTGAATGTCTTGTAGCCAGGGGCCATGAAGTGGATAAAGTCAAGGTGATCTCCCTAGTTCATGGGGCCAGGAGAACCAACAGTTTCATCATTGGCCTGAAGGATCCCAGAAGCGTGGATGCTGCTGGAGCCACAATATTATAGCACCTCCCAAACAACATACTCACTGAACAAGGCTTTAGAGAGATCAACCCAAGTGATGTGCATGTTCTCAAATGGCTGCCTCCTTCTCTCCAGAGTGAGACCACTGCATACACACACATGTATCTACACTGCTGAGTAAACTTTCTGCATTCCCTACCCAGGATGACACGGGGGATTAGTGGTGCCAACATACATCTCTCTGTTTTTTTCTTTCTTCAAAAAAAATATTTGAAATGTAAGCAGCCCAGTCATTGTTATAGGAATGAAAGGAAGACACCTATCTTTTGGCAGCATCTTATAATTAATTTCAGTCTTTTCAAAAGCCCAATTCTAACCAACATCTTAATTTTAATGTGCAGGAACATTAGCAAAGAAAACAATGACAGGAAAAAACAGCTGCTGATAACACTGTAAACTTCATCTCTGTTTCTTTCCCAAGTTCATTCTTTGCCTGTTGTGTAAGTTAATAATTAATGCAGCCTAATGTAGTGTTTGTAGGTGCCTGTATCCGGAATATCAGGGAGTCCTTTAATGTTCTGTATGGGCCAGCATGCATCCTCCTGTGTTAGTTCCTTTTCTTACATCACTGCATACCTTGAATTTTTTGAGTAAATATTTTGAATCAAGTAGCTGTGTATACTCACTGGAAGACCAATTTTGAACCAGTCTGCCCCTTTATTGGCATGGATCAGCAATTCACTGCTTTTGTTCCCAGAACAGCTGCCCCACCACACGTTTTTGTAACCGGGGCAATGGTTTTCAACTTTTTACAATCTGTGGACCCCCCAGTAGTTTTCTTACATTAGTCCAGCCTCCTCCGTAGTGAATTTAGGCTTAGTGGTAATGGGCTTACTTTGCTTAGATACTTTCTGGAGATATCTTTGAAATATTACACATACTTTTAAAAATTCACAGACCATGGAGTGAAAACCACATGGAAACAGATGAGGTGGATTCAGGGCTTTCCTTACACTGCCTTATCTCAGTCTGCTTTGAAAGCCTGAGTTGTATAATCCCTACAGAGAGGCTTGGGATTTTCTGCTTGCTAAATTCAGGCCTGTACTTTGGCTCAGGTGGCTGTTAGAAAAGCTGAAGAGAATGAGAGAAAAGGTACAATACAAAGCAAAAACTACTGATATGTTTTTCTGACCATAGCACAAAATACAGAATATAAGAATACTTCTGCATTTCTTGACTTGAAAAAAGGAAAAAAAGCACCATATCTGTTCACTGCACCATTTCATTCAATCTGTTTGTACATTTCCTCCCATTTTAATTTAATTTAATTTTATTTATTTTATTTTATTTTGTTTTATTTTTGTTTATTTTTACTAGAAAGTTAGATAGAGCTACCTGGCACTAAAAAATCTGGAATTTGATCATTTTCTGAATTCTAAATTGTGATGATTTCCTTCATGGTGCAAACATGTCTATGGCCATTGTACTTATTATATATGTATGTCTGCTTGTTGTTGTCTTGGTCTGTTGTTTGATGCACGTTAGCCCAACTGTCTTTCTGAGGGACCCTCTCAGACACCAATTTGTTTGTAATGCACCTCCCTCACACAAGCTGCCATTTAGCACAGGGCATGCGTGGGTTGCTTTGAGGTGGTCAGGAATCTACCATAGATAATTGGACTAATCGTTCCTGACACCAACCAGCTGAGCATCTCAAAGCATCTTACGCTAATTCTTGCACATTGTGCTGAGGAGGGAGAGAGATGTTTTTATGCTCCACTGAAATGCAGCCACCCATGAGGCAGCTACTTAGCAGATGGGAACATCTACATTATTTTCTATTACAAAAGTGTTAGTGGCCTCAGCCAAGAGACAGGGCAATTACAGTGTTATCTTTGGGAAGTTGTACACTGTGTCACCAAACTGCCTGCATGGCAAGAAAAAGCTTTCCTCATGAGGGGAACCTCAAATCTGTTTATTTGTTTTTCTGTCTTAGGCACTAGAACTCACCACTGCCCAAAGCTGGAGCATTCACAAAACATTACATGTCATGCAGCAGACCTCCTCAGGTTTAACAGGAAGGGGAGGATGCATTTTTGTGTGTTGAATCATACTGGGGAAAATTTGGGACTTTCTGGTAGAGGACAGCAGTAATGTGTTCCTCAGACATGGAGGTCTACTGGGCACAACTGCAAAATAAATAGGCAACTTCTGCTACTGTACTTTACATAACATATTACAGAACACTTTGAAATATAACATTCCTATTTATTCATTCAATTCTTTTCCCAAATTCACTTTTGATGCTGGAAACTGTATACTTTTGTAAGATAAAGACTATGGTCTTGACTCAAAAGGGCACTTAAAAGCCCCAAAGTACGATTTCAGAGCAATTAACTGGAATCTTAAAATAAAGCATGTTCTTAAGTGCTCTGTTGGATCATGGCCTATGTTGCAAAAAAGAGAAAATTTAGAATAATTGGAAGATGGGTCTTAGTCCCCAAAGTAATGGCTAAGAGAAATAAAGATATTTTGTATTATTTCCCATTTTCTCTGTTTAAAATGGCATCAGCGTAGCACAGATGTATTCAGTACAGAAACCTTTTATAAGGTAATTGGCCCAGCATCTCTGGTACTTTGAGTCAATGTGTTGTGAGGAGATTTGATCAAATTAATTTGTGGCACCACTAAGTTCTTTTGTACAGGTAAGATAGACATTGTGAAATAAAGGGCCATATCTGGAGATGTGGGTGCACAGTATCTGCATTGATTTCAACCCAACTATTGCAGACATCTAACAACTCTGGAGCAGAATTTGTCCTGAAACTTTTACATTGAAATGTCTGAGGAGCTCAGAACACAAAATACAGGATGGATGAGAAAAACAATAAATAAAATATTATAAAAGAACAACAAAAAAAATAAACAGATGCCTTTGTCAAATGTAACTATTATGGTCTCAAAAGCAATCCACTTGTTTCAGTTCACATTTGTGTTGCTCTCCATTGACATATGCAGTTTTTTACATTGGGATAAGCTGATAACAGGATCTGGCACTAAGTGTTGGCTCAGTCAGTGGTTTCTCACAAAGGTTCAATGCCATTAATGAGTGCAGTTAACAAGCAGTGCTTTGCTAGCTCTAGATACCTCTGTTGACCTGTGTGTGTCAAGCCCAGAACACTGCATATAAAAGCCTAAAGGAGGGACAAGGCCAAGGCTGACATCCAGGGGGAATAAGGATGCTCTGGCCTCTGCCATGCCATTCTGTTCCCATCGTTTTCCTGTTCGGTGCATGGACATGGGGACAGGCTGGAGCCTGCATTGCTCCCACCAGCCTGGGCTGGGTGAAACACTGCTGAGCTCACTGGGGTTGTTAGAGCCACACTGCTGGTGGTGCCTGGAATGAGGAAAGGCTGGAGGCCCCTGCTGCCACTCAGCATGGGTGTGGGAGCAGCTCCCTGGGCGTCTCTGCATGGTTGTCCGTTGTTCTGCCACCGCTCCCTGTCAGCCTTGCTCCTGCTCCCCACACCACTTAATGCCTCGGGCCTGGGGGCCACAAGGGGCCTACAAAGGCAGAAGACCTAGGTCCTGTGTCTGCCCTGTGATCTTGCCCTGCCCTGTGCAATGCTGCCAGCATCTTGTCAGAGGGTCTGCCAGCTGAGGTGATGGGTTTCTTCTCAGGAACGTTCATCTCTTTCATGAACGACAAAACTGTATTTATCACGCATCAAAGATGCTGCAGATTTTGAAGTTTTAGGACAAATCAGGTGGAGTGGGAAGAGCTCCTGCAGCACACAGATGTTTTTGTAACAGTATGGGAAAGATCTTTCCAGCTTCTGTGATGGACTTCTGCACGTTGGCCAGAGAAAGGAGAGCTCTGGCAGGCAGAGAGAACTTCCAGAGAGGCAAGGTACCACATGGAAATGAAACAGGCTGGCGCAGAGGGCAGAAGGGATTTCACAGCTGTAGCTCTCAAGCACCAAAACGCGCTGCCCTCGAAGGGCCCTCCAGTGGCCAGAACATTTTTAGATGCAGATTGTCTTCTGGAGCTGAGCCTGTCACAAAGTCCTGTGTGACCACAGCTACTTGACAGTCATGGCTCTTCCTGCTGCCTACAGGCTGCTTGTCCACCACAACTGTCCTCCAGCACCTCCACAAAGGCAGGGAGATGCTAACACCATGGCATTCCCAGCCTAGCTCTCGGGTTTGCAGCCAGCTGCCCACCTCTCTCTTTTTCACCACGCTCACTCACAGATTAACAAAATCCTAGATAGCTACAGTCCAGTAATCAAAAGCGATTACAATCACAACACAACAGATTTTCTCCCTTCTCTCTATATAAGTGAGTGCTATACCGGTATTAGAGGAGAAATCATTCTGTTCAAGTCAGTATGAGCCACGAGTCCACCTTCTTTTTCCTTACAGTATCTTTCCTTTTAAAATACCGTCATATAAAAGTCCATGTAAGTATAACTGTAATCTTGATTATCCTGATATCAAATGCATTTCTCTGTTCTGTTTGCGGACAAGGACAAAGTTCAAATACAGCTGTCTTTATGTGCTGTGAATAGCTCTCATTCTTCACTGTGACTG
Source organism: Heteronetta atricapilla (assembly GCA_011075105.1). NCBI lineage: Eukaryota > Metazoa > Chordata > Aves > Anseriformes > Anatidae > Heteronetta > Heteronetta atricapilla. The sequence goes on from CM021750.1 coordinate 637,412, forward strand.
CTCAGCAGGTGACATTGTATTAGCAGGCATCATTCATTCTGCAGCAAAGCTTTGAAATCCAAACCAAAAGTAGGGTCTCCCTGGGGAGAAGCTCTACAAACATTGAATAACAGGCCAGATCTGGCCTGATTAATCTGTGGTCTCAGTTGTGGTGTACCAAGGCCAGGCAAGAGCTAGAAATATTCAGGCTACACAGGGTGGATCCAGGCTGTGTACGAAGCTTGGCTGAGCTGTGGTATGTTCTGGAGATCTGCCTACAGCTCACATTGCTGCAGAGATGAGGCTGCACATGCAGACAGCAGGGTACCAGGGCAGTGGTGCTTGAGATACACTCTGTAGTTCCCCCCTTGCTTCCTCAGACTGCAAAGTCCAGCTGGGGAAAGTCCCCCTCCTCTCCTCTCATAGTCCCGCATATCATGTTATTACCTTCTCACCATCAGCTGCCTCTCAGTCTCCTGCTCCACACATTGGCAGCCAGAGCCAAGGGGCTTCCACCAGCTGCAATGTACCAGGCAGCCAACCCCCTTTGGGGTCCTCCAGCTGCTGGCCTTAAGCAAAGATGTCTCATGAGGGTCCTCGGTCGTGTCCTTTCACCCTGGTGTCCCTTCAGCTCTATCTTCCCCTTACTTCCTTACACTCATGGCAAAGCTATTTCCACCTCTGATAGCATGGAGATTCTTTTCAATCATGCAGGGTTTGTGCCAGTTCTGGCCTTTTGCAACAGTGAGCAGAAGCATAAGAGAAAGCAGCATGTTATGAAGTAATAACTGGATGTGGAAGATGGCAAGCTGCTAGTGAAGGAAGGGCGTTAAGGAAGGGCGGTTTTTTTTTTTGTTTGTTTGTTTGTTTTTAGCTCCATGTGTGACAGACACAGTAAGGCTATCTGCACAGAGCCCCTCAGCCCAGAGCAGAAAGTTGAATGTCTGGAGCACTTGAATGTCTGGAGCAGATCTCAGCGTGCTTCCAGAAAATACCCTACTTTCAGAAAATTCAGTTGTTCACTTTCAGAAAAATAATGCCCTATTTATTATTGTTTGTTATGGTTTATGGCATGTGCTCTGTGCTAATGTAGATAACATATACAAAAACAAGCAAACAGAAAAAGGACAAGTTTACATTAAGATTGTAACTAGGACAAACACAGCAGGATTTGGTGGAAAACAGGGATTTTTTAGAATTGCCTTATGGTCTGTGTGCTAGATGGGGAAGTGCATTAGCTTTTATGGGAAGATCAGACTGGTAAGAGGAGGTTAAACGCATCCAAGTTAAAAAGTGTGTCCTTGCATAGAGGAAAGTATAAAGAAAAACGTGGAAGAAAGGTAATTCTCAGATACTGAAGAAGTCTTTTAACTTCCAACTCTAAAGCGATGAACAGAGTAAAACAAAGCCCAAGAAACATCTACTGTAATGTGAAAGGCTCATGGCAAAGAGAAACTCCCTGACAGAAAATCAAACGTGCCCAATGTTCCTTGTTGCCGACCCATGGCTGATGCCCCATCTCATCTTCTGGTATTACTGAGGGAATTTCTCAGCAGCTGGGAAAGGGTTACTCACCAGGGCCTTTACTCGCGACGTTTTGGACTGGGAAGTGAGCTTGAGCTCTGGGACAAGGTGCATGCACCCCAGCTGCCACTCACTGGTCCCAATATCAAGGTAGCATTGCACCTGTAACCAAAAATGCCAGCACAATTGCAAGTCTGGATTATGGGATCGTGCCCATTGTCTGCCACCTCACCTAGCCCCACTCTTCATGACTTTGTACCCCCATGCTTCTTCTCAGACCTGTATGATGCCTCCTGTTAGGGAAGAGAGGTGGGAGGAGAGGCAGGGCCCCATGTCCCAGAAACAGAAGACATACATGAAGAAGGACAAACAGAAAAATCCTTTAGCAAAGAATTACTAAATGTTTGTCCTTCAGCAGGCAATGTTTGAACCACAAATGCTAAGTGAACAATCTACTTAAAGTTTTCCATACACCAAAAATATTTGATATAAAGATAAGCCACATAGCAACAGTTTTTTTTTTTTATGTAATGGATTTACATGTCAATTTAAAAAATCAGTTGTTTTTTTTTTCTTGTCTTGCCAGCTAGAGTGGCAAATGAGATTTGAAGTTACTGCATTTAGAAGGTTTTGCAAAAAAAATGTCTTCCTCTACTCATGCCATTTATACTGGTTATTTGGCAGTAATCTGCATACAGCCAGTGTCAGGAGGGCTGGATCCAGCTGTGCAGATCCATGGGCCTGCGCACCCCTCTTGAAGACAGAACTTAACTCAAGTTGGTAATGTTAACCATGCATTTTTTTTAGGATCAAAGTCTTAATTTCCACGAAGGATTATTTTACTAGCTTTAAATAGTAAGAGCCATGTGCTTCTTTTGTTTAACACAAGTAGATAATCACTTTCTGATTAAAGCAGTGGCTGTCAGGAAGAAAATCAGACATTTCTGCAATGGCATTGTCTCTTTATGATACTTCAGTTTTCCCATGTTAATAAAGGTTTGCAAGATAGGATGCACGTTCCTGGATGGACTCTGTGCCCTGCAAGCTCCTATATGGTAGATCCCTGTTGTAATCTTCTATAAAGGTCTTATACTTTTTTTTTTTTTTTTTTTTTTTTTTTTAAGCTTCAGGCAGGAAATGCCTTTTATTACTTTACAGAATGGGATACTAAACTCACAGCCTCCAGGGCTGTCCCAGGCAAAGGGTCACTCATCTGGCTGGTTGACAATGCAGAGAATCCTGTCTCCTGTGGAAGGACTCATCCCAACATCCAGTGCAGTGGGCACACCGCTTTTTCCGCCTCTTGCCACCTGCTGCAGGACACATCGCTTGGAGATACAGCATCAGGACCATCAAACTGGAGCCATGCTGCCCACCAGCCTCTGACACCAGTATGAAAAACAGCTTTTGGTGTGGGTGCCACTGCCTGACCCAACACAGCAGAGCTCTCTGACTGTACACCACAGGTCTGTTTGGTGGCTTTGGGGCAAAGCTAGAGAGGGTGTCGGTGTACCCGGGCAAACCTGGGGGTCAGGCTGTCTTCGAAGGGCAGGCAATGCTTCTCCCACCCACGCGTGCGAAGCAGCCTCCAGCCCAGCAGGCCTCTCCTCGCCTCCGCGCTGCACGAGGCGCCTTTGTGCCCGTCGCTGGCCCCTCCGGGGAGCCTCTACGCGGACAGAGCTCCTCCGCCCCGGGTAAGCCCGCGTCGAGGGGTCCCCAGGCACCAGCTGCGAGCGCCTCGGGGCCGCGGCAGCTTGCAGAGAAGATGGCGGCATCCCTCGGGCAGCGTCCGCAGGGGAAGGGACGGAGGGGTCAATGCGGGCACCGCGGCGTCCCCGTGCCCGGCCGGGGGCTGCGGGCGGTTCCCGCCAACCCGCGGCCGGGGCGGCGTCCCGAGGGCCCTGCCAAGGCCCAGCGGGGCCCTCACGGCGCAGGGGCCGCCACAAGGCGCTGTCCGCCGGCCGTGACCGGGCTCGGGCTGCTCGCCCCGCAGCCGCTGCGCGGGTCAGGGCTGCGGCCTTGGGGGTCCCCGCCCAGCCGCGCCACCGGCGCCCCCTTTGTGCGGGGCAGAAACGGCGGCGCCTCGGGGGGCAGCGCGACGAGCGGGGCGAGCGGCGCCAGCAGCGCCGAGTCCGCGGCTCCCGCTCCCGGCGGCGGCGCCCTCGGACGCAGGCGCGCGGGACGGGCGGTCACGTGGCCGCGGCGGAGGCGGCGGGAGGCGG
>CM021750.1:641536-806757 GCA_011075105.1 Heteronetta atricapilla
AGCGGCGGCGTGACAGGGGCGGCGGGGCGGAAGCGGCGCCCCGGCGGTGTCAGGGCCGGCGGGGCCCGGAGCAGGCCGCGGCGGGCGCGGGTCCGCCGAGAGATGTCCGGGCTCGGGGCCCGCCGTCGGTGCCGGGCCGAGCCGAGCCGAGCCGAGCCGGGCAGGGCAGCCACCCCCCACTCCGCTCTGTCCGCCCCCCTCTCTCGGCTCCCGCCCGGGGGCCGGGAGCCTGTCGCAGCCGCGGGGGACGGGGCGCGGCGCCGGGCCCGGAGCGTGTCAGCGGGCCCTGCTCGGAGCCGCGGCCTGGGCCCCGCCTGTCCCGGGCGCTTCGGGCCGCTCGGGAGCTGCCCCGCGCCGGGAGGCGGCCGCTGGAAAGGGTGCGGCGGCTGCGGCCCCGCAACCCCCGGGTCAGCCCCGGCCGGCCCCGAGGCCCTGCTCCGAGCCCGTGCCCGAGCCCGCCCGGGGCAGAGGGGCACCGCTGCGGTCCGCAGGGCCGTGCCAAGCGCTGCCTTCACTCCTGCGAAGGGCGAGAGCGCTTCTGGCTGCAGCGGGAAGGCGGGCAGAGTGCGCTGCGCCGTGGGAGCTTCTCGCCTGGTTTAGGTCGTTGTTGCTGTTTTTAGTTTCCTTGCCCTCGTGCAGGTATAGATGGCTTTTAAAGATGTCAACGAAGGTGCGTTGAGATGTCTTTGAGTCCAAGCTTTTGTTTGGATTTCCCCGTAACTCTTCAAGGTGGTAATAGCGAAGCTTCTTCGCTTATTCCCTTGGTTTGATTTCCACGTTTCCATAAATTTAATTCCTTTTAGAACATCTTGGAAAACTCGGGATTCTGATTCCTTCTGATTTTTTTTTGGGGGGGTGGGGGAATGGGGGAAACAGGAAGTAGCAGGCTTTTCTGTTGCTCTCCTTGGCATGGTTTTGAAAGCTGATGGCAAACTGTAGCTTTCTGAGCTTTGTCACGAAGACTTCCTAATCCCTCACCTTCCAGACCTTGTGTGTGTCATTACCTTAACCAAATCGTGAGTAAACTGCGGAAAGCTAGTAGAAAACTATAATAAAATCTTTCTCAATTGAATTTTATTGTAGGAAATGTAGTGCTTCCTGTTGGTGCTTATAGTTCGTGTTCTTTATAGTCTGTCTGGTTCTCTACATATATACAACTAGAGCATCTTTCAGTATTTCACGTATGAGAAAGCAACCCCAAAAAAACAAATTTGGTGTTCTCAAAAAAGAGTCACCATGTGAGATAACCACAACTTTGGGATTTATTGACTTTTTTCCAGTCAGAGCAAGTATTCCCAGCTTCTGTGGGTATCTTGTGGAGCAAGAAATGAGCACCTCAAGATACATGTCTGTAATGTCTGGGTCTGCAAACCTCTGGACTAAACATACTGCACACAGTGAGGCACCAAGGTGTCTGCTAGGAATTCATATGCTTTTCAAATACCTGTATTCACTGAGCCATGTGGCTTCTTTTTAAAGTTAGCTGGCTTTACCAGGAATTATTTCACAGTTGTACTGAAGCCTGACTCTCCTGTTAAAAGTCATAAAGCAAAAGGGGAGGGAGGGCTGCACACAGACCTGATCTTTTATTGAGAAATGACATTTCTCATTATTTTATAAGTACAGAAAAAAAGTACAGAAGGATATTCCATTAGACTTCAGATTTTGGTTGGAAAAATTCCCAGGCAGCGCTCTCCAGCCATTCTCTATAGAAAGGCTGTTCAGCTCTAGAGCTTGCAGGGAGGAGTTGTTAACATCAGGCTTCAAGCGATGCAGTAATTTTATGCTATTCTACTAAAGAAATAGCTGCTCTCTTTAAGAAAAAAAAGGGGGAGGGGGAAGGGAAAGGGAAAGGGAAAGGGAAAGAAAGAAAATGCATAGGGAAACCTGAGAAATCCAGATCCCCACCTGCATTTGTAAACTAATTATTAGTGTTTTCATTTTTTAGATGCTTAAAATATTTGAACTTGAAAAATATTGGGGTATAGAGTTAAATTCTGATGAGCAATTGTAATATCCCTCAGGTCTTCTTAGGTATGATACTGTCAAAGATTGCATGCCTCTGTAGTAGATATTAAATATTTTAAATTTATATGGTTAACCTGTTTAATAGTTCAGTTACGTTTTGATTTTCTAATACTGTATTGCTTGCTCTTGGATGGAAGCTGGAGTTGCAGTTTCATAGATATACTAAATGTAAAAGATTTGCAGAGGCAAAAGATTTTGGTACTGAAGATATTGATGGGTTAAAGTGGCTGTCACAGTTCAATTGCATTTGGAATAGTGAAATTTTATAGGCCATTAGCGTCCCTCTGAAGGACAGAAGGTGTGATGTTGATATCTGTTTCAAAATCATGTGGTCTCTATTGAGAAATACAACTGCTGTGGTGTGCAGCATGTGCAGTGCCCGCTGTATGAACAGCAGCACTTACGCTTGGCAGCGTGTCGACCTGAGGCAGGGAAGATGCTTCGTCAAATTCCACGTGAGAGATGTTCCAGCTGTTTGGCAGATGACTAAGTTTTTTTCTTCATGTTTGTTTATTGAGACAGTGGTTATTGTGTATTCTGTCTAACACTTGCTCTGTCTTGTTTTCAAATTCTTCTGTCACTTCCAGAGCAGATCACTCCTTATCTTCAGCAGGAGCTACCTCGTGCGGATAACATTTCAACCATGTAGCTGGTGTGTTTCTTAGTTTGTACGCCTTGATAGCTGAAGGTTTGGCACAAGATGGTATGAGAAACTGATTCTCTAGTGACCTGACTGATTAGAAGACAGAGAATTAATAATAATAATAATAATATTAATAAAGGTTTCCAGTGATGCAACTGGATTGAAAGTTCAGCTACGCTTTGGATTGCATGGGAGAGGTAGTAGTGGAAGTGTTCCGTAGCCCAAGGAGCATGGGATTTTCATCAGTCTCTTGGGTACCGGAGCTCATTTCCTTTTCATTGTGTCCTCTGTTGCTGCTGCTAACAGCAGCCCATCTGCGTTCTGAATAGCCCTTCCAAAATTGTTGTTGACATACTTACAAATAGGAACAAGAAATGAATTCTGGTGTGTGTGTGTAGTGACTCTCATGCTGTGTCACAACAAATAACTGTTCTTCATGTATTTGGGGAAAAGAAAGATGAACAGTCAGGCTTACACAGAGTGTAACTGGTGTGAGAGCTTGTATAAAGAAGAGAGGTGGTCCGTAGACTCGGCAGCACGCAAAAACCATCCTCTTTTTGGAACTGGGAGGACTGTTGCTGCCTTCTCCAGCTTGAATGAGTAGTCTTGAATGGTAGTCCAACATAAGAGTTTGGATCAGACTCGTGCAGTAATTGAGAAGTGCAGCAGAAGAATGATGCCTTGTCTAAGTTCGTTTGTCCTTATATAAGCTGATAATTTTGGGACAGGAAGTGGCCTGTATTGAGTTGTATATGCAGGAGTCTGAATTTTAAGTTTGTGACCTATGAAAGGGAATAATGTATTTACTCCCAGTAAAAGACACACGCTGTTATCTTCTCCAGGTCCTATGCTTATCATTTTAATTTTATATTTATAACTCTTTCAAATAAGTGACATTCCAGACTCCTGAGCTGGTACGAGATTCTACTTCTCCTTATGCTTTCTGGGTAGTACTTAGAGAGGCCTAATTAGATGTAAGCCTCTGTTGCGCATACATGTGTGCGGGCACACTCTCAGAAGTCTCTTGGATGATACAAGGAAATCATGAAGATTTTTTCTGCCTTGTTTCCTGCTAAATTAGCAGTTTGGCTTGTGTAATACATCACTTTCCAAGCAGTGGGTGGAGAGAACGTGAGAGATGAGGAGGGAGAGGGCTCAATCTGACAGTTCTGATGGGTCTCTGCCAGCTGTTCCAGAGAAATGGAGGAGTTAGCATTTGCAGATTTGGGACTACGGCTGCAGGAGCTGAACCTCTCAAGGAAAACACATTACCAGTTTTTTTTTATGGAGGTTCAGTGAAGAGTAACATGGGACAAGAAAAAGTGTCTCATTTTCTGGTTGCAATGTGGAAGGTGTTCCTTTTGAGGTTTTCTTGGGGTATTTTTCCCATCCCCACAACAATACATTGCTGTCTAGTTCAGTTGCATCCTAGTTTTACCATCCTAATCAATCAGGAAAATCTCAGAATAATCTTGATTTTTAACAAAAGCCACACCTACATAGTATGTGTTTATGATGGTTTTGGTTGGTTTGTGTTGTAGTCAGGGGAAACATTCTCCTTACAAGTGCTTCGTATCAAAATAATTACTTTTAAGGCATTTATATTCGCTTAATTTTTTTCTTCATACTTCATAATGTTTCAGGATTTTGTGTGTTTTAGTGAAATTTCATAGACTTTCATTACTGGGAGGAAGAGCCTAATGAAGTATATTCTTCAGTTTTCAGTCAAATTCAGTTCAGGACTGGTAATCACAAGAATACCTGCTGTTGTTATACTGACACTTAGGAGCCTCTGGAAGAATGTGGGGATAAAGGAGTACCTGTGGGGTACATCAGCCCAGACTGGTTCAGCTGGGGCTAAATTCAGCTTCAAATAAAAACCTTGTCACAACAGACGCAATGAATAGGTTGCTACTTGAAAAGGTGTTTTCTCATAGCCTTCAGAAGATGAGATAAAATAGTTTATTGTCAACATGCATCTAATTTTAAATAGCTTCTCATTTTACTTGTTTGCTGAATGCGTTGATGGGTCTTAATGAGAAGTTTTATACTGCAGGACTCTGTCACAGTATTCGTCTGTTACAGGCTATGGTATCTTCCAAATAGGAATAGCCTTAATATATGAAATTAACAATTCAGCTAATGAGCAGTATTTGATCAGATGCTATGCCATGTAGACTGTAGCTTCCAAGAGTGCCGGTTAGCTTATGGCAGAGAGAGAGGGCTGGGAGCCTTGTTTGTATCTCAACAGTTGCAAATGGGAATCTTCCTACATGGCTAACTTACCTGCAGTAAGTTCCAGAGTTCTCATCTTGCCTTCTTATTTGTAAAGCAGTCTTGGTGATCAAGTCAGTCAACTTCCATTGACATAAAAATTAATTGCTCAGATGGAGACGTGTCTGCTGCAGCATGGCATATGTTGCAGAGTTTCAGCCAAGTTCATAAACTGTAGTTTCATAAAACTTTAACAAGCTAGCGTTCCACTAAACAACCTGCTATCAAAATGCGTCAAGATAACAAAAGGTCATATGTGCTATAACAAGTTGTAGTTTTCTATTTTTTGGAAACATTGAGGTTTTAGGCATTTTATGCCTGAGGGCTATGGGAGTTTAGCAGAAAATTAGAAAATTATGAAAGCAGTGAGTAGTTGTGCATCAGAATGAATGTAGCCTGCCGTCCTGTGCACGCACTTGTTTAGTTTTCTTGACATCTGGGGAAGTGTAAGTTCAAAGCAAAACTTTTCCTATTGATCAAACTCTTAAAAAGGCTGTTTTTGTGGATTCTTTGGTGTCTGCTAAGGTATTTCTAGGCATTTCCAGGGTCCCTATCAGGCAACTTATTGTAATGAAAGCTGGACGTAATGAGCCACTGTTAATTAGTTATCTTCCATAACCAAATTTGGTATTGTTGGATGTGCTCAAGGGAATGAAGACAGCAACCTTCTCCCGCAGCCTGGGCTAAGTGCCCTCACTTTGCTCCTGGAGCTGGCGAGGGCAGCCCACTGCTGCCCACCCTCTTCATCTCCACAGTGGTTTTGGGTCTGTGGATCTGCTCCTTGCCCTGCACCTGACAGGAGGGAGGGTCCAGAGCCCCCTCAGGATGGAGAAGTAGAGGAGCAAAAAGCCCCTTGGTGCCTTGTGCCGAGGAGAGTGGTCAGGGGACATCTGTTTGTAAAAAGGGTGAAAAGTTGGAAGGAATGTGGTATCCACTTCACGGCATGGAAAGAAAGCATTTTTAGCTTTGGCCTAAGTTTAATGAATGATACTAAAATGTCAAATTTCATATTTTGTTTTGGCCTGTTATCTTGGTGTCTGGCCATGGTATTTACGTGGGCTTGCATAGTCTCTGATATAGCTGGAAACAGCGGAGTTACTGCTTATATTTTAGCCAGCCTGGTCTTTTACTTGGCTCTCTGCGGCTTCTTGAATTACAATGCATTTTAGAAATACAAGAAGTTATCAGAGGTTGAAAAGTGTTAGGTGTCTATGAAAGTGCTACAAGCATGTATGATTTAATGTGAATACTGTTTCCCTCCCTTGGAGATGTTGGGCAGGCAGAAGAGCAAAGCATAATAATAAGGCTTTTAAAGCTATTAACTTGTTTTCTCCATAGAAAATACCAAATTTCTGCTTCGTCTTTGAGTTTTGTTCCCTCACCTGCTTTCTCACTGATGAGCAGGTTTGCATGTAGGCAGAAAATTTGCTTGAAAACCAGCACTGAGATGTTAATATAAATCATCCTGATTTGGAGGGAGGTGTTTTGTTTTTGCTGAAGCCATTAGTTTTACTCTGCTGTGTTTTCATTACCTTGAGAGGTTTGAGTGCAACTTGATGAAACCGTGAACAGAAGCATGTTCTGGGGATGGATTTGCCTCACTGTGTTGGACATCTGCAATAAAAATGTCCATGTGAGATCTGAGGTGGTTGTGTGCGCTCATAATGTGCTTCTGACGTGAGATTAGCAGGTTAGCCTGAGCTGGTTTAGGTGTCTGCTTATGGAAGGTGAAATGCATTGTAGTTGTGCCAGTTCCTTTTTTTAAAAATAAAAACTAAAAAAAATAATTTGATCTAGAAGAGTTTATTTTGAAACAAACAAAAAAAGGAAAAAGGACATTAGAGTATGATCTCTTTTTCAGCCAGAGGGAACACACAGGAAGTATACAGTTTTTTGCCTCTAACAGAAGCTTTTTCTAGATCCTTGTTCTTAGTGTTTGCTCTTAATACTTGAATATAGGAAGAAGTGCTATTATTATTGCTAAGGAGAGGGGTAGAAATTGCTGCAAAACTGTGTTTTAAAGAAATGAGGTATTCACTGTGTTATATTGAATATTTTTGTTACTTTGCTTCCTTGTCTTATGAAACATGATGGTTTTCTTTCAGGATTACGTTTTTGGGAGTTACTTTTAACAATGTTTGCCAGCTCGGAATTAACTGAAGACCTGTTGTATGCCACAAAATAACTGAAGTTGTGGAATTGGCTTTGGTAGGTAAAAAAAAAAAAAAAAGTATATGATGCCTTTGAATATTTCTTGTTCTTATACAATCTCCTTCAGACTGTCCATTGTCTGCAGTGCTTGTGTGTGTTGGATGGGCAGGGCTGGGCTGTACTGAGAGCTGACTTCTCAGTTACCATGCTGGGTTACAGGCATTTAATGTGAGGTTTCTAGCTGTTTGCAGCCTTCCTTCCAGAGAAGGACATCTAGCATGGGTTCACCAAGGATAAATCATGCCTGATCAATTTGGTGGCCTTCTAGGATGGAGTTCCTGCATCCGTTGACAAAGGAAGACCGACCAATGTCCTCTACCTGGACTTGTGTAAGGCCTTTGGCACGGTCCCACATGACATCCTGATCTCCAGATTGGAGTGATGTGGATTTGGTGGGTGGACCATTCAGTGGATCAGGAACTGGCTTGGAGGCCACTCCCAGAGTGGTGCTCAGTGGCTTCATGCCCAGGTGGAAGCTGGTGACGAGCGGTGTCCCTCAGGGCTCTGTCCCTAGGACTGGTGCTGTTTAACGTCTTCATCGACGACATGGACAGTGGGATCGAGCGCATGCTCAGCAAGTTTGCAGATGACGCCAAGCTGAGCGGTGCGGTTGATACCAAAGAAGGCAGAGATGGCATTCAAAGGGACCTGGGCAGGCTGGAGAAGGGGCCCACGTGAACCGCATCGGGTTCAACAAGTCCAAGTGCACGGTGCTGCACCTGGGTCAGGGCAGTCCCAGACATGAGCACAGGCTGGGAGAAGAGCTCGCTGAGAGCAGCCCTGCAGGGAGGGACCTGGGGGTTCTGGTGGATGAAAAGCTCGACACGAGCCAGCAGAAGGCCAACTGCATCCTGGGCTGCATCGACAGAGGGGTGGGCACTGACAGTGGGTGGAGGGAGGTGATTGTGCCCCTCTGCTCTGCTCTGGTGAGGCCCCACCTGGAGTGCAGCGTCCAGGTCTGGGGCCCCCAAAACAAGAAGGATGTGGAGCTGTTGGAACAGGTCCAGAGGAGGCCACAAAGACAGAGGGCTGGAGCACCTCTCCTATGGAGAAAGGCTGTGAGAGCTGGAGCTGTTCAGCCTGGAGAAGAGAAGGCTCCGGGTTGACCTCATCACAGCCTTTCAATACTCAAAGGGTACATATAAAAAAGATGGAGAGTGACTCTTTGCTCAATCAGTTATTGACAGGACAAGAGGGAATGGCTTTAAACTAAAAGAAGGGAGATTTAGATTAGAAGGTAAGGAGGAAATTCTTCACTCAGAGGGTGGTGAGACACTGTAAGAGGTTGCCCAGAGAAGCTGTGGATGCCCCATCCCTGGAGGTGTTCAAGATCAGGCTGGATGAGGCCCTGGGCATCCTGATCTTGTGGGTAGTGTCCCTATGGCAGGGGGTTTAGTACTGGATGGTCTTCCGGTCCTTTCCAACCCAGGCCATTTTATGATTCTGTGACATTTGGGCTGCTTTCATGGTGTTATCTGTAATGCCAGAGCTTGAACTTCCATGTTGCTGGAACTCGCCCAAGCTGAATTGGGAATGTATTGCATGTTTAAGCTTATTTTTAGGTATTCCTTTGACGTTATAACAGTGATTCTTAGCTGTATCTAATCTCTTTCTGTAACATTATGGCAATTGCTTACTATCTAATTAAAAGTCTTTTCGCCAAAAGCAATTATGTAATTTTAGTCTTTGTATCATAGACACACTGTGTTTGAATAGATGTGGTCACTGGTCAGATTTAATGAGCTCCAAGGTCACTGTGCTAGTCAATAAAAAACGTGTACATGGTTGTAGGAGGATAATGCGTTGTTAACAAGTCTTCAGTAAGGACGGTGCTGTGATCAGGCTGTTCTTGGGATTTATAGGTGGTATGTTTTGAAAGTATGCCTGTGGGAGGGCATGTGTGTATGGGAGGTATTAAAATAAAGCCATCTTCCTGATAATATTCTGGCAATGCTAAACATCCTTCATTCCCATCCTGAAAAACTTGGTACCTTTATGTATTTTCTCACTGACAGCTAAAACAAAGGAAACAAGAAAGCTTTCACTTGGATTATCCAAGGCATGTTTTTCTGTTGTTTTGATTTCCTTTTATTCCTATTAGGCTGTTTGAACAACATTTTTTCAATGAAGGTAAAGGCAAGGAGGGTTTTGCGTCCTTTGGAAGTCATGTCACTGTTTGCTGCTTACCAGAGACATTTTCTTCTCCTTCTCAGTTCCGGACTCCCTGAAGGACTTGGTTGTAGTTTTGCTTCTGGACTGATATTTCTTCTTGATTCCAGCTCCAGTAGCTTTAAATAATAGCCACTGTGGGGGTGAGGACCCTGCTCGGTGTTGGCTTCTGGAATCTGCTAAGGAATGACATCTGTCCGTGCTTCCCTCTGGTTCTTCTGTGTTTGTGAAGAAACTGCTGTTATCCTTTCCAATCCTTTGTGTAACTCTGAGGAGTACTGTTTCATGCATACAGCAGGATTTTAGTACCTTTAATCAATTGGGCTCCCTGCACATTTTTTTGAGAGGATGCATGTTCTATTGTGACATCAGTTGTGAAAGTTTATTCTGAGTTGTCTGAAATACATCAACAGCTTGTAAATCAATAGTCTGTGTCACAGCAAGGGCTTTGTTTAATATCTCCTCCAAGGTTATTTTGTTTTACTTCATTTGTGTAGGTTTTACTTCATTTTGTGCATTTGCAATGAGGGGAAAAAAACAACACAAGAGGATTCAAGTTCTGTTTAACAAACAGATGGACGTAATCCTAAGATTGAATCAGTCGAGCTCATCTTGGTGTGAGAATACCAGTACACCAGCTTATTTTTTCCCTGGAGACCAGCGCTTCCAGCTGGCAGTGCTGGTGCTCCAGAGCCTGCTGTGTCCCGTGCTTGGGATGCTCCAGTCTTTGTGTGCCATCCCCTGCCACCTGCACCTTGCTGTGGGTACATGGGCATTGGCCAGAAAACTGACACATTGCTGATGTTTTGGCTGTTAGTCTGTTACCTTGCTATGTATCCTCACCTCTCTTAATTCAGCAGCAACTTTTTTAGTAGTCAGCAAATCCTATGTAAGGCCAGCCCTATTATAAACAGGTGTAAGGCACTTCTCATGCTGTTGTAGCTTGCCGCAGTCTGGGGTTGCAGGTAAGTGGTTGCCACGTGGTGGCATTGGGCTTGTGCTTAGTTTCCAGGAACAATTGTGTAAGGGGAAAATATAGAATTGGAAACCTTAAAAAAAAAAAAAAAAAAAAAAAAAGAGAGAGAGAAACATGGGATGGGAGGGAGGCCATCCTTGTGCTTTGAACACACAGAACACACAATGATATTCAGAGATGTGTTGGTGCTGCCGTGTAAGTGTGAACACTTGAGTGTATGACATTTGTTGAGGTTCTGCAGGTCCGTTCAACTCTGATTTTTGCTCATTGGAGATGCCCTCCTAGGCTGCTAGAAGTTAATCTAGGTTACAGGAGTTATTGAAGGGCCAGTGGTTTACCTGTGTGTGCCTATGGCTAAAGGATTTCATGGTTTTTTTTAGGGGGTTTATGTGAGGAGTGCTGAATAAAGATCCGTGCTAATTATGGTCATGGGATGACTTGTGATTTGTGGGAGTCAAATTTATAACCAAGAGATTACAGAATATGTTAGCACGAGGGATGCAGCTGGGATTCATTTGGTTCCGAGATGGAAGACGTGCGGTGTTCTGCCTGAAGAGAACAATAAGATTGCCTGAAGATTTTGCAAACCATTACTTCCTCCTGTCACAGTCAAGATAAATTGTACCTGAATATAGAAATGGACTAAACTGTGTGCCTATGAGAGGGAGAGAAAGAGGTGGATGTGGCAGAGAGGAGCATGATGTGAGAAATGCAAAAAGGGAGCCTCAGCAGCAAACCTGAACAGAGTACCCTTACACAGAAAGGAAAATTTAAAGCTTATTCTTTTCTTAATTCAAGCTTTCCCTGCAGTCTTATGTTTTTCTGAATCAAATGAAACAAGACCTGTGGTCCTTTGGCATTTAGCAAATTATATTTCAGTCTTTTTTATGAGGTGCCATGATTTCAACAAACTATGGCAGATCTGTGCAGGTTGAGGTGAGACTGGTGGAATTCAGTCTAAGGTGCAGTGTTTTTGTGTGTTTTAAACTGCCATTGTAGCAGTCTGGGGTCTTCTGCTCTTGCACAGAGAAGATTGATGCTTCAGAAACTTTGATTCAAATTAAAAAAAAAAAGCATTTGAAGAGTTTGTGATTTTTATAGGAAAAGATGTATTTCTATGGTGTTAGGGATTGTCAGGAATATTCATGTTTCTCACTGGAGATGGAACATACTCATCCCCCAAGTAATTGTGCTTTTTTCAATGTTTAAAATCTTGTGTGATGAGCCAAGATCTCTCTTCCTAAATAGTTTATAGAAGGTTTTTTGATTTCATTTTTTTCCCCCAGAAAGATACTGCTTATTTTACACGGGATGCTCATTCAGGGCACTGAATGGTTCTGCTTTGTCCTTAAAAGATTATTTGTGTAGGACTCCAAGTTATTTTCTTCTGGAAGTCAGTTTATGTGTAACGAATAATACAAGGATGCAGAAAGAAGAAATATCTCCTGGGTAGGGTAACCAACCCAGCCCCAGTGTATGACAATCAGTTAAATCAGCTTTTCAGAGGGTTATCAATTGTCATTCCCATTTTCTGAGCACCTGATGTGAAACTGGAATTTGACTTGATGGAGCTGCTGAGTGCTCAGACCTGTAAGTTAGACACAGAGGAGTCCAGGGAGAAAATAAAAGATTTATTTGCCTCAGCGTTCAGTTTGTCTCTGGTATTTTTTTTTTTATTTATATCAGTTCCCCATTTTTAAGATTTCTGTAGTAACAATAACTAACTTATGAAAGCACAGTGTAAACAGATCAGTGACTGTGAAATATTTTTACTTACCTTCAGTGTATGACTGCAGAAGAGTTTGGGATTACAAAATCAGCTTTTCTTTTAATCCCAGATTTTGAGTAGTGTTCAAGAATGGGGGCCTGGTGCTGCACAGTGTGAAGGGAGTAACTGTATGTGAAAGAGATTATTATTCATTAATGCCATTTAGTCTGGGTAGTGTGGTGTAGGGTTGTAAGGGAGAATTAAAAATTGAGTTTTGTATAATCGCTGCCCAGTGAACTTGTGTGCAGAGAGCAGCCTTGGAGCTGTGCATCGTGACTTTCAAGTGCTTGTTTCTTCATTTGTGGTGCTGTCCCTTCAGCAATGTTAGGAGAGCGTGCAAATAATGTAGAGCTGAATCTAAGCTTTTCTAGCACAGTTACACTTCTGTATTATTATTTTTTTTTTTCCCAGCCTCTCTCTACAATTCACCTTGAATCTCTGACTTGTGGTTTTAATTTGTCTTGGGAACTTGAACCTCTGCCAAAAACCCCAGTCTGTATCCTATTTGATGGCATCTCATCCTGAGCTAAACGTTTGTGGTGCATCATATTGAATACTGACAGCTTTGGAGTTATGAGGTCTTGACAGCCTTGCCTGTTGATTTGATTTGTTTTTGACAGTGGTGGTCAGGAGCAGGTCCCTTTTTTAGCTTTGACATCAGCTTTGGCTCGTGATGGAGATGGTTTTAATTCTTTAAGAAATACTAAGCATTGAGTGTGAGAGCAGAGGTAGGAGGCTGAGCTGCTTTGCATGGAGGAGTCCATCCTAGAGCCCTTGTCACAGTCTGTGGTGAAGTGGAAAAATGTGCGGCCTGCCTGTAAGTTGGTATTGTTCACCATGCTTGTAGGGATGACTTCTATCTCAGGTTGTACTTCTGAGTAGATAACTATCATAATGTGACTAGACTCACAGCAAAACTGAGGACGTGTGGTAAGGAAGATCGGGTGGTGAGGAGGACTGTGACCTGGCTGAAGGGAAGAAGCCAGAGGGTTGTGGTCAATGGGATGGAGTCAAGCTGGAGGCCTGCAACTAGTGGAGTCCATCAGGGGTTGGTATTGGGACCTGTGTTGTTCAACATATTAATCGATGACTTGGGTGAGGGAAAGGAGTGTGCCGTCAGCAAGTTTGCTGATGACACAAAACTGGGAGGAGTGGCTGACATGCCAGAATGCTGTGCTGCCATCCAGTGAGACCTGGACAGGTTGGAGAGTTGGGTGGGGAGAAATTTAGTGAAATATAGTGAGGGCAGTTGTAGAGCCCTGCATCTGGGCAAGAACAACCCCAGACACCAGTATAAGCTGGGGACTGCCCTGCTGGAAAGCAGTAAAGGAGAGAGGGACCTGGGGGTCCTGGTGGACAGCCGGATGACCATGAGCCACCACTGTGCCCTTGAGGCCAAGAAGGCCAGTGGCATACTGGGGTGTATCAGAAGGGCTGTGGTTAGTAGGTTGAGAGAGGTTCTCCTCCCCCTCTGCTCTGCCCTGTTGAGACCACATCTGGAGTATTGCGTCCAGTTCTGGGCCCCTCAGTTCAAGGACAGGGAACTGCTTGAGAGCACCCAGCGCAGAGCCATGAGGGTGATTAAGGGAGTGAAGCATCTCCCTTACGGGGAGAGGCTGAGGGAGCTGGGTCTCTTTAGCTTGGAGAAGAGGAGACTGAGGGGTGACCTCATTAATATTTATAAATATGTAAAGGGTGAGTGTCACAAGGATGGAGCCAGGCTCTTCTTGGTGACACCCAATGACAGGAGAAGGGGCAATGGGTGCAAGCTGGAACATAGGAGGTTCTGCTTAAATATGAGATGAAACTTCTTAACGGTGAGGGTGACAGAGCCCTGGGACAGGCTGCCCAGGGGGGTTATGGAGTCTCCTTCTCTGGAGACTTTCAAAACCCACCTGGACACGTTCCTGTGTGACTTGATTTAGGTGTTCCTGCTCTGGCGGGGGATTGGACTAGATGATCTTTCGTGGTCCCTTACAATCCCTAACATTCTGTGATTCTGTAAAATTTATTGCAAAGTCTAGATCTTTCATAAAGTGAAAAACATCAGGAGTGTGACATGATTTGCTGAATTCATTTTTATCTATGCTCAACAGAGAGATGAGGGGGGAAGTTGTGGGCTGGCACAGGAGGAGTACATTTCAGGTAGTAATATGCATAAGCGTCTGAGAACCACCTACATTTTTACAAGTTTTTATAAAGCAAGCATAGCATGCTTAAGATTTCCTTGGACATGAATAAAATAGTTGTCAAAGGCTAAATATCTCCTGGTAAGAATGTTCTGTGGCTTTCCTTCTGTTTTGTTGTACAAAGTATCTGCAGTCCTTAAAGTCAAATTTGGTGTTTCCCCACCTGTCATTCTGTAATTGTAAGTATTACTGTGTGTTCCAGAATTTCCTGGCAGTCAGGCATTGTAGTATTAATACTGGGTGCTTTTTGTCCTCTGTACGATGTGGAGATGAATGTAATCGATTTTAATTTTTTTTCTCCCCCCCACATCTACCCAACTATCATTTAGATCAGCTGGAATACTGTTCAAGGCACGCGTGGAAAGATTCTGTCAGGAAAACACTTCTGTTTGTTCTAGTGGACAAACAACTTGGCTACTGCAATGGCCACGGTTTTCAGAGTCACACAGTTTGTCTCACAGGCCCTCGCACTGGGTCACCTGGTAGGTTTTCTGTCAGTGTTCTTTGCGTGCTGTTAAATGCCATAGTTAGTGTCTTTACACATTGTACTTACTATTTTTTTTTCCCCCCTTCAAAGCATTTTCTTAATGTCTGACTGGCTCCCATTGTTGGACACAATGGTTTTGGATGATCTACCAAACTTGGAAGATACATATGCCTCCTTGTACTCCTCAGCTATGGAAGACTTAGAGGTGGATTTTGATTCAGGACTGGAGGAAGATGAACTGAAGCAGGAGGCTGCTCCTGAAGATTCCACAATCTTTCTAGCTTTTAAAGGAGATATTGGGGATAGAGACTTTGAGCAGAAACTAAATGTCATATTGGAGAATGTGCCTGGCCTTTTACACATGGGTAATGTATTTCTTTATCATTTTTCAATTGTCCTTAAAATGCTTAATGACATTAATTACATTAATACATCATCAAGGTGCTTGTAAAAAGAAGCTGATTGTATTGGTTTTGAGTTACTTAGTTGGTAGTAAGATTTGTGGAGGTTGTTATTTAGTGAGTTTGGGAGCTATACTTCTTAGGCACAGAGTACAAGTTTTTGAAGTTAATTTATTGTTTCAAACTGATTTCATTAGTGAGTTCATTTATTCCTATTCAGCTCCAGTGTTTTACTTGTTTTTTTCTCTTTCATTTCCTTACATTACATAATGCTTTGTATGTGAAAGTGAAACCAGACTTGTCCAAATGGGACATGGTTTTTAATATTGAAACCATCCAATTTAAACTACTGCAGTTGAGAATAGATTTGCTCTGAAATAACTGTGCTAGTTCAAGTCACTACTACTGCTTTGCTGCTGCACTGACTTAACCTATGTGACTTTTTCAGAAGGGGGGAACTATGGAGTGTTCTCATATGGCCCCGTGTGCCCACCGAGGTCTTGTGACAGGCAACTCTAGCTAGTAAGTGACAAAGGCTTTTAGGACAGCATTTTTTACTAGCACAGATAGATTTGGAAAAAAGGTATCTGTCCACTGTATCTTATAAGTAGTTGGAAGTAAGCAGGTATGACTGACAGTGGTATGAAAGGGTACGTGTTGATACCATAGCTGAGTGCTGCAGTATTTGAATGGAAACAAATTCAGTCTGTATCTGTATGAAGTTGCCTTTGTTACACAGAGACGTCTACATACTGGGTTTGTAACAAGTATTAGTGATGGGATTAGTGGATATGATTCAGACTTCAGTTGAGAACGCAGGAAGCAAATTTTTTAAGTTAGTGTCAGATTAGTTTGAAGATGATCAACATGACAAGTTATTTAAGCAGATTCAGAGCAAAACATGATATTCAGAATTAATAAAGGTTAGTAAATAACTTTGGTTTAGACTTAGCAGATTCAATGTTTGAAAAATGAGTGATCATTTACTAACATCTAGATATAATGAAACTGGTAATGCATTTTTAATATGTAAAAGGTTGGAATGTTAATGAGATTCAATATAGGACTGTTCAAACGTCTGCAAAATGGGGTTTTAAAACCTTCTGTTATGTGTCCAGCTAAAGAAGTTTGGTAGAAAGAGGAAGTTAATACTGCAATTACTGTAGCAGCAGAAGGGACTTAGTGAACTAATTACGGACAAGTTGGAGAGATACGGATTTGAAGGGCAGTGAGTAAGGAAGTGGCTTGAGGAGTGTTGGTCATTGGCTTCATGTCCAGGTGGAGGCTGGTGATCAGTGGTGTCCCACAGGGGTCTGTCTTTATCAGTGACATAGAGTATGGGATCGAGTGCACCTTCATCAGGTTTGCAGATACATCAGAAGTAAGGGATGCCATCCAAAGGGACCTGGGCAGGCTGGAGAAGGGGCCCATGTGAACCACATCAGGTTCAACAAGTCCAAGTGCAAGGTGCTGCACCTGGGTCAGGGCAGTCCCAGACATGAGCACAGGCTGGGAGAAGAGCTCGCTGAGAGCAGCCCTGCAGGGAGGGACCTGGGGGTTCTGGTGGATGAAAAGCTCGACACGAGCCAGCAGAAGGCCAACTGCATCCTGGGCTGCATCGACAGAGGGGTGGGCACTGACAGTGGGTGGAGGGAGGTGATTGTGCCCCTCTGCTCTGCTCTGGTGAGGCCCCACCTGGAGTGCAGCGTCCAGGTCTGGGGCCCCCAAAACAAGAAGGATGTGGAGCTGTTGGAACAGGTCCAGAGGAGGCCACAAAGACAGAGGGCTGGAGCACCTCTCCTATGGAGAAAGGCTGTGAGAGCTGGAGCTGTTCAGCCTGGAGAAGAGAAGGCTCCATGGAGACCTCATTGCAACTTTTCAGTACTTAAAGGGAGTTTACAAAAAAGATGGAAAGAGACTTTTTGCTTGGGCAGGCAGTGACGGGATAAGGAGAAAATGGCTTTAAAAGAGGGGAGATTTAGATTAGAAGGTAAGGAGGAAATTCTTCACTCAGAGGGTGGTGAGACACTGTAAGAGGTTGCCCAGAGAAGCTGTGGATGTCACATCCCTAGAGGTGTTCAAGGCCAGGCTGGATGGGGCTCTGAGCAACCTGATCTAGTGGGTGGTATCCCTGCCCATGGCAGGGGGGTTGGTACTGGATGATCTTTGAGGTCCCTTCCAACCCAGGCCATTCTATAATTCTGTTAAGTACAGAATGAGTTACTGACACTATTAAATGGCATGTTCTTCAGAAACAAAACCTTAGCACACATTTTGTAAGTCTGCTGTCATAGTGGAAAACATAGCTGATTAAAATTTGAGCAAGTGCTTATTGTTTTCAAAAGGACTTCCTGTTCAAAAAGCTTGAAACTGGAAGCTTATAAATCTGTATTAGGAATATATATTTTAATGACCCTAAAAAGCATTTTGTAGCTATATTTTAGCTGCGTATGACTTAGAATAAATATATCCAACATCACTGGCCTACCTTTTTTCTAATTCTCACCTGTTACTCTTAATTTATCAGCATAGGAACGCCCATATGTGGAACAGGTTTACAAAAAATCTGCAGCTAAATATTTTGCACAACTTTAATATGTTTTTTTCAGTGGATTGAACGTACCTATTCAGAAAAGTTAAATAATATGGTATAAATTAATGAAATACAACTAGGTCTCTGGCACCTACTTTCTGCAAAGAAGTTTCACAAGCAACTTGCAGAGTTAAATCAGTGGCTTCACTCTTGTATTCACTTACCTATGTGGTATACTAACAAATGTATTTTATCTGATTTATTAGGTATTCTGTCTTTCCAAAGTAGCTTATTCATAGAATATTTCAAATTTTGAGTAATATCGTCAAGTATTTGTGTTGCCTATTTTATTGTTTATAATTTGGGAAATTCTTACTTTACTAATTTTTGGAAAGTACTTGTTTGGCAGTATGAGTCACTATATCTGTTCTGGAGAACTCTCCAGTATCTGAGACTAGCCTGGAATAGTTGTTCCAGATTTTTTTCAACTGTGCTTTTTTAACAAGTTATTTCACTATCCTTGTTTGTAAACTGACTTTGCAGTGACTTTGACCTTTTTTCTTTTAAGAATCCAACCAGTTAAAACTGCAGAAGATAGAGCCTTGGAACAGTGTACGTGTTACCTTTAATATACCACGTGAAGCTGCAGAGCGGCTGCGGATTCTGGCTCAGAATAATAACCAACAACTTCGTGACCTGGGAATTCTCTCAGTTCAGATTGAAGGTATTTCACACCTAATTTATTTTCAAAGGCATTAAGCTGTAAATATACTTTTTAAGTATAGTCAACAAGTGACTTTGTGTACTTGGTTAATGTTGCAAAACTTTTAATTCAACAATTTGGAGAATAACTTCAATGAAAAGGTAGCTGAAGACTTTTATTCTTCTGAGAATAGGTTTAGTAATAGAAACAACGGCTGAAAATCCTCTAAGTGTCAGGAAGCCCACTGAAACATGTTTTTGTGAGCGCTGCTAGCAAAATGTGCTCTATGTTTTTTCTGGGCTGTTTCATAAGAGACTTTCTTAAAAACAAGTTTTACATGGGTTTCACAACTGAAATATCCATGTTGTTCAAGGTGAAGCTGAGGGCATTTAATGTTTGTCGCAGCATTGTTTTTTCTTAAAATTGAAACACCTAATAATAAAGGTAGTCTGCATAACTGTCCTTCTAAAGTGCATATTGTTGGTAAAGTTTGTTCTTCCTTCCTTTAAATCTTTTAAATGTCATTTTGAAATTGTCTGCATTCTGCTTTCCTGTATATCATTCAGTTCCCTCGAATTCTGTATTACTTCTAGGGGAAGGTGCTATCAATTTAGCTTTATCTCAAAATAGAAGCCAAGATGTCCGAATCAATGGGCCCCTGGGAGCAAACAACTCAGTACGAATGGAAACAGGATTTCCCATGCAAGGGGGACAAGGTAAATTTTTAATTATTTAGTTTTATACAGTTTGAAATTTAATAAGCTTATTGTGAAATTTCACTAGTTACAGCAATTATGATTCACATAATTATAATTGCCATTAAATTATCCTATGTTCTTTTTTCTGCACTGTCAAACTATGTCCAATATTATGTAAAGTAAATGGCTGGCTGCATTGTGCCCCACAAGTGTTGAAGTGATTTGGGTGTGTTTTTTTTTTTTTTGATTTTTTTCTATAGAGAAAAAGCTGTATAAGCTGTAAAATCACTTTAGTATAGTCAATTCACTCTGTGCACAAATTATCACACTTTTCTGTCTTATGAAAATGAGCATAAACCTTTATTCAATGCACAAAAATAAGCTATTTTAGATTAAATCTCTTATGGGGGAGGACAGGACACTCATTACTGTTAGTCTCTATTTTCATATAAACTTTTGAGATTTGATCATAGAGAATTCTTTTTCTTGGAGTATTGTAGTTTTATCAGTTTGTAAATCTTTATATGCACAATAAGTAATTTTTAATTACAAAAGTGAGATTTCATGAAGAGTTGAAAGAAAAACATCGTATTTTATTTGAATAGCTGAATAAAAGGCAAGATAAACTAGTTAGTACCTTAGTAAATAGGATTTAATGCAGTTAAAATACTGAGACCATTTTTGACAGTGTAGCTGTTGGTGGAATGAATGGAAATAACATTTTACCTGACTAAATGGTAGTTTAAATCATTGTGCTTAGCAAAGAACATAAAATATTTAAAGGAAGTTTTACTTCGAAGGCAGCTGCTCTGATCTTCCTTATGATGATCATGAGCTTCATTTCCTGCATACAGGTAAACAATACAAATAAAACAATTTAACCATTTTACAACATAGCAGCCTTTGTAAAAGAAACAATGAAACTGTTCACTTTTACAATGAATCAATTACTTTCTACTATCAGATTTTGCAAAAACCTAGTACATGCATAACTTTGACAGTATTATCACTTGGTGGCATGTGACTTTAGTGGCTAGTCAGACAAGAAACTGAAGTCTCAAATAATTCACAAGTAGGCAGTGTTTTTTTTCTATAGCCTTCAAAAGGCTTGGTGCTAAAGGAACAGCTTCAGTATGATGATCACTTCTTTTATGGAGTCAATTAATGGAGTCAGATCCAGTTGGAGGCCGGTCACCAGTGGCGTTCCCCAGGGCTCGGTGCTGGGGCCGGTCCTCTTTAATATCTTCATCGATGATCTGGACGAGGACATTGAGTGCACCCTCAGTAAGTTTGCAGATGACACCAAGTTAGGTGCATGTGTTGATCTGCTTGAGGGTAGGAAGGCTCTGCAGGAGGATCTGGATAGGCTGCACCGATGGGCTGAGATCAACTGCATGAAGTTCAACAAGGCCAAGTGCCGGGTCCTCCACCTGGGGTGCAATAACCCCAAGCAGAGCTACAGGCTGGGAGATGAGTGGTTGAAGAGCTGCCAGGCAGAGAAGGACCTGGGAGTGATGGTGGACAGTCGGCTGAATATGAGCCAGCAGTGTGCTCAGGTGGCCAAGAAGGCCAACGGCATCCTGGCTTGTATCAGAAACAGTGTGACCAGCAGGGCTAGGGAGGTGATCATCCCCCTGTACTCGGCTCTGGTGAGGCCACACCTCGAGTACTGTGTTCAGTTTTGGGCCCCTCGCTACAAGAAGGACATGGAGGTGCTTGAGCGAGTCCAGAGAAGGGCAACAAAGCTCGTGAGGGGCCTGGAGAACAAGTCCTACGAGGAGCGGCTGAGGGAGCTGGGATTGTTCAGCCTGGAGAAGAGGAGGCTCAGGGGCGACCTTATCGCTCTCTACAGGTACCTCAAAGGAGGCTGTAGCGAGGTGGGGGTTGGTCTGTTCTCCCATGTGCCTGGTGACAGGACGAGGGGGAATGGGCTTACGTTGCACCAGGGGAGTTTTAGGTTGGATGTTAGGAAGAACTTCTTTACCGAAAGGGTTGTTAGACATTGGAACGGGCTGCCCAGGGAAGTGGTGGAGTCACCATCCCTGGAGGTCTTTAAAAGACGTTTATATGTAGAGCTTAGCGATATGGTTTAGTGGGGACTGTTAGTGTTAGGTCAGAGGTTGGACTCGATGATCTTGAGGTCTCTTCCAACCTAGAAATTCTGTGATTCTGTGATTTATTCCAGAGAATCTAAACTCTGAGGCAGAGATCTATGTCCTCAGGTTATTTTGGAGAAACAATTTGTCTAAACTGAATTCTCTAGAAAGACACATTTTATTAACAAGTCAAAAATTTTTAAATTCCTTTGTATGTAAAACTGCAATACTTGATAATACGTATTGTGTTTTTTGTTTGTTTGTTTGTTTTTAAGGTTTAATAAGAATGAGCAATGCCACAGCTGTCATGATGTCCCAGAGTGGAAATGTGCCCTCCTCTATGGTGGCAAGTGGTGCTAGTACTGAGCTGCAGCCAAGAACACCTAGACCTTCTTCACAGCCAGGTGGTAACAGCTAGTCATAACACTGACCTTTACCTGAAAATATTCTTTCTTTATTTTTATTTTTTGTTCAAATAATTTGGGTATCTAAAAGTCACCAGGTTGCGTGTTATTTTGTTCAAATGCATTGCACAGTGGCAGTGCCTTTTGCTAGGAGAGCACTTAGAGCTGTTATGACCGAGCTTTTTGTTAAGGAAGGGATTGGTTGAATGCGAGGCAGGTAGGAGGCAAATGCATTAGACTGAGGAAAAAATGCTTTTCCATGAGTAGATAAACTGGAAGCTTAAAGTGTGGGGATTTTGTGGGGTGTAGGCTCTGGGGGTTGAATGTTCAGTTCTGTTTCATTTTTTTCTTCATAATTTTGGTAGTATAAGCTAATTCCATTATGGGAGAATAGAAGAAGAGGAGGTTATTACTTCTCCCTCAGTAAAATGGTGGTAATGCTTGCCAACTTCTATAGAACTTTGCAGTATTTATTTTTACAGTGTTTTGTGGTAAGTGTTTTAAATACTCTATGAATGCTAGTTTATGACACTGTCGTGATTCATTGTTATGCTACATTTTTTAGTTGGTAGTAATAATGCTGCTAATAATTTGTATTATTCTACCAATAAGTACGTAGAAGACTTATGTTTGTAGGAACAAGTGCAGTGGAGTTACCGTGGTTTATTGGAGAGGTTATAAATTCATGAGACCTTCTCAGGATTCCCAGACACTTTGAAAACTTTCAGAGCATTGCCTGCTCTGTCTATTGGAGAAATTGGAACACTGGAGCATTTTGTTAAACCTTAACTTCAACAGAGTGAGCATATGCAAGCAAACAATCTATCCTTTCTTGTTTTTTGGAGTTTTTTTTTTTCCTACAGTAGGTTATTTACTTTTTTACTTTTCTTTGCTATTTTAATAGATGCAATGGACCCACTTTTATCTGGGCTAAATATCCAGCAGCAAAATCATCCATCTGGATCTTTAGCTCCGCAACTCCATCCAATGCAGTCAGTTCCTGTAAACAGGCAAATGAACTCAGCCAACTTTCAGCAATTGCAGCAACAAACACAGTTGCAGACACGTCCTCCGCAGCCACATCAGCAGCCACAGCAGGGTATTCGACCTTCATTTACTTCACCAGCACAGGTTCCGGTTCCCCCTGGCTGGAACCAGCTTCCTTCAGGAGCACTTCAGCCTCCTCCAACCCAGGGAGCACTCGGTACATTGACAGTAAACCAGGGTTGGAAAAAGGCCCCATTGTCTGGACAAATGCAGCAGCAACTTCAAGCAAGACCATCTCTAGCTACAGTACAAACTCCTACTCATCCTCCACCTCCATATCCTTTTGGAAGCCAGCAAGCTTCCCAGGCTCACTCAAACTTTCCCCAAATGAGCAACCCTGGCCAGTTTACTGCTCCTCAAATGAAAAGCCTTCAGGGAGGGCCCTCACGGGTTCCTACACCACTACAGCAACCCCACCTGACCAACAAATCTCCTGCTTCCTCACCCTCCTCCTTCCAGCAGGGATCTCCTGCATCATCTCCAACAGTTAACCAGACGCAGCAGCAGATGGGACCAAGGCCTCCCCAGAGTAGCACACTTTCCCAGGGATTTCAGCAGCCTGTCAGTTCTCCCAGTCGTAATCCTATGGTGCAACAGGGGAACGTACCCCCCAGCTTCATGGTGATGCAGCAGCAAAACCAAGGTCCACAAGGTTTGCACCCTGGCTTAGGAGGTAAGAAGTACTGAGACAGTCTTTTATTTTAAAAGGAAAAACATAAAATGGCTAGGTTACTGTTCCTTTTGAAAAGATCCTTGAAGAGACAAAATAAAGACACAGATAGTCTATGGATAAGGTGCGTGTGGGTGAAATAGCATCAGTGTTGCTTCAGTTCCACTACCTAGCTCTCTGTAATAATCTAGAAATAAACTCTTGGCCACTGCAGAAAGAAATTGCCGCATGCAGTTGCTGGTTATGACTTCCAGTCATCCTCTTGACAGTTCTTTTACTGCCTTACAGGAAGTTCAGGATATTCAGAGATGTTTTGGGTTGGTTGTTTTGATGTTGCTTTTTTGTTCCTTTTGAAAAAGGGAGAGAGTGACAAAAACAAATGGAACCTTTTCTTTTTCTCTTCAGCTTCCTCTGTCACCACTTACATTTTCTACTACAGAAGTGAGGCTTTATTTTGCATTTTCCCTTCTAAGTTGTATGTACATCCTGTCTTTATTTGTCATCAGTTTCTTTCCATACAAAAGAGGAAAGAGCTATACTGCTATGGTAATTTACTCCCTGCACTAAAATGAGGAGGTCAAAGCATGTATGCACTTCCTCTTTGGTTGTGTGGTCTTTAGTTTCCTCCTTGGAACTCTGCACTCACATCTTTGCCTTATTGCTCTTAGAAGGCTTCTGTAACAGTGAAAGAATTTCATTTGTCAATCCAAAGATCTCTTGTGTGCTTGTTTTTCTTTTTCCCTTGTGAGCCTTTTTTAGTACTGTGCCTGACCTCTTCTAGCACCTCTCTCTCTCTCTCTCTCTCTAAATATTCATTTATTCATCTTTCTCTTGAATGGCTGCTCTCTGATAGCTGTACACAAGCCCTTGCTTAACTCTTTACATTTTTTTCTTTCCATACATGTAAAATATAAGCCATATTCTTTGTCCACCAATACACACAGTACTGTATGTATTTTAGTTTCTTTTATTTTCACATTGCACATCTGAAATCTGTAAGGAATACCTATTTTTTGGTCCACAAATTTAGGCAATTGTCCTGTGTCTTCACTGTCTGCATCATGGATCTCATTTGAATTTAGATGAGTTTGTTTTATGTGAATTGTCTTAATTTCAGGGTTTTCTTCTTCCAAACTGTTCTTGGGGTCTGCCAGCACCCTGTACTTGCTATATGTTCTATTGTCTCGATCTTCAAACTGTTATTATTAGAAATTTCACATTTCTTTACAGTTTTGTCTCACTAATGATATACCCCCAGTCAGGAATCACTATCCTGTAGATAGGGTAACCCTGACCTCTAGATAGCATATAATCTGTGTTCTCTTTACTTTCTACGTAAACCTACTATAGACAAAATCCTGCTTTTGCTTTATTAAAAAATAATACCCCAAATAAACAATCAAAATATGTTCTTTGGGATTCACTCTAGACCTTATTGCTAAAATCAGTAATCCTCATCTGATTTAAAAAGACAGGATTCTGTTGATTTCAGTAAAGCTATGGTATCTTCCATTTGAGGAGGTTTTTGCCTTGCTTCTTTCCATGCTAATGTCTGTGCTTAAGCTGTGTTTAGGGATCTTTCAAATTCTTTAGCTATCTTGCCTTCGAACACTTTCATTTCACATAGGTAATTTTGCAAATCAGAATGTTTATTAGATTGAGAATAGGCAAAATTAATTTTTTTTTTCTCAATTCAAGCATTTTTGTATGCAGAACTTTACAAAAAGGTTAGCAGAACTAAAATTATAG
The DNA here is from genome assembly GCA_011075105.1 of Heteronetta atricapilla. Classification (NCBI taxonomy): domain Eukaryota; kingdom Metazoa; phylum Chordata; class Aves; order Anseriformes; family Anatidae; genus Heteronetta; species Heteronetta atricapilla. The sequence goes on from CM021750.1 coordinate 666,583, forward strand.
TCCTGTGAGGTGATGCTTGAAGAAGTATTTGTTCCCTATTTTGCAGATGTACCTTGCGTTTGACCTGTAAACTTGCTTATGTTAAAGTATTAATTGTAGACCTAAGACCATCTCACTTTACATTAGCAGTACAGTGAGGTGTGTAAGGAGGCTGTAACCACAGAACCAAGGTTAAATTCTGTCTGTGGATAAGAAAAATGCAGGAGGACAAGGTTCGTTCTAGGTCTGTGGCACTATCTATGTGATGGTGAGGTAAAAGAAGTGGATTCTGTTTATGCTGCTGCTCATGTTGGTAGGCACAGTGACATTTTTGCTCTCTGTCCTAGAGCAGCAGTGGTGTTTTGATGTGTCAAGGTGTGGACATATTCCTGCTGTTGAAATAGCAGGGTTACTTGTGTAAAATTGGGACTTCCTGCAGCCTTTCTGGACTCTGTATGTAGCCCAGCCCCATGCTCTCTCATTACCTGGGAGATTTCTCAACCCATTTTGGGTGGAAGAGTTATTCTGTGTGTACGTAGACACACCAGTAGTGCAAAGGAGTGCTAAAAAGTGTGTACCTGTTGTGTTATGGTGAGAGTTTCTGTTGAGAAAATAAAAAAATGTAATAAAAATACAAGATACTTGTGTTTGTGTACATGGATTCAGTTAAGGGCCTGATCAGAGTTGAGATGCAGTAGAGAAGAAAACAGTGAGGTATGTTACTTGAATTTCTAATTTCTAAAAAGTCAAAGTTTTCCCTTTTCCATGGGGTTAATTTTCTACTTAAACTACAAGCAGAATTACATTTTGAACTGAGTAATAGTGGCTTGTTAGGCAGAACTATTGCACAGATAAGAATTGTAAGCATGCCTTCAGTGTGTTTTGTATATTGGCAAAAAACTACTTTCTGCCTAAACCAGTAATGTGACAGTACAGATTCAAAGGTAGTTTTCCTATTGTAATCCAGTTAAAGATTTTTTTTCCTTTTTTCCTTCTTTCTTCCTTCTTTTCATACTTAACTAATAAGAAAATTATTGTATTAAGGAATGACCAAGCGCCTCCCTCCTGGGTTCCCTTCAGGCCAGGCTAACCAGAGCTTCATGCAAGGTCAGGTGCCTTCCACAGCACCAGGAACACCAGTGAACAGCGGAGCTCCACAACTACAAACTAGCCAAACTGTGCAGCACGCAGGTCTGTTTGGAACTAGTTTTTCCTCATTTTTTTCCTGTTTTTTGGTAGAAAGCTATGCTTATACTTGTGTAACACAATTACTAAAACATTAAATTCTTGCCAGTAATAGAGAGTTTTAGCTACTTGGGGCTGAAAGTGCTGCAGCGGTGTGTTGTGCGTATTGTTAAATGAGGAAAATTAAAATGTGATGCAGCTTGTGGTTTTCAAACAACACAAGTATTATTACTTAGGAATGCTATACTATGATCCAGAAGTATCCGTTTAGAAATTAAATAGAAGTAGTGTTGATAATTGAAGACTAAGGGTAATAAGATGCAACATAAAAGGAACTTCTTGTCCAGAAAAAAAAGATATCTTAGAAGCAGAAATAAAAATATAATAAATAAAAAGCTCTTGTGATTTGAAAAGATTATTAGTTCATTTGAAAGCTTTGGAAGTCTGCTTACAGATAGTCCTGTAAAAATGAAATCTTTTGTTCACAAATGCCTCCATTTAACAATTCTGTTATTAGCCTTTCATCTGGATTATAGATACCCTGATAATGTCATTTCAACACTACTGTGTGTGTATTTATTTCGCAACCCATTCTAAAACAGCCTCAATTTTGAAGCTTAGTTTAGTTGGGAATTGTTCCATTGAGTTAGGTGCTATTGTGGAATATTTTTAAACTTAAATGCAGATAAGGCTTACCAGGAATTTCAGTCATTCTGCAGTGTTGTATGTACGTGAAGCTCCAGGCTAAATGTTTGTTTTGAAGTGCCAGTATGATTTTCTCTTTTGACACCTAACATTTATCTGTAGCATCAAACATCATAGCATAGGACTGCAAATGTGTGAGATATCCTAGTTTTCATTAGAAAATAGAGGAAAATAAATTTGGAGTACTATTCAACATCAGATGTGAAAACTTTATACCACTCCAATTGTTTCCTAATTGGCCTTTTTTATTAAAGGTGGCCAAGGATCTGGACCTCCTCAGAATCAGATGCAAGCACCACATGGCCCACCAAATATGATGCAGACCAATTTAATGGGACTTCATGGAAATATGAACAACCAGCAGGCTGGTGCTAGTGGGGTGCCACAGGTTAACATGGGCAGCATACAGGGACAGCCACAACAAGGACCACAGTCTCAGCTTATGGGAATGCATCAGCAAATCGTATCCTCACAAGGACAGATGGTAAACATTCAGGCTCAGGGATCGCTGAACCCTCAAAACCAGATGATACTTTCTCGAACTCAGCTCATGCCTCAAGGCCAAATGATGGTAACACCACAAAACCAAAATCTTGGCCCTTCACCCCAAAGGATGACCCCACCCAAACAGATGATTCCCCAGCAGGGACAACAGATGATGTCTACACACAATCAGATGATGGGACCTCAAGGCCAGGTCTTGTTACAGCAAAACTCGATGATGGAACAGATGATGACCACTCAGATGCAAGGAAATAAACAGCCTTTTAATACTCAAAACCAGTCCAATGTTATGACGGGGCCAGCTCAATTGATGAGAGGACCAACCCCAAACATGCAGGGTAACATGGTGCAGTTCACTGGGCAGATGATGGCACAGCAAGGCCCTGTGAACGGTAACCCTTCTCAGGTTATGGGGATTCAAGGGCAAGTTTTAAGACCTACTGGACCTGGCACCCACATATCTCAGCAACTTGGGGATACTACTACAACAACTAATAATGATGTGAACTTGACACAGATGTTACCTGATGTTCCTGTGCAGCAGCCAAACATGGTGCCTTCCCATATGCAAGCAATGCAAGGAAACAACAATGCTTCGGGGAGTCATTTCTCTGGCCATGGACTGCCTTTCAGTACTGGGTTTAGTGGAACGCCAAATGGGAATCAGATTTCCTGTGGACAGAATCCTGGTTTTCCTGTCAATAAAGATGTCACGCTCACAAGTCCACTCTTGGTTAACCTTCTACAAAGTGACATATCAGCAGGACACTTTGGTGTGAACAACAAACAAAATAATCAGAATGCCAATAAGCCAAAAAAGAAGAAGCCTCCAAGGAAGAAGAAAAACAATCAACAACTGGAACAGACAAAGTAGGTTTAATATCACATTGGTTTTATATGGGACGTGGGAAAGTCTTGCTGGCAACCTGTCAGTATTTTTTTCAGCAAGCATGCAGTGAGCCCTGTATTATTTCATATGTTAACAATTTCTCTTAAGCGTTAAATGATAGTGCCATGGCAAGCCTGCCCCTGGAAAGTTCATTCAGGATAAAGAAAAAGATGCAAACATCCTAGTTCAGTTATAAATCTATTCAAAACAGCAATGTTCACTACATTTACTGGGTAGAGGAGGTATAGAAGTTGTTCTAATATGTCAGTGGACACATGGGGCTGTGGCCTTTGGAGAGGAGGCTGCTATTCTTGGGCAGTCTGACAACCACCATCAAAGGCTGGGAAGTACTTGCAGCTTTCAGAAGAATTATAAACCTCTGTATTACAATGTGCTGTATAGACTGGGGCGGGGGGGGTGGTAGGGGCGGGGTTCTGATTTGCGTGTATATCTGTGTGTTTCTGCTTGGGACCGAGTTGGACTTCTCTTTTAGTTGAAGCTGCAGCTAGGAGTTCCAGTACGGTGCTCTCTGGTAGGGGGGATAACAAGCCCAAGCAATGCTGGCCTTCCTGCCCTAGGATAGGCTAAGAGGAAGAAAAGCCACAAGCCTTGAGAGAGAACCTGCAAATGCAACAGTATTTGAGAGACAATGAACATATCAATGTAGTAGAAATACAAGATTGCTGAATGTTTGGATGCTTCTTTGACTGGTATATTTTGTTGGCCAGCTGTTCTGTGGTCTTTTGTTGTTGGCAGTGTATTAATGCCAGCACAGGGTGGTTGACTACTGCTGCTGTATCTTTATTCAGCTAAAATGAATATGTAGGCAGATACACTATATCTAATTATGTACTATATATATATAACCTTTGGCTGCAGGTGAGCCACAGGGTCATTCACAGGATGAAATTCACGTGATGAAATGTCTTTTTTTGTTTTTTCTCCCATTTCACTTTAGGAAAGAATGGAAGAACTTTGCACAAATTTACAACACAAGAATATCCAAATTTGCATAACCTGTTGCAAGTGATCTTTTGTGACAGTCCTTAACTATCTTAATTCCGTAGCACTGTAAAATTCAGGAGTTGTTACTTGTATTTTGGTGGTGTAGAAATGCTGCATAGAGAAGGTAAAGCTGGTTTAAGAGATTTTGAAAAAAGTCTTTAAAATACCTGCTATTTCATTGTGTGTATAAGTGATGGTATGGCCTGCAAAACAGGCCTTGGGTGATTTCAGATTAAATCATCACAAATTAATGTGTACACAATCTATGGAAAAACCTTGTTAAAGTAACTTGGGACCAAGTGGCCAAAACATGTGTAGACTACAACACTGGTGTCTTGGAAACCATAACTGAGGTAGCACTTCTTTTGCAGCGCATAAGCCATGAGGCATCATCAGCTTCTGGAAGGCGTAGAGCAGGGCTCCTTCCAGCCGTGACACGAGGAGCAGGGAAGGGACCTTCCCAAGGCAGGGTGCAGTGCAATGCCAAGCTTCTGGCTGGGCTAGTCTTTGCTTATGTGGAAGGGAGGTGTATGAGGGCACACAGGTGTCTTCATTTTGGCATTCCAGAAATTTGAGTGCAATTAATCTGGCAAGAGGGGCTTTCAACAGTTCGTTGCAAAAGGTAGTATAGTGTGGTCCATGTTTAAAGAATACGAGTAGTAGTAGAACAGTGGAACACATCCTGCTTTCAGTCTGAAAAACCCCTCAGAAAAATTTGAATAAAAGCAAACATACTTTTGTTTGTTGTTCACCAAACCCTTAATGCTGTCCAGGTATCTTTATAACAGTATCAGTGTCTTACTTTTCTTTCTATCAAAAATGTTCTTGTTGCATAATGCTACCAACACCGATTTGTAGTACTGGTAGGCACTGCTGATCATTTGCAACAAAGTAAAATATGCAATCCTTGTGTCATTATTCATCACCTGTGTCTTTCATGGAAAGCCAGTTCTTTTTGCCCCAAATTAGATGCAAAAATGGCCATGTATTTCTAGGAAGGAAGGTATGATGCCATGTGTAGAAATAAACTGCTTCAATTCTAAATAGATTTCAATAAAATAATAGCAATCACTGCTGTATTGCCATGGAAATCACAAAGGGTTCAGAGGGAGCAGAAAAGTTGACACTCTATTCTGAAAAGAAAATCCATTAATCATTAATGAAAAGCCTTATTATGTTTCTGTTCTCATTGGTCTTGCTGATGATCACCCAGCTTCGGTGTGGCCTGGGAATATCAATAAATGGATAGATAAAGTTCCCCCAAGCTTACAAAGCCCCAGAGACTATTTGCTTGTTATAAAGTTTTCAAAATAAAAGAAGCCTAAATTAATTTTTTTCCTATTGAGCTCTAAAAATTTAAAAGAATTTCTAGCTCATAAATGATGCTTTTAGTGAGATTTCTGCTTACTTAGCAAAAGAAATACTACTTTCTACTTCTATCACTTCGATTTTCAGTGAACTTTCTCCTGGCATTGTTGTTTGCAGAATAATGTGTTTGTCACCTGATACAGATCAGCATTTTGTTTCTTAACTGGCTGATGTTAATCCCTCTGTACTCACAGGAAAGAAGGGTGTTATCCTCATAAATGGGTTAAGAGTGAAAAGGTGAGACTGTTCTCCAGCAAAAGAAGGGAGACTACAGTGCAGACAAAGTCAAAGCTGCTCGTGATTCCTATTTTTACATCCTTGGTATAGTTAGCCAAGCTCAGCGCTTACCTATCTCGGAATTGTGGATTCTTTTAAGTCTGACTTGGATCAATACCTTTTGTATCAGAAACAAATAGGTGCTTCTCATCACGGCTTCTCTGTAGTTATTCTTCAGAATTGTAGAATTCAAAGCAGAAAACCTTGTTTGGAAATGCAGCTAACTTGATAATAACACTAAAAATGATTCAGTTTTTGTTGTTGTTAGAAATTGTTGTGAAGTTGTAATAATACAGCAGTACCATTAATGAAACGGTTTGTAGGTTGGGCCATATGGGAATGTTAAATGGGGTAAGTGTACCACTGAAAACGTTTATTCAGCTTAATCTAAAAATAGTTTTCAGGATTTGCCTAACTGAGTAAATCAAACATTGGAATGAAAACAGACATTTGGAAAATAAGAAGGTAGGTTAAAAATTGATTGTGTCTGTTTGTGAAAAACACAGGTAACAGGATGGAAAACGAGGAAAAAGATGCTAAATGAAAGGTGATGGTGGAGAAAAAATGTGTTGTTAATTGTATTAAACATCAGCACAAGCAAACAGTTGCTTCACATTGCCCTGTTGGCAGTCTTTGACCACATGTGCTGGTGGAAGAGAAGTAAGGTGCACGGTAAAGACGCTGCTGCTGCTGGCATCAACACATGTGGTGCCTGGCATGGCGTGCCTTGCGTGGAGGGTGGTGAGCGCCTGGAGAACAACACCATGGGACTCAGCACAGGAGGCTTCCCTCAACTAGCTTCAGAGAGCTTTTAGTGGTAGGTCTGGAAACAACAACCCTGCTGCACACATGGGAAGTGAAGATAATTTAGCATTGGAGAATAAGTGCCTTTCTATAAAAGTAAAACTGTAGCAGAGCATTGTACCACATCAGCAGGGCTGGTTCTGTTTGCCTCTTCTCTGTAGCTTTATTTTTGCATAACTTATTTCACCTTCTGCAGCCCTGGTTTTTGTTGGTTTGCTTTCTGTCTTCCACTCTGACTGGAATTTTACATCTGAAAGCTGTACTTGGCAATGCACCTGGTAGAGGCAGAGGTACACTTAGGAAACTCTGATAATCCATGCTGTGCAGCTGGTGCCTTCTTATCCTGAGAGCAGTAAGAGAGAAGAACAAATAAGGAATGTTTATCCCTCCCACACGGACTTATTGTCGTGCTAGTTACTTGTGTTTAGAATTCAATGGTTTTTTAGATATCTGATGCTTGTTAAATACGTTCAGTGAATTTCAACTACATTTGAAATTCCATTTATGTTTAATTTTTCCAGTAACTATAGTAGCAGGTGTTCCTACAGTCACTGTTATTCTTTGTAACTGTATAATAAAACTCGAGGTTTGTTCTGCAAGGTTTTGTTTGTAGCTCGCCTGTTGGAACCCATCAGGCAGGAGGTGTTTTTTAAGAACGGATTTTGCACCAAGATTGTTTTCTAGGTAAACCTGTTTGTGTGGTAATGCTGTCACACCAGCTTTTTGTCTAATCTTTAACTGTTGCATTTTTAATCCCCACCCATTTTAAAGAATCACCAGTGGCAAAATTACAAATTTAGGGTGCTATTCACAATTTTAGGCAGTTCATGTTGCCTGCACCGTGTGGCCTACAGCAAAGGCTGAGCTGCTGTGGGAGATTTTGTTGTTGGAAATTTTTCCCACTCATGTCCACTAATGCAGCGCTGCTGGGACATGTGGCTGCGTGTACAGCTGTGTGTTTGTGGGCTGCATTAGCAGAGACCCCAGGCTCGTGCCCTTGCTGCAGTGCTTGCCGGTGGCTGTGCATACTCTGGGGTTTCATGCCAAGTGGCCGTACTGAAGTAAGAGGCTGGGGTTTGCCAGTTTTCATCACATTTATTAGCAGGGGCGGGTAAGCCTGTAACAACTGCATCATAAAACTTAGTGGTATGCTGGATTAGACAAAAGATTTAACTCCAAATACTTTCCTTGGCAATACTTGCCTCCTCAGTAGTAATGCTTGGAGCTGTTCTGTTTCTTAGCTTTCTTCTCTCTTGATTTATGTTCTCCCTTCTTTCGACCTGTGAAAGTTTAGGGACTTTCAAGTCATACTCTGCTCTTTGAACATGTTTTAGGTAGTTAATAGGACATTAGGACAGGCCTGGGTTTCTCCCCATCAGATGCCAGAAACTGTCACTGTCAAGTAAACTTAAATAGAAGATATCTTTCCACCTTTAAATACTTCAAGTTCTTGTTTTTCTGAAAATTTCTTTGGTCCTTCACATTTCTGCATAATTCTGCCTCTCTTTGTAGGCAGTGGACCTATTTTGACATCTTTAATTTTAACTTGGAGCTTTTATTACATAGATCTCACTACAGCCTTGATGTAGTCATGAAGCAGATAAGCAGTTACAGTCTTCTGCTCTTCATCCCTTTTTATTTTGCATTCTCTGACCATATGTATTGATAGCTATAAAAACGTAGTTTATTCCTAAGTCTGCAAAAGCTGTCCTGATTGAGTAGAAGTATTGGGCATTGAATCTCAACAATTTTAAATCCTGGAGCATCTGTTCTAGAGCCTCAGCATCCTAGAAAGCTCTGCCAGCTGACTTTGAGCATCTGATATGTCAATACATGTGTGCTGCAACATCAATAGAGGTCGCCAATACCCGGAGCTAGTCACCTCTGGGTATGTGGTGATACCAGTGAAATAAAATGCTATGTATCTACTCCTGATATTTGTTAATACAGATGTGATGGCAGTATGTGAGGGAAGCCTATTTAGATCCAGCAGGAAGCCTATTTGTGTATAATTTGGAGTATCCCTTGCCTATTTTCTTTTTTTCTACCTTGAATTTTTTAATTAAGGAAAGAAACAAATGCTTAGATGAATAGAGCAACAGGCATCTTGCTGCTTCTTGAGTAGCACGTAAGGCATAGGAATGATTGTCAGCAAACCTCAACCATGTGTCACATTTGTCATGTTATTCCAGAAACATTGATGTATTTCCATGAGTTGTTTGCAGGTCTGTTCAGATGTGCTGAGACAATAATAAAAGCAGAATTCAAACAGAGGTGTTAAGGCTGTATCTTAATGACAGTTATTTTTCTTTCAGCTCTTCAGAACCTCGTCCAAGTGGCCTGGAGGAGAGTGATCAGTCGTCAATGTCTGGAGATCAAGGAATGAATGTAGATAACTCAGGCCCTAAACTTTCAGACTTTGCAAGTAGGCCACCAGGTAGGAGGATTTTTAAATGGATTATTTGAATGTTGTAACTATGAGAGATATTTTACCGATCTTTGTGACAGTACTTTTTTTTTTTTGCAGTCTCACACATTCAAGTCCAAAGCTTTTTTTTTCCTCCTAGTAAATAAATGATGCCATTGTTTAAGCTTGTTCTTTGAATTAGCTCAATATGAATAGATGGCCATGTTCTCATGTATCGTTCTGCAGGTATCATGATGAACTCTGCAGAATTATTTAGCAGTATCATAATTGATAAAGATTCCTGTGCATCCAGCAGTAGTACAGACCGGTGCCTTAAAACCTGAGCATTAGCCAATAGCTGATTTTTCAGAATTAAGAAATGAAGGTTACAGTTGGAATTACGCTTTATACATAAGAAGGGTTAAATACAAAGTCCTCAGGAATTTCATGTTATAAGCCACGAGGGTTATTTTTAGCACCATTTTTGGCTCAGTGATACATCGTAGAATCTACTCAGTACTCTAGGAGCAGTCAGATCTGTAACAAGCTTGCTGGTTCGTGCTCCACAGTGACTGTCAAACTTTTAGGTTTGCTTTAAGGATAACTAATTTTTGGAAGTCCAACTCCGTATTTTTAAGTGAAAACAAGCCAGTGGACAGTTGTAGAGACTGTTTGATGGACAGTTGTAGAGACTGAGGTGGCAGGAATCCAGAATAATAGCTAATAGCTGGTAGAAGTTGAGAGTTCTCCAATGCAGTGTCATGCAGGTCATTCATAAATTAAGTAAAAACGTTTTCAGTCTCTGTGTTTTGATGAATGTCACCATGTCTTCTTAGGTTATCCTTCTCAGCCAGTGGAACAAAGACCACTTCAGCAGATGCCACCTCAACTCATGCCACATACACAGCAGTCACAGCAGCAGCAACCACCACAGCCACCACCACAGCAAGCCCAGGCACCACCACAAACATCACAGCAACAGCAGCAAATGATGATGATGCTTATGATGCAGCAGGATCCCAAATCAGTCAGGCTTCCTGTGCCACAAGGAGTTCACCCACCTCGAGGACCTCTGAATCCAGATGCTCAACGAATGCCAATGCAGCAGAGTGGTAACATGCCGGTAATGGTTAATCTACAAGGTCCTGGATCAGTGCCTCCATCTCCTGATAAACAGAGAATTTCCTTACCAGGCAATCCTTCTCTGGGAAACAATGCAAGAAAAATGGTTTATCAAGATAACGTACAGAATCCTTCCAGCTCACCTCTAGGGGAGGTTTCATCAGTGTCTTCTGTTCCAGAAGGAGGTGGAACTGAAGTCCCCCCAGCATCAGGAGCTCAGAATAATTTGACATCTCATTTAGTAGTTTCACAGAACCAATTAATGATGACGGGACCCAAACCTGGACCATCCACACTTTCAACTGCCCAAGGTGCAAGTCCTCAACAGCAGTCTAATTCTCTGCCTGGCACTCTTACACACCATTTTCCAAATGTTGCCACCCCATCACAAACTTCAAGGCCTAAAACCCCAAATAGAGCAAGCCCAAGGCCGTATTATCCTCAGACTCCTAATAACCGTCCACCTAGCACAGAACCCTCTGAAATAAGCCTATCTCCAGAGAGACTCAATGCTTCTATAGCTGGTCTTTTCCCTCCTCAGATTAATATTCCTTTACCTCCCAGGCCTAATCTCAACAGAGGATTTGATCAGCAAGGTCTTAACCCAACTACTTTGAAGGCCATTGGACAAGCCCCATCAAATATCACAATTAACAATCAGTCTAGTTTTGCTGCTCCACAGTCACACAAATTGGAAGGTGTGGTCATTAATTCAGGAAAACAAACCAGCACTGGAGGAACAAAGAGAGCAAGTCCAAGCAATAGTCGAAGGTCCAGTCCTGGATCCAGCAGGAAAACAACACCAAGCCCTGGCAGACAAAACTCAAAAGCAGCTAAATTATCATTGAATACTCAGCAGAATCCATCTCTCTTGCAGAACATAGATATGCAAAGAAATATGATGGTTGGTCCCACTTCTTTGCCAACACCAGTGACAACAAGTTTTCAAAATAATAACATTCTAAGTAATCAGAATCCCACAGTTTCTGTACCTGCTGTTGCTGAAGACAGTAAAGAGAACCTTAGTGTTCCTCAAGATAATGAGTGCCAAAGCGCACAAGGTGTCCAAGGTAACAAAGACCAGCCCAATATTGAACTAAAAGCTATCCCTACTCCGGAAATAAAAACATTGATTCCAGAGGAACACTCAAAAAAAGATGGGCAGGCCTTAGATACAGGTAAGCTTCCAGTTCTGGAGGAAAGTAAAACCACAGTATCTCCAGCTATGAGGGAAGCACCAACTTCTTTAAGTCAACTTCTTGATAATTCTGGAGCTCCTAATGTAACCATTAAGCCCCCTGGGCTGACTGGTCTTGAAATGGCACCAATAGTCACCACTGTGGAGGACCTAAAAAAGATAGCTGTCATTCCTCCACTGCAAGATACATCCACTAGCAAAGAGCCATCTAATTCACTTAGTTTGCCTCAAAATAATGAGTCCTGTTCAAATCCAGGCCATCAGGAACTGGGAGAAATAAACTCAAATGTTACACAGTGCGTTCCTCCAGTAATGCAAAGGCCTGTCAGCTCTTCTTCTATTTCAGGTCCTTTACCACCCAACCAGATAACAGTTTTTGTAACTTCAAACCCTATTACATCTTCTGCTAATACATCGGCACCATTGCCATCTCACTTGCAACCTGCGTTGGTGTCGACTGTTGTCACAATGCCTAATGTAGGCAACAAAGTTATGGTTTCTGAGGGACAGTCAGCAGCTCAGTCTAACACCCGGCCACAGTTCATTACACCTGTTTTTATAAACTCATCATCAATAATTCAGGTTATGAAAGGCTCTCAGCCAAGCACGATTCCTGCAGCACCGATGACATCTAACTCTAGCCTAATGCCTCAGTCAGTCGCTGTTGTGGGTCCCTTACATATACCACAGAATATAAAGTTCTCCTCTGCTCCCACACCTCCTAGCACGTCCTCTAGCAGCCCCGCTCCTAGTATTCCCACGAGTAGGCCACTGGTTCTAAATCCTTTGGCACCTCCTGTTCAGCTGCCTTCTCCTGCTACAGCTTCTTCAAATGTTTCTTCACATCTTCCTGCCCAGCCAGCAAAAGACTTCAGCCCTGAGGAGGCAGCTTCTCAAAGCAATGGATCGAGTGACCAGTGCTCTGTTACAGTGACACAGCCTGGACCTGTTGTTTCACCTCTTCTTACGAGCAGTCCAGGATCTGGGAACAGACGAAGTCCTGTTTCATCAAGTAAGGGAAAGGGAAAAGTAGACAAGATTGGTCAACTCTTACTTACAAAAGCATGCAAGAAAGTCACAGGCTCCCTCGAGAAGGGGGAAGAGCAGTATGCTTTGGATGGAGAAGCAGAAGGTCAGGGACCAGAAATGTCAGTCCCAAACAGTTTGGCAACAGAGCAATCACCAGCAGAACTAGACAATAAAACTGTGACACCTCCAGCACCCAGTCTTACAAAACAGAGCACTTCTGGGCCTGGCAATGTGAGCGTTAGCACTGCTGCTGTTTCTGCTTCTGTATCTCCAAGCTTATCAACAAGCACTCCTCCTACAAGTGCACTGTCAGCTGTAACCACTCCAGTAATCCCAGAGCTTGCACCTGCAACACCATGCACTAATGGTAGTACCCACAGCGGCTTACCAGCTGAGCAAACTGGGGTTGGTTTGGTGGAGGAGAAAACAGGATTACATCAGGAACTGCTACAAAATACAGGTAAGTTCACTGCTGACCTGTTTAAATGGAAGACATGAGATTGCTTTCACAAATCTCTTGTGTGCCTTTTTCTATGAATGCAATAATAGAGATGCTATAAGCTGACCACTGCTTTTTGTTCTTAATATCTGAGAGATACACAGGCTTGTATTTCACCAAGATTTGCATTTCAGATGTTTTATCTTAATTTTCATTTAATGCTTAGATGTGGTGTTTGATGTGAACGTATGATGCAATAACAGAAGAGTGACTTCATATAACTTAGAAGTGGGGAGGCAAAATTGGATGTATCATCAATGACAGAAGTAATACTTAAGGCATCTTTTAAACTGGTAGATGGCTTTTTCTGCTTTGGTCTTCCCAGAGACCTTTTATGTTTGTAATATTTAAACATATTGACTTAATTCTGATACTGTGTATTAATTTCAGTAATTCTGTTTCCCACTGTGGGGACCTTAACCTTCTAGGGAAATAGCTGCGCTACTCCAGGGAAAACAAAACAAAAAACCCACACCTTATGTCCAGGGAAAATTTAAAATGTTAATTTCAGAGAGAGAGTTGAAAATGGAATTTTGAGTAAGTTGCATCCAGTAACATAAAATACCGTCATATCTGACCTGTTTCCTTACGGTTTTAATTCAAGCATCTGGCAAACTTTATTTGTGACATTGCTGCTATTTATTGAGGCTGGTTTTAATCTTTTGAAAATTGTATGGAAATAAGCCATCACTCTTGAATCAAGCTATTTGGATATCCATTGTGCTTTATATCTTGAATTTAGGCATGAATTTTATCTTTGTGAAGATAAAATCATAGAAGGTAAAATCCACCTAAATCAGTAGAATTGAGAGCTTCCGCATGAGTGTGAATTTCCATTTCCCTGTGGATAGATGTCTTAGATGTGGATACATACATCTTAGCTGTATGCTATTAGATGTTGTTATTAGATGTTTACTTTGAGTTTCACAGAAGGAATCCTCTTTTGTTAGGAGAAAAAGTCATTGACAGGAGAAGCATGACATAGGCCTGTAAAGCAGTCTTAAAACAGCAAGCAGTGATAGCACTTCTCAAATGATCTTGCTACTGCTTGACCTACTGTGCAAGAAAAAATCAGAAAATGTATCTAGCTTCAACATCAAGAGTATGGATACAGTTATTCTTAAGCGTGAAGCAATCTGTTTCCAGTCTGGAATATTCTGATTGCAATGTAACGTGTACGTTCTCTCTAGATTTGGGAGGTGGTATCAACTAGTGCAGGAGAACTATGAAAGCATCTGAATGTACCTGTGTTTTTACAAATGGAAGTGAATATTCTTTATTTAAATGGGAACCTTTAACTTTACACCTCCATGCTCTTCATAAGTTACACATAAGGGAAAACTGAAAGGCATTTGTCTAACAGGAATTGGTTTTCTTATCTTATTTTTAAGTTGGCAACCTAAAAAAACACACATTAAAGTCACTTTATCTTATTGACAAAGCTCTTCATGGGAGCATCTGGAGTGCATTTTGTTCTCATGCAGTTTGAGTGAGTGAGGGTATGAATTCAAATTAACAAAGATGCTATTTTTCCTCAAGACTTCTTTTGAAATGAGCATTAAGCTGAGAGAGAGACAAAACTATTTAGTTTCTAGGTCTTTTTTTAGTTTCTGTGTCTAGTGAAAAAGCATTACCTTTAAAAATACGCTTTATTTGATACTTAACTTCATCACTTATTCTACTTTGGGAAACTTGCTTGGAGTAGCTTTGCTAAAGGGTTTTTGTGTGTGTTTTCTTTTCCTTATTTGTTTTTAAAAAGGGAGAGGTGTTAGGGTGGGAGGGAATAGTGGGTGGATTAAAAAAAATTGCATCTATAAATGTAAAAATGCAGTAAATTGGAAGATGCAGAATTTTGTAAAAGCAACCCAATTGCATGATAAAAAAAAATATTGAGATTCTCTTTGAAAATAATGCTTTTTCCCTCCACTTCTATTCTAGCATCCTCTCAACATTTAACGCAGAAAAAAAGTTCAGTTGCAACATCAGAATGTATTGTTCAAAGAACAGGTAAATCTTACTTTGGAAAAGCAGAATTTAGGTGAACTAAGCTCATTACGTTTCTACCTCAAAATGGTAAATCATGAATATTTTTATTGATCATGAATATACTTTGTAGATTGGTGGTGGTTTTTTATTATTATTGATGTTGTTGGGTTTATTTTTCTGTTAGATATGTTATGCTTTAGAAATCTCCAAAGCCTTACTGGAGCTTCAGTTAGGGGAATGAATAAAATGAAAGAAAAAATCACAAAGCAGTTTTTATAAGTTCAAGTTGTAAGCGTGGAGGACTGGATTTGTAATGACGCATTTGTTGTGTTTGAGTTTTTAAGTTTTTAAGAGCAAATAGGAGTTTTCTGTGATATGGGACACATCTGAAAATATTTCCCAAAGCCATGGTAGGAACATAATTTTTGGAGTTCTAACCCTTTTTTTTTCTCTCTGTTCAAAGCTTTTAATGAACTCTCTGCAGTGTTTCAAGGATTGAGCTATGACAGATGACTTCTTGTTGTTGCCATCTATTATCACGCACATCAATTCTGTGGTGCTTTTAAAAAGCAGTTTCTAAGATGAGTAAGGAAAACAGATGGACATGAACATGAAAAGTGTCACTTTCATCAATTTGCTTTATGTAGTACGATGAGAAATTAAGCTTGAAGAAAGTAAAAATTGTACTACGTTACTTTCATAAAATTTCATTTTAAAGATGTTCATGCACCCTGCTAGGGTTACATCTGTCTCTGCACCAGGGGTTATGTAGTCATATTAGGGAGTTCCTGCTCAGGGAAAAAAGCACTGGTGTTACAGATTTTTGTTATTGGGTGTTCTGTCCATTCAAGTTTTAAGTAGGAAAAAAAATAACTCTTCCTATCTGTTACTTAGTCTGTTTTTCTTTTGTCATCGAGACAGTTTTTCGGACATGGTAATATATACGCTTACAGTGAAGAATCTGATGTTCCAACAATACCAATCGTAAGGAGCTGTTTATCATAACAGGACTAGCATTATGCCTTCTTACTCTTTTTACAGTTTTGTTCCTTGTGTGCATTATAGCAAACTTGGAGTACTAAATTGCTCCTAAAGGCAAAGCCACAGTTTTGTGCATCACTGTCCTGAACACTGTGAGGTGTTTAAGGGTGAGATGAAGTCCAGTATAGGTAATGTGATAAACTAATAGTGAATTAAGATATTACATTTTAATGATAATCCCTAAGTCAGTGGCAGTTTCTCACATGAGGTACTGCATTTAGATACAGTTTGAACAAAGTGTCTGGTACATATAGGGATGACTAAAAGATGGACAATAAAAAAAAAGATGAGAAATCTTACGTGATGTAAATCAGTGTTGTTTGTTGTGATGCAGACTCAAAGGAAACCTGATTTCCTAGTGAAATCACTAGGAGAGAGATTGTGTTAAAGTACAATTTTACACGTATGATAGATTCTGATCAGTATTTTTAAGGTTTAAAGCTAACTAAATGTAGAAGATCTAGAAGGAATAAACTGACTAAAATAGAAATTTAAAAAGAGAGAGGACTGTAGCTCTTGCTGGAAAGTTTCTCTGTAGTTTCCTTCTGCAGGGTTTCTTTTAACTGTTCTTTGTCATAGTTGGTGCAGGCCAAAATCAGAGAGAGCACTGCCTGGTGTCGTACTTCATTTGATATGTGAGTTTGATTTGCTTTGAGAGTAACAGTAGATGAGGGAAGCTTATTCATCAGATGTTAACACGTAGTGAGACAACTGTGAGATAGTCATGCCTTGTCAGCAAGTATGTAATTCTACAGCAGACCTAAAAATTATCTTTTTCTCTTGTAGAACATGAAACAAATGTTCCTGTAGTTGCTGGTCAAAGGTAAGGAGATAGTTTGTGTAGATTCAGAACAGATACAACGTTCATGCAAGGAAGTCCTTTTCTCTTTGCTTCAATTCCACAACTTAAAAAATTATTCTCCAATGTCTTGTCACTTTCTTGGCTATACCCTTTCTTTCATGCTGAAGAATCAGGCTAGTTGACTGTTTGAAAACGTTGCTGAAATACAGAATGTAAGGTAACTTTTTCCGAAATCTGTCTTTATTATTTGAGCAGTATTTCCTCACATCCTTTCAGACCTGAGTGTTTTACATCCTGGAAGGGTCTTGATGGTTCTGGCATTTGATATTTTCTGAAAACAAATCTGAAGTGCAATCCCAAAAGCCTGCAGAATAGCTGTCCTGTGAATTTTTATTTTCTGAAAGTAGGTCTTTCTAAAGTAGGTCTTTCTAAAGTTGTTGTTTTTTCCTTCTTCTTCTTTTTCTTATAATTTATATGTGCTTTAGTTACTGTTTTCTCCAGAGTTCCTCTGTGTTTGATTTTTGACACTTTGTTGAAACCTGGTAGGAAAGCCTGGTAGATTCTTCATCTTGTCCTTTTTAAGACATTAATTAAAAGAATAAATTTCAAATGGCTGTGTTCTGTCTAAAGAAAATACTGTTTTCAAGATCTATTTCTGTTATATCCTAAAACACAACAAAGCTCTTACACTCACTCTAGGCAGCTATAATGACAGACCTTTTTAAGGTGTTTTGATAACTGCTGGCACAACTGGACATGTTTTTGATGCTATCCTTATCAGACTGAAGTGATCGTGTAAGTCAGGGTAAATAGTGTAATTTAATTCATTGGAAATAAGACAGTGTTTCCTTTTGGAAGGGAGGTAATGCAATTTACTTTCTCAGATCAGGAAAGACTCTGAATTGAATATGTAAATATATTTACCTTCAGATGGGTTGGGATCTTTCTGTAGTTGCATCGAAGATGATCTAAAATTCTGACAAGCTTTTTTAGGGTAGAATTTTTCTAAAAAGCTGAAGGTGAGACTCTTGGCAGATGAGGGGATTGTCCAAATGTACTGTCACTGAGCACATCAAATGATCCCAAGTACCTTTCTGTTTGGATTTTTCTGGATTGGTGTCTTTCTGAGCAAGACTGGAAAAAAAGGAAAGTTTTCAGGCAAACTAAAAATGCAGTGATGTCTGATATTCACAGCAGTCAGCTTTAAGTTCCCAGGGTGAAATGGTAAACAATACAAACCTCAGAGGGGCCTTGCAGCATACAAAACACCAGAAATATTTTTAGTTGGCCAACTTCAGTTCCTTCTATAAAATCAGAGTAGAGTTCTGTTGGTCCTTATGAAACAATCCAAACTTAAGGACGCTAATTTTAACTCTTCAACAGTTATCCCTAATAACTGAACTTTAGCTGATGATACCCATTTGCTTACTCAATCCTCAAGATCTCCTCTGAAGTAGGTGGCTGTTGTTTCTGCTGTCCAGGTTACTTACTGGAAGACCAGTTTGTCACCTGGTTGGTTCAGTTTATAGACTGCCCATAGTACTGACTACTGGGGAAATTGATTTCAGTATTTGTTTTGTGTCTGAGACAATTCATGTGCTTCCATATTCTGCTTTACTCTATGTTCCCTTGCTTTTGAGAATGTATGACTGTCTTTCCTTATTATTGACAGAGTGTGTTTTATTTCAGATAACTGTTGCTTAAAACTGCAAGTATTTGTAGTAGTTTCTTTTCTCTTAAAGTAGGACTTCCTCTGAAATACTGACACTGTAGTAGAACCTCTAACGCACAGGCCTGCTTTGTGTGTCTTCCCATCAGTTCTCTGATTAAGGCATCCTTTCATGAAATCTTGCAAGTTTCAGACAAAAGTCATAGAATGAGTTTTCTTTCTCCTTTTCAATTTTTAGTGGAATAATTTATTTGATAAATTATCTTTGAATCCACAGGAGATAAGTTTAGCATAACATTCAGAAGCTACTTAGCCGTCAGAAATTGTCTGGCATAAACGCATTAAATAGAAACCCCCAAACCTCAGGGTGAGTTTACAAGGCTAATAGTAACAAAATAAAAGAGGAGTTACAACATGTAACACTCCATTTATCGTACTGGTGACAAGAAACCTAATTTCCACGCTACCTAAAACTTTTTTTTTTATAACAGAAGTTTGCTGTAAAGCTTGAAGAAAATTTTAAGTAAACCATAAGCTTTTTATTGTGTGAAGAAATCGTATAGATCAGTTAACTGAGTCTCTGTAGTGAAAACAAGAGCTGGCATACTTGCTTAAGTGTTCTTAATTCCTCCTTATGTTCATCTGCAATTTCAATTCTGTATTCCCATATCATAGCAGTCTCTAATGTAACTTGTTTGCTTTTCCTAGACTTCAGTAATGGTGGCACCTGTGGAAAACAGAGCAGACAATTTATAATTTCTTGGTCTTCTAATGTTGAAAATATTCTCTTTGAGGACTTCTCAATTCTGTATCCTCTGATAATTTTTAATAGAAATGGACTATACTCTGGCTTACTCAGGTCATTCTTCATCTGATAAAACTTCCGGTATCTCTAGCATTTCATATCTTCAGTGCTAATAGTCCGGAACTGGTACCTGTGTCAGTCCAGCCTTCAGCTTGTCTGAGTTGCATAGAAAAACATAATCCTTCTTACACTTCATCAGAAATATTTTGTCCCACTTTATTAGTAATGAGACAAAAGAGAATTGTGAAAAGTCTAAAACTCCAAGTAGAAGAAATTCAAGAACAGAGGATTCTGCCGCTTCACAGGAAACTGTAGAGAATGGACAGCGCAAGAGGTCCTCCAGACCAGCATCTGCATCCAGCACTGCAAAAGGTAAAATGCACAGCCATCATTTCTGTGGAGAGGGCAGGAAGTAAATTACTTCCCAGAATATAATCCTTTCAGTAACTGAGTAATAACTATGGTTTACAGTTTGTAAATGTTGTGTGCTTTTAACTCTAGTTTCAATGATTTTAGACACAGGTTGGGTTAAAAGTGTTTACCAAAGTCTGTACTGGCAGTAAATCTTGTATGGATTTCCTATTGTTAAATTTGTGGAACTTGTTTTCTGCAGTACTAATCAACATAGTATTCAGCAAGCTTGCCTAGTTGAATTCTCTTGGCAGAAGTATGTTGGTAAAAGGACTGAACTCGGGTTTAAAAGCGTCTTTTTATTTTTTTCATCAAGCCTGAAAGACATGAGAAAAATGCTTAAGTCTTCCCAAATGCATGGTCAGCTTTTGCAAGCCAAATGCTCGTGCTCAGGCACACTCAAAATGCTGCCTGGGTGGCAGCCTGCAACCATCGAGGAGTGCTGTGTGCTTGTTCACAGATCCTCAGCTGTTTTTTCCACGAACACATGAAATCCTAAAGTTCAAGATATTAACCCATGGCATTGGCAGTTGCTGACGTGCCTTACTTCTATACAGGTTACAATCTTTAACAAAGTATGCAGCATTTGTGTGATTGGCACGTTCGTTACCAGAATGCATGGTCCATGGTGCCATTTTGCATTTCTGAAGCTAACTGTGTCAGCTCCATATGTTTAAGGGTCAGAAAAATTCTGATGGACGAAAGTTGTGCAAGAGGGTAGAGAGACCGTCAAGAGGAAACATTCGACCAATATTTTAAAGATAACATACAGAACTAAGAGGTATTAATATAAAATTATTATAAAAGTCAAGTTGAATTCAGCAACCATTTTCCATATTAAAGATGCTAAAGTTTGCTGGTAAGAGTATTTGCATTTATAAGAGTTTGAGAGATTTCCAGCTATACTTAATTGTCTAATGACTCTCAAAGATTATATGAAGAGCCCTATATGTTCTGCAGTTTTATGGCTGCTGAATTTAATTAAATTTTAGTGCTGCTTACTTCTTGTGGCAGGATTGCGCAGAATGCAGAAGAATCAGTCTGTATTGTAAAAATAAATTATATTTCATGATTGTGAAAAAAAGTTTGAAAAATGTGAAGCAAATGTAAAATGGATTCGGTGATACTTCCTGAGTTTGAGGCTATCTGAAACGTGTGACCTGCCCCACGTACTGTAATGAATAAACCTAAAGATGACAACCAGTGGCATGTCAAATTCTGAAAATGTGGGAACGTAAAAGTATATTAAATTTAAATAATAGCAGAACTGACTTAGGGGTTTTGTACTGAATTACTCGTTTACCGCTGTAACTGAAATAATTGTTTTAAAACATGTATCTGAAGCTGCTGTGGTGTCAAAGGGTTTTGCTTGAAAGCATAGGTTCAATTTATCATGTACCCTGGGCTTTGATTACCTTATCTCTGTGCAAGCAAATGCCTACTTCAAAGCTGTACAGAAAATAAGCAAATCAGAACACTTTTGTGGAAGAGTTCATCATGAAGGGTTAGTGAGGTGTAGAGTGAGAAGCGTAAAGAGGTTTGCCACTTGTGCCTACTCTGTTCTTTGTATTTATTAGTGAAACATAGCTTAAGAAAATGTATATTTTTTATGATCCTGGCCTCCTTCTAGATGTCTATGGTTACACTATCCATGTCCTGACAAACTTGCTAATCCATATTAAAGAGAATGCAGGGTTGGGAGAAAATACCTTTTGAAATAGAGGCTGATTATAAAAATGGCATTTAGGAAAAACTTAGGTATAGTAGGGAGAGAAAATCACATTTTGACCAGTTCATGTATGTATAACCCTTAGGAAGTATCAGGAGGGAAGAAGGATAGTTGTAAAAGAAGAGGGCAAACAGAAAATCAGCCCTCATCATTACAGCCTGCATCAGAGTGCAGGTTTGGGGCAGAAGCAGATGAGGAATGACTGGTGGTGCTCACAAAGGACCGGGGGCTTCAGGACTGCATGACTGCACAGCCACTGAAGGCTGCTGAGTCTGACCCGTTTATTCTGTCAAGCACAGACTTTGGCAGCAGTGGGGATGACTACAGATAATGCTGCTGATGAGCAAGCTACTTAGAAGTAGTGTTACTGCTCGAAGGGAACTCCAGTGACTGTAAGTCATGCCTGTAAAGATGTTTCACTTCTGAAAACTGGTACTGTACTGGTATTTTTACTCGTTAGAGTACCTTTCCAGCAAGGGCTGTTTCAGTGTTTACTGTAGCTTTGGGGTTGTTAAATTTCGAAAAGTTTATCTATTTATTTTATTTTTAATGCAGCATTTAATAGCCATGGAGTTGTACCATTGCTTTTCTAATTTTAGAAATTTTGGGATTTTTCTTCCCTTTTGACTCTGAAATATACACAGCTCTACTAGCTATCAGAAAATATTGTGAGGAGCCAAAGATGCATTGCAGATATTTAAAATCACATTTAAAAAAAATCTAAAGATGCAAATGCCCTTAGTCCTTACTCAATTCTCTTTTCTTTCTGTTTTGAAATGGAAACTTAGTGCCTTGGTAAGTGCACTGAAAATGTCATCTGGTTTCTCTGTAGCTTCTGCAAGTGCTTCTAGTTGTTCTGCTGAAGTACTATATATTTTGTATCTTTCTGCATAAGCTGTTTTTTTTGTGAGTCATGTACACCGAAGACACTTGTTTACTAATGATCTGACTTTCTAAGGAGTAAAACAACTAAATTCTTTGTGGCAGACTCCAACTTTTCTAACAGCACCATCTCCAAGCACTGTGCTTGGATATAATTTATGCAGTTTCTGTCCAAAGCTGCACAGAATGTTTCACGGAGACTTACATCCATGTTATTTCTGCACAAGTTGTGGCATGTGGGGAACTAAAGTTAAAGAACAGTTCAAAATACGGAACATCTCTTTTTAAGGCCATTACGTTAAGACTTCATACTCACAGAACTCTGAAATTGCACCTGCGTGTTTGTAACAGAAGCTAGTGGGGACTTTGCGTTATTGTGTTGCTGCTGATGGCTGTGATCAGGATGAAGGGTCCCTTGGTGTTAAGTGTTGTGAAAAGTCGATTTCTGTTTCCACTCTGGTGTGATTTTAGGAACATAAAAGGGCAATCTGTGCAGCTCTCACGAATGGATTATCAACTTAGTATCCATGCTTTCTTTCTTCTCTTAATTTCAGAAACGAGTGCCAGTGCAATGCAGTCAAAAAGAAGAAAATCCAAGTAAATTACTGCATGGAAACATGAAACTTGTAAATGAGTGTGAATTTATCAATAGCAATTTTGAGCTGTGATTTTTCTTTTTTAAATAAAATTCTGTACAGTAAGTCATTTTAATATTATACTGTTCCCAATAAATGATTTTTTTCTAAAAAACAGATAAATAGATATAAAAATGGGTTCTTTTAAAACCCTCTGGATTTACAAAGTGAAGTCCAGGGTTAGCACATTAGGTTAATGTGTTTGTAAGAAATGGAAGGGGAAGGGAAGACAACTGTAAACTTATTTGTTTCCACTTTTCATAAACAAATTAGAATACAGGGTTGTCATTTTTAGGTATTAAAATAATGTATTGTGCTGTTGTTTAAGTACTGTATGTGAATAGCAGTAAGAGGGTTATAAACAAACCCAATCTTGTTTGGAAGTGTAAATAATTTTATTATATAGTAGATCTGATGTATTTGTTGTGGAAATGGACCAGTGAAACAAAAATAAATTTAAGGGTTTGTATAATGTGGAATCCCTCATGCTCTAAATAAATGTTACTGTCCTATAATTTCGGTTGTATTATTATTAGCAGCAGCAACAGCATCATTCCAAACAGGAAGATTGGATGGATTATTTAGAGCTCTAGGCCTGCAAGCTCCTTATATGGGGCTTTAGAAAGGAATTTGTTTAACCACAAATGAGTTAACTAATGCAGCTGTTCTTGCAAAGCAAGAAGAAAAAAAAAATCAAATGCTACCCTCCAGCCCTCAGGATATGTGCAATTAATACATATTGAGGACACGCAGAAGACAGCTCTCCCCACAAATAATGCTTCTCAGCAGGAAACACATCTGAGAAAAATACTGTATTAAATGGTTTGAAGACTTTCTGAAATGTGGTAGCCTGAAGCATGTTATCTGGGTAGCTATACTGCCATCAGTGGTGACTTGTTTGTATGTGCTGCTACAGAAAGTAGGTCAGCCTTTTTGTTCCAGGGAGTTCTCATGGTGAGAAATTGAGAAGCAAGTCTTTCTAGCTTGCTTCTTACCTTCTGCATAAATAGATATTTACACTTTTTTTTCTTAGGGATTTTTTTACATACTCATATTTAGGCAGCCTTTTAATATATATAAGTTGTCAGGTGCTGCCTCTTACAACAGCAGAAATTGCCTATTTGTGCACAAGGTAACAGACACAAAGCAAAGCTAACTTTTCCCCTTCCTCCCTATCAGAGTTTGGATGTTCTGTGGCTGTTGTGTGGCAAAGTCAGACTTTGGTGTGGGCATGCTTCTGCCTTGGCTGTCCCTGAAATCCCAGCTGTCCCCCAGGTGCTTACACTTCTCATCCTTAGCAGGGGGTGGTCTAAAGTTGGTTTCCAGAAAAAATATCTACACCTGTAGGATTTCAGATATATTTTTATAATATTTATATATAATATACATGCATTTCATACTCACATATGCAGTCAGTAGGAAGCAATTTGAGTTTCTGAAGTGCCCATTTTACTGTTTCCAACTTCCACCATGTTTCTTAACCTTGCCTTCAGTTGGCTGCCTCACATAGTTGGGTTTATTCTACAGGTGATCTTGTGCTAAGGACATGGCAGAATTGCTGCAAGCCTGTCAGAAATCCTGGAGACTTTGCTGGAGGTGGAAAGGCCATGCCGTGATGTTGCTCTCCCATGTCCTACCCCTGAGACTGCCTGAAATGTCAGGGGTGAGGGTTAAGTGTGCAGCATCCTTTTTTTTTTTTTTTTTTTTTTTTTTGATCAGTACACTCAGGAAGAGAGGGATGTGCTCAGGATTATAGAAAGCTGCATGTCAGGGGAAGCTGAGGGCAGGGTCATGATCTACAGAGCCAAGGGCAGGCCAAAGCAAGGGGCTGGCAGGAGCCTGGGGAAAAGGTGGATGTGAGATCCTGCACCTGGGAAGGAACTGGGGACCCCATTTGCTGGTGCCTGCTTCCATTTTTTATTGGTGTCCCTTTCCTGGACAACTTGTCAGTGGCTGGCTGGGGAGCAGCTCTGCAGAAGGAGCTCTGCCCCTGGGCAGCAAGGAGGCTTAAGCTGGTGCTCTTAAGGGAAGTGTAGCCAGTGCCCCTTTCCTTGGCACTTGTTAGACCAGATGTGGGGTATTGCCACCCAATTTCCACCCCCACATGCAAGAATATTATTGATAACCTGGAGGGGGCTGAGTAGAGGGCCAAGATGGCCAAGGACTGGGAACACTGGGCCAAAGAGGAGATTGAGAGAGATGGGTGGGCTCAGCCCTACAGGTACTGGAGCAGATGAAGCCAGGCTCTTAGAGAGGTGCATGGGGGAGGAGGGGGAGACTGCTAGCTTAAATGGAAAGAGAGGAGCTGTGGGTGTAGCCAGACGTTCCCCTGGGGACAGCTGGGTGCTGGGCTGGGGCCTAGAGAGCTGGTGGGATCTCTGGGGATTTTCAAGAATTGAAGCCCTGTACAAGAGGGTGTCAATTTGGTGCCTAATCTGCTGTGAGCAGGAGGCTGGACTGAAGACCTCCTGATGTCTCTCTAGCCAGAACTGCTCTGCTTGTCTCCTGCTGCTAACTTTGATTTTCCCACAAGGAGGTTTATCAAACCTCTCTTTTACCCATGTTCCATCCTGGCTACCTAACTGAACAATTCCTTGCAGTGCTTCTCCCGACATGGGGGGTGGGAGCTGCAGGTGACTTGCAACCATGTCCACGCATGGATCATAGAATCATAGAATATCGCGAGTTGGAAGGGACCCATAAGGATCATCAAGTCCAACTCCTAGCACCGCACAGGTCTACCCAGAAGTTTAGACCGTGTGACTACGTGCAGTGTGCAAATGCTTCAATTCAGGCAGGCTTGGTGCAGTGACTACTTCACTGGGGAGCCTGTTCCAGTGCGCGACCAACCTCTTGGTGAAGAACCTCCTCCTGATGTCCAGCCTAAACCTCCCCTGCCTCAGCTTGACACCATTCCTGTGGGTCCTATCACTAGTCACTAAAGAGAATAGGTCGGCGCCTGCCCCTCCACTCCCACTTGCGAGGAAGCTGTAGACCACGATGAGGTCTCCCCTGAGCCTCCTCCAGGCTGAACAGGCCCAGTGACCTCAGCTGCTCCTCATACATCTTCCCCTCTAGGCCCTTCACCATCTTCGTCACCCTTCTCTGGACACTCTTCAACAGTTTAATGTCCTTTTTGTACTGTGGTGCCCAGAACTGCACGCAGTGCTCGAGGTGAGGCCACACCAGCAGAGTAGAGCGAGACAATCACTTCCCTTGACTGACTAGCAATGCCGTGCTTGATGCACCCCAGGATATGGCTGCCAGGGCACACTGCTGGCTCATATTCAACTTGCTGTCAATCACAACCCCCAGATTCCTCTCTCTGGGGCTGCTCTCCAACATCTTGTAACCCAGTCTGTACGTATAGCCAGGGTTGCCCCATCCCAGGTGCAGGACCCGGCACTTGCTCTTGTTAAACTTCATGTGGTTGGTGATGGCTCAGCTCTCCAACCTGTCCAGATCTCTCTGCAAGGTCCACCCTCAGCTGAGTCCACAACTCCTCTAAGTTCAGTGTCAGCAAATTTGCTCAAAACACCTTCTAGTCCTGCATCCAAATCATTTATGGAAACATTGAAGAGGACTGGCCCTAAAATGGAGCCTTGAGGAACCCTACTGGTTACCATGCACCAGCCTGATGTGGCCTCATTTATCACAATCCTTTGAGCCCTGCCCATCAGCCAATTGCTCACCCATCAGATGATGGATGGAGACCATAGCCTCTGGGCAACCTGCTTCTGTGGTCAACCACCTGCATGGTAAAAAAAGCTTTTTTTCATTTTTAAGTGAGTTTTATTTTTTAATTTCCATTTGTGCTTCCCATCTTGTCACTGGGCTGAGAAGAGTTTGGCTCTATCTCCACTCCTCCTCCTGTCAGGTTGATGAGACCCCTCTGTAGCCTTCTCTAGGCTGAGCAAGCTCTCAGCCTCTCATCTGTCAAACACTCCAAGCACATACTTGTCTTAGAGGCATGTCTCTGCCTCTCTGTTTTCGGGAGGGTGGCACAAGCACACGAGGCAGTTGTGTATTTTTGTTTGAAGGAACAGCTGATGTTGTAGGGCTGGTTGGGCACCAATGCTGGCAAATGTTAGCTTAAAGAAGTGGTCTTGCACGACCAGCTGATGCAGGACTCACTTTTTTCCAGGCACCTACCACCTGCTTTAGTCCTTGCACTCATCTACCACGTTGCAGGGTTTGTTAATGAGGAACAAAACGTTCTCAAATGACTCAGTCTGTACCATTCTCTCCCCTGTGCATCCTTATCTCCAAGGGGGTTTTATTCTATTGACATGTCTCCAATAGTTATGGCATTGACTTATAAAAGCTTATTTGAAAGCAAAAACTTTCTGCATCTTGCAAACAGTTTGTAAACAAGTTTTCTTTCAGGCTTCAAAGCAATACACATAAAATAGACTTTAAATGTATATATATTTTTTTATTATTTCTTGTGTTTTTTCTTTATATCAGATTTTTTTTTTTTTTTCAGTTAAAAGACAGTATTACAATCTAACAACCAAAACCAGGTTACACACACACAGGCACACTATGCAACATATTCCAGGCAGTCATGTCCTTCAGTCTGTTGACACATGGCAAATGTTTAAACAATGTCCTACAAGAAGTAAACACCCTCTCTCTAGTAACCTTGCTTACATCGATTTAACATGTAACACACACAAAAAGGACACATTTTGTTAGCTTTGAGTTTTGAACTAGTTTTCAGTTCTACAGCATAAGTAATGTAGAAAATGGGAGGCTTTTTTTCCCTTCTCAAAATCACATTGTCAAAGTTGTCCCACTGTTGTAATGCATTCAACAGAGCCCACTCACTCTTGGGCAGGACACAGCTGTGTGTTCGTCTGCTGGAACGCGTGGGCACCTGGCTCCCCTACAACACACATATCCTGACCAGGTTGGCGTGGGCCCTGCCAGCCTTGGGGCTGGGCAGGGAGCAGAGCCAGCAGACGTACTCCAGTGCATTTGAGGGAAGGCTTTAACGTGACCTTTTAGCCCAAATAGCAATTTCGCTTCAGACAAGCCTTTGGAAGGAAAAGCTGGATGTTGAGCGTGCCGCCTGTTCTGGCGAAGCACTGGTGGCTGTTCAGTCACTGCTGCTCAGCCTCCGTGCGCAAACCGGTGAGGAACTGGGCTGGGGGCTTAGCTTTTCAAAGCTGCCTAAGAGATTTAGCAGCTGAAATGGTGGGCTTTTTAGGGCATTAATTCTGTTAGGCGTCTCTGAAAAATCCCAGCATCTACTTTTAAAACAACATAAAAATGCAGAAATATCGAAAATTTCATCTCTTGCATAGGACTCTTAACTATAGTTCACAAATTTATTCAAGTTCTGCAGTTTTTTGTTTTTGTTTTTGTTTTTTGTTGTTTTTTAAAAAAAGATGACATACCATGAAAAAGGGCAAAAGGCACATATACAGTCATACAGCATGGAGATGTACAATGTGTGTAGATGAGCTTTACAAGCAGAATACCTAGTTGTAGGGTTGATACAGATAAATAAAATATTGCAATACTTAACTGCTCCATACTGATACATTTATGATACAAGATAAAAGACTATTACTATTTTACCATTACTCCTTCTGCTGTTCTCCCATCCCTAGATTTCCAAAAGCGTAACTGTGATGAAACAGAGCTGAAGATGAGCTTTAGCAAGGTGGGCATAGCTGCTTCCAGCTTCTCTGACAAGGACAAGTGAGTGAACGTGAAAGAGCAGAGAAACACTGGGCTCCCCTGGGCTGTGCAGCCCATTTTTGAGCTAAAGTCTGGAATTTACTTTGCTGTTTTCCCTCTCTGTTTGCAAGGAATAAAATCTTCTTGCCCCCCTAGAGGTGATGAATTACAAAGGTGGGGGAGGGGGGCAGCAGGAGTTCTGCCATTAGCTGCCATGGAGCTGAAGAGTCACATGGGTGTTTCTATGCTCCAAGTTCACATGCTGTAGCTGGAAGGGGGTGGATGGCAAATCCCCCCTAAAAGAGCATTTTGGTCACTCTGGGCACAGGGCTGGGAGAGCAGCACCCCTAATGCAGCCCGGTGGGTGTTAACATGAGAGAGTGGAGTGGGTACCCCGCACATTGCCTCCCTGCAAGAAAGAATGAAAGGGACAACTTTGTTATTAAATGGAGGTGCTCGCCTTTCTCATCTTACTTTAAAGAACAGTAGCTGTCGTTAATGGCACAGATCTCAGAACCAAAAAAGCTGTTTGCTTGTGTGTGGACAAATGGCACGAAGCTCCAGGCCATGGAAGATGCTGTGCACAAGCTGAGTCCAACCAGCAGAGCTGGGGTGCTGGGCGGCTGGGAGCACTTCTGCTGAACCAGTCAGGCAACCTGTCACAGCCTCCGTGGTCACATCGAGGGGACAAAGACTGAGTCCTTGGAGACACCAGGGAATTATTCATGATTCTGAACAGTACTGAACAGATCTGAGAGGCGCAGGTGGAAGAGGAAAGCTTTCCCCAGAAGACAAGCTCTGGGTTGATCAGCCCCAGCTGAGGCCCTTGGGTGTCCCAGATGGCTCTGGGTGCAGGTCTCTGAGGGCAGCAGAGAGGGAAGAGGAGGCTGGGAGGGGGCTCCAGGGGATGAGGTCTAGGAGGGGGCATCCCCCTCCCACTGCCAGCAGCTGCTTCTGAGTGCTAAAATCAAGGTACATCTGTGCTGTCCGTGGAAACAGCGGCAGGGTTGTATTTGCCAGGCTAGTGATGAGAGGGGCACAGTGGCCCTGGACACACAAGGGTGCTGGCTTCTTGCTGTAAATCCAGGGGGAGACTCAGGCTCTGCCATCGTCCCTGAGCTGCCTGGGGAGCAGCAGCAGGTGGAAGCCTGAGCACCAAATTCTCCAGCCACCTCCACTGGGGTCTTCTGCCAGTTCTTACTGTATTCACTTTCTAGCTATTAAATAGTTTAATCTTTGGGACTTATTTTTCAATAAATTTACCCAAAACCTAATTTCTACTTTATGCAGGGCACTGGAATTGATGTTTAGCCTCCATGGGAGCAATTGCAAAGCTGTGTGATTGGAGTGTGAAGTCTCGTTGGAGTATTTTTTTTTCTTCATTTTTTTGCTCTGATGACAGGATATCTGTGGCTCTTCCTGCCCAGTGGGGCTGAATGGAGGCGATATCAGTGAGATGTAAAGGTAAAAATTATGTATTAATTAGAAATGTGCCTAGAGGTAAAGTGAATATTCCCATGGTGGTGATCTTTGGGATGAGCTAAATGTGTTTAATATTTCCCATTACAGAAAAGAAAATCTGGCTCACATGGAAAGAATTTTTTTTTTTTTTTTTTTTTTTTTTTTTTTTTTTTTTTTTTTTCCCAGACTGAGCTTTCACAACAGTTTTTTGAAAAGTGTATTTGTGGGCATGTACTTCAGCATGCTAGGTGACCGGTGCCTTCTGCCCCGCCACCTCACAGCCTTCCAGTGCTGGCGAGAGCCAATATTCAGTAGCGGGACTTTGTCACTGCTGCCGCAAGCTGCTGGTAAGGCACCCTGTTTGTGTGATGCCAGAGCTGCTGGGCTGCCACCTCAGGGTCGGGAAGCTGGGCTGCCCCAGTGCTGCCGGGGGGACACGCGGTTTGGATGCATCCTGCTGCAACCTGACTTTCATATCAAGTGGTGGCACTTCTCCAGGGGACTGCGCCTGCTCTTCTGGTGTTTGTGGGAGCCTTGCCACTTGCTTTCAGGGTGAAACAACAAATGCAGTCCTGCCCATCCCCTGCAGCAGCATTCCTCTGTCATTGCCCCACTGCCTCACCCACAGGCAAGCAATTCAGAAAGCACAGTGCTGCTTGACTTCCAAATCCTTGGGGGCTCTTACACACTACTTAAAGTCACACCTGGTTGCTTACAGCCAAAATGCCTAAGGAGGGTCTAGCTACATCCTAGCAGTACAATTTGAATTGTGGGGACATACACAACGGAACTGGGGATGATGCTCAGGGATGCTTGCACCATGAGGAAGCAGCTGCAGCTCCTCCGCCCAGGCTGCTCAGTCCCTGTGTCTTCAGCAGGTGGCAACTGGCTGAATCCTGCCTCCACCGGGGCCACGGCATGCGTCCTCACAGCTTCAGTGTGCTCTGTCGGGACCACACAGATGAGTAACCAACAGCCTCACAGGCAGAAACAAACACCACAGCTGAACAGAGGAGTCCAGAAAAAAAAACCACACTTTGAAAGACCCCAGCCAATTTGTTTGTCCCTGAGCCCACACTGTAGTTTCCTCCTATACAAGTAACAAACAAAAAGAAACCAAGAGCTTGTCCTCACTGCGTAAGCAGGACACAGCCCAACAGCTCCCTGCCAGCCCTCAGCATGTTTGCTTCTACTTCCCACTGGGAGCATTGCACAGCTGGTCACAAATTGAAAATACTGGATGCAAAAACTAAAAACCTCAAACCCCAAAACAACCTACCAAGCATCCACACTGTGTTTTAAAATATTTACACATGTACACATGTGCACAAGCAAAAAAAAAAAAAAAAAAAAGTTATTTTTTTTAAGCACCTTTCGTTTGTTTTAAGATTCGAGGAGACTCATAACCTCACTGTAAAGGGTTTTCCTTTATCTTACAATACTAGGGCAGGAGATTTGGTATCAGGCCAGCTGTAGTGATCACCACTGTACAGGACAGGCGCATCGCAGGTCTTCTGCAAAGCACAGTTCAAACATGTCTCTGCCACAGCATAAGAAATGTCGGTCACAATGTGTGATAGGTAGATACATCAGTACTCACTTTGTATGGGGTTAATACATGATTAGTAGATATTAATACATGTGCAAACAGAGGGGGTACCACAGGAGCCTATTCACCACAGTAAAAACACTCCATTGACCCATGGGATGCTAGAAATCTGGATTAACCTCTTCATTAAAACATTATTAATAATTTATTAACCCTTCATAAGGATACTCTTGATATCAAGTGTGATGATAGTTCTGCTTTTTTTTTTTTTTTCCAGTGTTGGCTGGGAGTAGCATGATGAAAGATGTCTCAGACTGGCACAGAAAAGATGAAAGGAAACCAAAATATTTTGGAGTCGCTGCCCCAAAATAAGACATAGTAACAGCATTAGCTATTTGAAACAGATGATGGGCACTAGCAGGGCACAGCCGGCACTGCTGAGCCAGCAGGGGCTTTGCCAGGGGCTGCACGAGCAGGAGGCTGAGGATGGTGTCGGCACAGGGCTCTCTTACTGGAGCAATGCTTGTGAGCACCTGGGGTGATTCACCACCCGGGGTGGTGGCCCCAGCACATTTGCATCTCTCAGATGAGGAAGGGGCAAAGGTGTCGCAGCCAGCCCCGGTTTCAGGAGCTCTCTGCAGCAGCATTTCAGATGTGCAGAACTTGCAGCAAGTTAATATGAGCTGGGAGGCAGAAATTGCTACGGTTGTCCACTTCTTGATGTACATTTGGGCTAGAGAGAAAATTCTTCCTCTGAAGGTATTGCCTGGGTAGGAAACAGCTTGGTGGCCACAGAGGACACAGTGCAGAGCTGCGGGAAAGAGTGAGACGAGGGGTGCGGCTCCAGGATTCAGCCCCAGCCCGCCTTTGCCACTCTGAACCTTCCAGGCAGAGGCACCCGAGTGCTCAGAACATCCCCTTTTGCCTTCAGCAGCACTTGTGGCAGCGTTTGTTTGCAATGCTCCCAGTTTATCTCAGGGATCACTTCAGAAATAAGAAGGCATTTAATGTGAAGCCAAGGAAGCCAAAGGATGTAAACTTTCCCCTTGAGTCAAGGAGTCGTCAGTCTCTGGCGGAGAAATGAAATCACGCATCCTGTCTGCCAGGCGATGCTGTGCTCAGCGCAGCCTCACGGCTGTGCTGCAGCAGTGCCCAGCGAGAGGCGGGGGGATGTGGAAGGCCCGAGGGAGCACCAGGCTCCCCAGCTTGTTCATCTTGGCTGTGAAAATAAGCTCTGCTACCTCCGGATTTATCAGAAGGGCTGAAAAAGCAGTGGAACAGAACAGCCCATTTTCTGCCTGGGAAGCTTTTACTGTGCCTTTTATTGAAATTAGAAAGCAGAATTTGAAATGGGGGGAGGGGGGGGGGTTCTGTTAGAAATGGGACTGTGAGGCAGGCACCAGTCCTTGAGCAGGTACTGGCTGCAGGTGCAGGATATGGCCGGCATTGTGCCTGGCACAGGGCTTGTTGGCCGCTGTCGCTGCCTGTGCCTTTTTTCGGCAGCATGGCAGCCGGCGCCGTACGCATGTGACGAGTGCTGCAGGCCTCTGCACCGGCCCAGCAGGACTTGAACAAGAAACTGGCCTGGAAGAATTGAAACTGAGAGGCTCTGACGTGTGGCTTAAAATAGGTATTTGAAATAAATTTTCATTCTTTCTATGCTTTTGTGAACACTGTGTCAGGGCTAAAGATACACTCTGCAGGCAAACAGTATCAGCCACTTCCCATGAGGTCCAGGTTTCTCAGTCACAGAGCCGGGAAGCTGGTAGTTACAGAAGGGCTTGTGGGTGTTTTTTTCCTCTCATTAGAAAAAATAATAATAATAAAAAATCAAGAGTCCAAGGTTGGACCTACCACAGTGACTTAAAACCAGTTCAGACACTGATGTTATTGGTGTTAACAATGCTGAAGGGCAGACTCTCCAGTGGGGTGCTTGCTCCCTGGAACACCCTGGGTGCAGCAGCATTAAAAATCAGCATTGCCCACGACTGTATTTGGCCTGTTGTGTAAAATATACGATTGTTGGTGGGGCCAGATGGGGAGTTCCCTGCGTGACTGCAGTCCAGTGGCAGTGCCAGCCCTGGTCTTGCTCCCACCGCAGCCAGGGCCATGGTACCAGCTCTGCATGGGCTTGTGCATCACAACCGCTCCATTTCCATCCTCGCCCTCAGTTCAGCCTCTTCCCCTGGCCTCTTGCTCACACCCAACCTCCTCGCCGCTCTCATTTCACGTCTTCTCACCACTAGTTCCAACATGCTTCCACCACCTCAGGGAGGCTGCGCGAGTCCCCTTCTCTGCTCTCCTCCAGGGAGCGATGCAGGGCAGGCAATGTTCCTTGGCTCAAACAGTGCCTCATCCAAGTGCATATAAACATACAGACGTGTGCATGTCCATATGTACGTCCAAATGTGTTACGTGGGTGCAGCCAGCACAGGTGAGTGGCTCCAGGAGGAGCACACAACCTTGAAGCTTGCTCATGGCCAGGAGCTTGGTGGGACCAACACTTGCTGGAGGTTGTGGTCCCCACCAACGTCCCCACACTGACATCAGTTCCCTGCAGACCATGCTCTCCTCAGTGGTCAGTGCTCAGCTCCTGGTCAGTGCTTTGTTTCCTGAGATTTCTTGTAATGTTGTCTTTAAAAACACAAAACACTGAGACCTGCCTGGTTTTCTTTTCGGAACGGCAGTGGGGCTTTTGTATTATTGTGGTAAAATTACAATTAAGAAGTATCGGCTGGGATGGAATTTGCTGGTTTTACCTGTGCTGGAGCCACCAAGGCCACCTGCTGAGAGCATCACAGGCACTGCCAGGCCTGGGGCTGTAGCAGGGCAGTGCTGTGGGGCTGCACTGAGAAGGGACAAGATCAGGCCCTAGCAGCAATGTTACCAGCGTGCAGCGACAGCAGGGTCCCATCTCTGCTCTGGTCTGAGACATGAGGAGGGGTGGAGGTATGGGGGAGGAAGCATTATTTAGTGTCATTGATGATATTTTCTTAAAAATACCAAATCTCATTGCTTTGTTCCTCTTTGCACTTCCACTTGGTATCCACTTGTGACATCACAGTCTGTTTAGGTGGAGGAGTACAATGTCGTAAAGAAAGGCACTGATGTCACAGGCTCTTCAGGACACAAAAGAACAGGCTTCTCCATGAATTTTGGAAAGGGGAGATTTCACAGGGGGCACCACTGCCCCGAGCAGACGCTGGTGGACGGATGGGCACGGGGCAGAGGACGGCATCGCTCTCCCAGCCCGCGCTGCGTGAGGCAATGCCAGCATGGGCCTGGAGACGTGAGGGGTGCAAGGAGGCAGAGTGGCGGCACTGGGGCTGGTGTTGAAGGGAGGCCGAGCCCCGCCGGGAGGTGCCATGGCAGCGGGGCGGCCGCTGGCGAGGTCAGTAGTTGCAGTGGCGCTGGCAGGGCTGGTGGAGGAAGCTCCCCGCACGCTGTCGGGCCCGGCGGGCTGGGCGCTGTCGGGCCCGGTCCTGCCGCTGCAGCGCCTTCTGGCTGAGCCATGGCTTTTCTGCCAGCTGCTTGGCCCGCTGCACCCGCCGTGCCTGGCTGACCTTCTCCAGGATGGCAGCCTTCACCGACAGGGACGTGGTGTGGTGTGGCATGTGCCGCTCCAGCCGGGGCTCTGGCACCTCTCTGCGGAGAGATGGGACCGTCAGCAGCCAGTGGTGCCTGGCCCCCCCAGCCACATGGCCATCGCACCCACACACCAGCAGCCAACCCTCACTCACCCTCCTGCAAGACCTGCCTGCAGCCCCAGGGTGGCCATATTGCCACCAGCACCCTCAAACCCAGTGGGCAGGAGCCAAGCACAGCCCACAGCCCCCTTGTGTCCATTCCGCTCCTAAACAGATTTGTTCCCTTGCCTGTTCCTAGCTCTCTTTGGCCCCTTTCTTCACCCTCCAGCACTGAGGTTTCTCTTAAGCTCTCAAGATGGCACTGAGATCCTCAGGACAACTTTACAAAGGGAAAAGTTCAAGAGGGATAATGTGCCCTGGCCAAACAAAGGATCACCCCAAATTCTGCCTTTTGAGGCTGGGTAAATAAGCAGGCTGCAATGCCAGGGGACGCTTCCCTGCTTCATCAGGGGGCTTACAGGGGAGGTGCTGGAGGGCTGGTGTGGGGGTAGCAGCAACCCAAGGCATGGTGGTACCAGGACTCACTGGTGCGTCAGGGCTTTCCCAGGTGCTGTGGGGAGAAGGCAGAGCTCCTCATGCTACAGAGAGGCTGCGGCGCCAGGGGAAGGAGGAGGGGGGTGGCTGGGAAAGGAGATGGCAGTGGGGTCAGATTTTGCTTGCATCTGTTAGGTGGCAGGCTGGGGCATCTCTGTTTAACACCCTTGTTACACCGGACTGTGGGGCAGGTAGAAAGATCTCACAGCCCAGGCCAGCAGAAAGCCAGGAAGGAGAGCTGGGGGCAGGGGTCTGCACCACTCTCCTGTGTGGGTAAACTAGGGACTCAGGAGCACCGGTGCCCAGGGGTCATCCTGTTCTGTTGGGACTGCTTTGCTTGTTCCATATACATGCAAACCTCCATGTTTAAACCTAGTCCAGGAGACTCCCCCAGACTGGTGGTGGGGCAACACACAGCATCCTCAGTGGACAGCCACATGCCAGGAGAGGATGAGGAAGAGGCCACTGCTGCCCATTCCAGCAGTAACCACACAGCAAGGGCTTCATGTGGCTGGTCCCACACCCACAGCTGTCTTAATGTGGACCCAGTGCACATCAAGGTCACTCTTCCAGAGTATTTTGGGGCACAGAGGCTGCTGTCCTTGCACAGTGCTGGCTGGGACACCCTGCCAGGTGGGACATGGGGACACTGACGTCAGAGAATCACAGGATGGTTTGGGTTGGAAGTGACCTTCAGAGATCATCCAGAACAAGCCCTGCTGTGGGCAGCGACATCTTTCACCAGATTAGGTTGCTCAAAGCCCCACACAACCTGACCTTGAATACCTCCAGCAATGGGGCATCCACAGCTTCTCTGGGCAACCTGCACCAGTGCCTCAGCAAGAAAAATTTCTTCCTAATAACCAACCTGAATCCACCCTCCTTCAGTTTAAAACCACCACGCCTGTGTCCTTTGGGCAGCATGGGTGAAATGCTGCAGGGCGTGCGTGGCCGCCCTGGTCACTGGCCCCGCACTCACCCAGCAGCTGAGTCCTGAGGCTCCTCCACGTCCAACTCGAGGGTGCTGGTGACATAGACAGACATGCTGGGGTGCTCGATGAGCAGGTCCTCCATGGGGCTGCTGCCCACACCGTCGGGGCCGGGCTCCTCTGCAGTAAAACATGGGGGAGGGGTGACAAACCAACTCTCGTCCATCAAGCAGGGGCCAGGCAGGGCGGGCACGGGGCTGCGGGTGTGGGCCGGGGCAGCTGGTGGCACCAGGCAGGGCCTCACCAAGCACCCGCAGGCCCCAGCCCGCCGCTGTGCGCCAGGGCGGGCGGCACCGCCTGGGGAGTGAGCAGGGTGTGGAGCCATGCGGGGCGCAGCGGGGACACACACACACCATGTACAGTGGGGGGGGGGGGGGGGGGAACGGGGGGGGGGGGCGGGGGGGGGGCCCCCCCGGGGCCCCCCCCCCCCCCCCCCCCCCCCCGGGGCGGGGGGGGGGGGGGGGGAGAGAAAGGGGCATCATTAGTGCGAGAGGCACCCCACGGCATCACCACCACTGCCGCAGGTGCAGGGGAGTCTCAGCAGGGCAGCCCCTCGAGCTGACCCAGTGCACAAGGTGACGGTTTCAGTCTGGGTGGATTTACCAACCATTGGGGTTTATGATGGATTTTTTTTTCCTTCTTGAAGGAAGAAATTTGGCCAGAAAAACACATTGCTTTTGTCTGCAAGCTTTCTTAGGTCACCTGAAGCGCGGTGCTCACACACAGCTGCACTGCACTGTGCACATGTGGAACCAAGCAGACACATGTGCACACACTGTGCGCACCTTTTTCCTGGAAAAGACTTTTCTCTCAGGGAATAAACTCTTCACTGAAAGCTTTCACTTTGGCTTTGACTTCAGTCCACCAGGGCCAATTTTCAGCCAGCTGAGCACAAGCTGCCCCCACGTGCTCTGGCCTCCGGACACAGGGGCCAGGGCATTTCCCATGCTGGGAGCCACAGCTGCGCCCAGCCGCGCTCACCACAAAACCCAGACCCACTTCAGGCTCATCCCAGTGTCAGAGGAACCATCCTCTTCAGGGTGGGTTCAGTGCAGATCTGCATGGACATGTCTGACTCTGCTGCTGGGCGAGGGTGCAGGAGAAATCAGAGGTGAGTGTGAGCTTGCAGTGCCCAAACAGGCTAGAAAAAAATATGAAGCACAAAGTATGGGGCAGGCGTTTACCACCTAACATGTCCCAGCTCCACCAGCCTAGGACATGGGGCCTGCCACAATTGCCTTGCAGACAGGAGAGCATCTTTCTTCAGGTCAGTGGATACAAGGCTATGAATAGCTGCCGACATGCCAGGCTGCAGATTATTCGTCAGCCTGCAGACAGACAGAGCCTGACTTGAACAGTTCTCCCCCCAGGGTCAGGTGTGCTCCCACAACATGGAGCCATGTGTGCTTATCTGTCCCCATCCACCCCAAAGGTGGCTTCTAACGTCACAAGTGTTGTTACAGGGTTCTCACATCGCTGGGGGACTTGCAGCCTGAACTCTAAGCCCTGAGAAATGCACCCAGAACACTCCCAGGAGGGCATGCGCATTCTGCAATGCATGGGTCAAAGACCTACAAGGATCTGGAGGCTGCTGGGGCAGCGCCAGGCTGCGACACGCTTGCCTGCCACCACTGTAACATAGAGGATCAGGGCTGGAGCCAAGAGGCTGAGGTTTTGAAGTGCTTTGCATAACTCAGGGCTCCAAAAAAGGGCTGAAATAAATCTATCCCTTGCTGGCTGTGGAATGCTCAGGCAGCCGTGGTGCCTGTGGGGATTAGCAGTGGGGTGCTAGGTCCATGCAGACACCCTTCCAAAAGCTGGGTCTGCACCAAGGGCCTGGCTGCTTGATTAAAAACAAACAAACAAACAAACAAACAAAAAAAAAAAAAAAGACAACCAGGAATACAGGAGCCTTTAGTAACAAAGTCAGCCCTGGATCCCCACTGAGCCCTCACCCAGGGTTTCATGGCACAGCCCAGCATTTCTCTGCTATAGAAAACTTGTGGTTCCTCCTGGCAAGCTCTGGACATGCTGTGGCCATTGCTGGCAATAGGACTGAGGCCAGCAGGCCCTGATGCATGGCAACAGCATGCCATGTGCTGCAGGGAGCTCCTTGCAACCCATCTCCTCCCATATTACTGCTATGGCCCCCAGGACAGCCACCAGGGAGCCCAGAGGACTGGGACTCCTCCACGGCTGCCCTCACCTCCTGCCTCCACCAGCTCCCCACAAGGCTCCCAGGCTGGCACCAGGGTGTCCCTGTCCCCTGCCTCGGGCATGTTTGAGCTCCGGTCCCCTTTCCAGCTCACTGCATGGGGCACAGATCCCTAATGAACGACACGCATCAGCTCTGCTCAGTGCATGTGGCAGGGGCATCCCTGTGAGGGAGACAAGCCCCAGCCCCTGCAGAACCACCAGTGTCTCCTGGGCTGGAGCTCTGTGACTTACCAGAGGCTGTAAAAGCAGCTGGAAGCCACCAAGGAGCAGTGGCCCAGAGGTCGCAGTGCAGACAGGCTTGTTTGTGTAAGTTCGCTGTGCAATTTGCAAGCAAAAGGTCACAAAATGATCATTGCAATTGGTTGAGTCATAGGCCCTACAATAGCAACGCAGAGATCTTAATGGAGCTTGAGAAGCCCTCGTGGCACAAGGAATGTGACCTGCCTGGCTGCTGTCAAAGGGTCTGGATAGTCCCAGCCATCCCTGGGAGCAGGGAGCCCCAGGAGGCAAGGGGATCCACGGGCACGTTACAACTATGGACCTTGCCTCAGTGCTCCTGGCAAGGGCGCTGGGAATGCTTTGGGAAGAGAAACCCTTGCAAAAACTTTTGGAGTGGAGATTGGCTCCCCTGGGTGGCCTCAGATGACCCCAGTGCAGCACGGAGCTGGAGATGGCCGCAAGGGGATGGGCACCCGACTGAGCCACATGGCTGATGGCAACAGGCACAGCACCAGCCACGGTGGAAGGGCCATGCTCATCACCGTTGCCTGCCTGTGGCTCAGCTGTCCCCAGCCCAATGAGCCTCCAGCAGGTGGGACTGCACCAAAACCCAGGGGCACCTCCCGACCCAGGGCTGTGTGAGGATCCTGTTCTAGTGCTGGGGGCTCAGGAGCCGGGAGGCAGCCCAGAGTGCCACCACTGCTGGTGGTGAGGCAGGAACCTCCCCTGAGAGAGCAAAAGGCAGGCTCCCAGGCAATGTCTACTATTGCCTGACAGGGCTTGTCCAGTGCTGGAAAGACAAGACCATTCAGCAGCTATGTGAAAGCAGGGTGAAACCTTGCTTTTCTCACCTCCAAGATCGATTATAAGCCACCCATCCTCCTCCTCCTCCTCGGAGACAAAGGGCTTGGGCTCCTCCAGGCCCTCTGGCGTGCTGCTGTCGCTGAAGAAGAGACTGGTGAGACGCTGAAACATGGTGGGAAGTAGTCAGATGGGACAGGAAAGGAATAAAGCTACTGTTGAGCGCCTGACTCAAAGCGGGGAGAGGCAGAGGGGCACAGAGCTTGACGGCGTTGGAGGTCCTTCCTTGGGGCAGTGGTGCTTTGCTGCTAACAAAGTCTCAGCTGAGTTAAAGGACATGCAGTGCAGTTATGAGGTTCTTCTCTTGGCTTCAGTGCAAAGGCCTACCAAAGAAAACAAGGAGAAACACATTCAGACTGGACACGTAGGATGTGTGGTGCTGGAGGGGACAGCAGGAAGGCCGTTCCAGCCCCAATCCCTGCCATGTCCCAGAGCACTGTGCTACACGTGGCCATGTCAGGATTGGTGACCGCAGCCCCTGGCCTGCCCCAGCCCCACATGGCAAGCACCACCGCCGCATCCCCTCCCTGGCCAGCTGCACATCCCAGGGACAGCACCAAGCACTGTCCTGCAGTCAGGCTGGGACCTGCTCCCCTCCCTGTAAATCTGGACCTGGCCAACACCATTTC
Source organism: Heteronetta atricapilla (assembly GCA_011075105.1). Taxonomy (NCBI): domain Eukaryota; kingdom Metazoa; phylum Chordata; class Aves; order Anseriformes; family Anatidae; genus Heteronetta; species Heteronetta atricapilla. The sequence goes on from CM021750.1 coordinate 707,307, forward strand.
CTCCATCACCGCACACAGGCTGTGGCACAGAGAAGGAACAGGGGGATGACAATGCTGTGTCTGAAGACCTGGCATGAGCCAGGGCGATTGCTGCAGTGCAAGAGGGGTTGGGCCCTAAAATACACTCTTAGCAGGATGCTAAACGCACACCTCACAAGAGGACAGAGGCACCAGCACTGCCAGCCAGCCGTGCCAGCACCCCTGCCTGCCCCAAGTTGCTCTCCAAGAAGCTGTTCAGGATGGGCCACAGACCAAAACTGCAGCTGGAAGCTGGGAAGCAGCAGAGGAGCCTTTCATTTGATTTTTCTTTCTATTAGTAATGTGTGCTGATTGGAGTCGGGCTCGAGAACTCTGTGCTGATACCTCTTCTACATTGTGTAATTCTGAAAGCTGTCACTGTTATTTTCTCTGTGTGCACTTGCAGAGGTGCTCTTGTAGAGCAGCCGCATGCATTTCCAGCTCTGGTAGGTGACACTGTCACATGTGACATCACTGGTACTTTTCAACAATGCCCCAAGACCAGACCATGTTTCTGTACCAGCAAGGTTCTCCAAGATCACAGGCCAGTACCGTGGGGCAGAAACCCAGCTAAGTGCAAGGGGGTCAGGGCAGCTGTCTTGTGCCCGTTCCCTTCCTGACAGGGGCAATGGGGCATTTCCAGCACTGCCACTGCTCACTCACCACATGTGCCGCGTGCACCCACAGCTGTCCCTCTGAGAGGCAGACCTAGGACCTTGGGTAGGTGTCATGGGCAAGGCTCTTCTCCAGCCAGGCTACATTACTGTGCCAGTTTTACCACTGGGGGAAAATTCCCTGCAGCATGGGGGAGGTCAGGACTCCAATTCCATCTATGTCTGCAAAGCTTTCGGAAAGCCATGCACAGATGGCAGACACAAGACAGAGTATTAATCGTGCAGAGAAAATGCATTTGGTCCAGAGACATAAAAGTGCATTAAAATGCCACCAAGGGCAGGATGTGGGGAAAGGCAGAGCTGCTGACCAGTCTAACCGCATGCGATGCTGCTCGGCACACTGAGGGCAAAGCCCAGCTGGCAGCTCTGCGAGAAAGGTGGTGAATCTATGGGATCTACAGAGCTGCCAGTCTGGGGACAGGACATCCTCAGTGCATCTGGCTTCAGAGATAAACAAGGGTCCCATGTTTGCTACAAGCTGCCTGGTGAGAGCAGGGACCCAGTGCAGTCCCTGGGCAGCTCTGGGGGGAGAGAGGGGGGCTCGGTACCACCGCACAGCTGGTGCAACCCAGCCCCTGCAGCACCAGCCAGGCTCACAGCAGGTATGTGCAGTGAGTCCCGATGCTTGCTCCTGGTCCAGAGCTCTGGCACACTCGTATTTACTTGTTCTGGGATTGCCGTGCATTTTGGCTTCTGGCTCGCAGATGCACAGGAGATCTAATGCCTGCTCCACAAGGCCAAAAAAAAAAAAAAAAAAGAGAAAAAAACAAAGGGAACCTTGATGATGATGGGATCCCCCTAGACTGTGGGGTTCATCCTGCATCTCTACTGCCACAATTCACCCCTTCACCAGCACCTGAGAAGTGGCAGTGGCTGAGCGAGCCAGATTCAGGCAGGATGCCTTGCTCACAGCATGCTCAAACCATCTCTTGACATAAAGTCATCAAGGATTCTCCACTGCTTGTTCTAGCAGTGTTCTCCCCATGGTACTGAGCAGACGCATTTGGGGCACTGAGGCACATGCCAGGCATTTGCTCTGGCTGCACACACAGCCATGGCAGCTCTCATCCCCAAAACCCTGACTGCAGCAAAGTCACAGCACTTCAAGCACCATCCACTCACACGCTCCCCACAAAGCTATGGGGGCAGCCCCTTTCCCTGGAGCGTTAAATCCTACCAATAAAAATTAGGAAAAAAACAAAAACCATGAACATGGGATTGATATGCTTGCTGGGCTCTCCCCTTTGCTGGTCATGGCCACTCTCTCCCCTCTGTGGGACCAGGCTGGCTCCCAGGACCACAGCTCCTGGGGCCTGAGGGAGGCAGGGGTGCTGCCCCCCGCCTGTCTTGAGGTCTGCTGGAAGCGCTCCTGGCTTGAGGGGGCTTCCTGCCTCTTTTCCCCAGGCACACGCACCACAGCTTGGCAGGGAACCTGGGGACCAGAGGCTGCAGCAGGGGGATGCTGGTGGCTGGGAGAGGCCCTGGGCAAGGAACTCCTCTCCAGCAGGCTCAAAGCTGAGCTTTGAGCTCAGGATAAACTACAATCATAACAGAGAGCATAAAGTCTTGGCTTTTATTTGTGTTGTTTAAACCTGAGAGCTACCTTCACTGGACAACAGCAAAGACTTCAGGAAACATGTTCCTCCTTCCTTCCCCCCAGGCCTCTCAGGAGACTGGTCCCAAAGCACCGAGGCTGTCACCAGGACAGCCAAGGGCCGAAGTGTCTGGGCTCCACAGATGCTTACCCTAACTCATAGGTAAGTTTCCTTTCCTAAAGGCACAAGGCACAGTGGATACTATTAGTTTCAATTGACACCCCATGCTAAATCTAGCTTCTTTTTCTAAAAACCCTGAGATAACATTTCCATTGGCAGATCCCATTCCCAGAACAAGGCAGGGGCCACCCTGCCCCAGCACAGACCTGCACCCCCCAGCACAGACCCATGCCCACCTCCCTCTGCACCGCACAGAGGGGAGGGGGCTCACAAGCAGCTGCCAAAGCAGCAGGAAAGAGGGAAAGCTCCCCCAGGCACAAAAGATGGATCACTTCAAGGGTCCTGCCCCACGCAGTGTACGCACACCACCAGCTACCTCACAAGAACCCCCTGCTGCTGGGGTGGGACTTCCCATGACTGGGCAAACTCATTGCTGATAGCAGCCAGGGCCTCCACAGCGAGCTTTGGGGGAGCAGCCCCCAGCTTCAGCACCTCCGCAAGAGGAAAATCCTTCAGCAACAGCCAGGGCTGGGCTCCACAGGCAGGATCAGCCCTGGGAGTGAAGCAAGCTTGCCTTGCCCACACCACAGCAGGAACATGGCCATATCCAACAGCTCAACAAGGGGCAGCACAACACTTCTCAGAGTCCGCCCTGAGCAGGAAGCAGGTTCTCCGCCCTGGGGATCTTTAATCCTCACGCTCAGGTTACACTGTCTGCTTGTACACTGTTAGAGAGGCAGGATCAGGCTCTTCACCTCCCCTCCACTGTAAAAGGGAGCAGCTCCCGGCCAGCATGACAAGCACAAAGTCCTTGGTCCCCTCCAGACCCTCCTTGCAATCTACCAAAGCCCTCAGCTCTGTGTCCTTGTCACAGAGGGGCAGCTCTCCTGGGTCCTGATGTGGTGAAAGGCCTGGGGATGGCCATGTCCAGCTGCACCGTGAGAGCAGGAGGGTCCCACACCAGCTTGGTCCCTGCTGCTCCCCACCCCAGGACACCCCACAGACCTCACCAGGCCCTCACTGCTGGGCTCCCCTGTCCCATGCTGTGGTGACGTCCCTCATCTTCTGCCATGGGGACAGCTGCCCCCATCCCAGGCTTCCAGCTTGGTGCACCAACCCCATCCCAAGCTACTGCCAGCAAGTGGGGAATGGCTGCTTGGGAAACTCCTCTGTCCCCAAGTGCATGTCCCTTGCAGGCCAGCCCTCCCCGAAAGCCCAAGAGCCACTGCCTTTTAGAACTTGCTCGAGGGTATTAAATAATACACATTAAAGTAGGAGTATGGAAATTACAATGCATTTAGTTATCCCCCCCCCCCAACCACTACACAATAATTAGCTTCCTGAGTCACCGTCCCTGCAAACAACCCCAGGAGCTAAGAATAGGCGAGAGGAATGGCAGCGCAGCCCTTAAGGTGCGTGAGGAGCCCGCAGCAGCCTCAGCCTCACAGGACTGGCAGCTCCAGGCTGCAACAGCAGCAGCTGCTCTGCCTGGAAACAACACTGGGCTCCTTGAAACTTCCCATAAATACCCCACAGCAGGAGGGATGCTGATGACAAACGGCAGAAACGGTCCTTCCTCAGCAGGGCTAAGAATACGCTGAGAAGTCATTGTGGCGGAGGTATAAATCAGGTGTGTGCCTCCAGCACAAGTGGGAAATGTTATTTTCAGTTCACTTCACCTAAATCAGTCAAGCACATCCCAGGCTGCTCTCTCCGCGCAGCATGTACCAAAACCCTAAACCCAGCACTGAGACACAGAGAGAAGGGAGTGGGGATGTCCCCGCTTAGCACCCCAGGAGAGGGCGGTGAGGCATTCCCACTCTGCCCCCCATCCCTTCAAGCCAGGGCAGGGACCCCACATGCCACAGGCTTGCCCAGGATGGCTCTGTAGGGCTGTCCCTGTGTCACACCCGCAGCTCTGCGGGGCTGTCCCTGTGTCACACCCAGAGCACAGCTCCTGTTTGCCCGTTTGCTTTAGCAGCAGCCGCATTTATGAGTCTCTATCCTGCCAGAGGCTGATTCACAGCAGGGTCTCCTCTGTTGCCTCAAATGGAGGCAACAGCAAAGGGAGGGGGAAAAGAAGGCAGAGAGCAACAAGAAAAAGCCCGAAGAAAAAGCTCTAACATGAAACTTTCCTTACTAATGGGAGACAACCCTTTTGGCTTGGATCACACCAACCAAGTCACTTCAGCATCCAAATCAAGCAAGACTCCAGAGACAACAAAATACCCAAGCTGAGGCAATCCCTGCAAGTGCCAAGACATCCACTCCAGTGCCAGCCGTGCAGGGCCCCTGTGCTGCTGCTGCAGGGAAGGAAGGTCGCTGCCCCAAGGACAAACCTCATCTGCTGCCACCTAATGCCATCGCACGCAGAGCCCTGGAAAGCCTGCCAGCAGCCAAGCCAGCAGGAATTTTTAGATTTGCTGCGAGCAGTCCTAGGAAATGCAATGAACCCAGATGTTTCCTCTCTGGGATGCAATGTGTAAATCATCCCTGGGAGCACTCGCTGGGAGGTGAGCAGTCCCAGCATCACACCCTCGGTACATTGAGGGAAGCCCAGTGCTGACGGGAAGGGTGGACTTTGGCACCCCAAGCACCCTTAACATCTGCCCTAAGAGCCTGCCTGGGGCCACGTGCAGCCAGGCAAGCCTTGCTGAGCAATTCACCCTAAAAAGCTCTGAGACAAGAGTTCACACCTCAGCTTTTCCAGTCTTGCTCTGAGCAGGTGATATTGGTTTATTCTTGACAGAAAAGCTTCCCCTGCATTTTTTCCATTTGCATCCGGCCAGACAAGCACAGGTTGATGCAACATATTCCTAATGGTGACAGTGAGGTAGAACAGAAATATCAGTGTTCTTTTTGGGGAATTTAAAAAGGAGAGGAAATATTTATTCTAGAGGAAAAGCACCGCATAGCCCAAGCCTAGTGGAAACAAAGGTGTAGCACTGTCCTACACTGGTGACCAACACCTGTTCCTGCAGTGGCTTGGTGTCACAGCAAGACATTGGCCAAGTCTGTGGCCACACCTGGCACCTGCACAGCTCAGCCCTCGTTGGTGCCCGCTGCCAGCACTGGGCACTGCTGCTTCACACCCGGGGCCCAGGGCACTCGCACCTCTGCGAAGGCTTCTTAACTCGGCGACCACCACGAGAGCCACAATGCCCGTTTTCCCTAAGGGCCCCGTGAGGCTGCCGGGACACGAGCAAGGCGCCCTGCGGTCTCAGCGGGCAGCTACTCGGGAGCGGGACGGCAGCCGGCCGGCCAGGGGGCAGGCGGCCTCGGGACCGGCCTTCCCTTCCCTTCCCCAGGCCGCCCTCCTGACCCAAACGCCACCCCAAGGGCGCTGCGCCACGGGCCCGCGGGAGCCGCTGCCACGGCTCAGGCTCTCTCGGGGAGCCCCGCGCCGGGACGGGAGGACGGGGGCCCGGCGGCGGAGCGGCCGCACGGCCCCGGGCAGCGCCGCCCCGCTCCCCCCGCACCCCCCGCCCGGGGCCGGGGTCGCGGCAGGACAGCGCGGGGGGGCTCGCGACGTCCCAATGTCATATGCAAATGAGGCGACGTCACCGCGGCCTTCCACCGCGTCGCAGCCAATGGGGGCCGCGGGCGGCCCGGCTCCGAGCGCGGCGGTGCAGAAACAAACAACGGCCGGGGGGCGGGGGGGGGGGGGGGGGGGAGAGAGCGCTGTCCGGCCTGGCCCCGCCGCGCTGACTGACCCGGCCTGGCCCGGCCCGGCCCCGCTGCGGGCAGACGAAGGCTCCCCGCGACCGCCGCGTCCCGGCTCCCGAGCGGGTCCGTGCCCGGCGGAACCGCAGCCCTCCGCCCGCACCCAGCCCGGCGCCCAGCCAGGGGAAAGGGTCGCGGTGCCAGTCGGACCGAGCCCGGCCCTGCCGCCCCTCGCCGCTCCCGGACACCGGCGGCCCGGCCGCGAGCGAGCCGCCACCCCCCCGCCCGTCCCCCGAAGACCCGCCGCATCCCGCGCTCACCTTGCTGGTATCGCCACCGGGGGGATCGCGAGGCCAGAGGCTGCAGCGGCGGGGGCGCGCACCGCGCGGTTCTGTGCCGCGCCCGCCGCTGCCCCGCACAAATCGGGACCTCCCGACAGCTGATCGTGACGTCACAAAGCGGCCCGCCCGCCCCCGACCGCCGGCCAATGGGAGGCGGGGCCTCGCGGGGGGCGGGGCGGGGCCCGGGGGTCCCGCGCCCGAGGCGGGGGCGGGCGGCTCCCGGCAGCGGGGCGGGAGCGGGAGCTGCCCGCGGCCGGTGAGACGCCGGTCATCGGCGGGGCGGCTCCGGAGCCCGAGCCCCGCGTGGCTCGGCCGGCTCGGCGGGCAGAGCTCCCCGGGTCCGCCCGGCAGCCCCAGGCCGAGCCGGGCGCTTCCAGCTCGGTGCCGTGGGGTGACCGAGCAGCCGGCACCCCGGGCACAGCTCGAGAGGCTCCAGGGCCCCTGGGGGGGAGGAGCCCCGAGGAGGAGCCCCGCGGGGCCTCTCCCCGCCGCCCGTGCCGGTGCGGGTCTCACCGGAGGGACCGCGGTACGGCTCCCGCCGGCCGCAGCCGAGCGTAGAAATAACCCCTTAACCTTGCTGCCGTACGGGAGTGGGTGTAAATAAACGCACCGGCACAAAGCTTGCTAGGCTTGGGGTTACCCCAGAACAAACCCTCCCATCCCGTCCCCCGAAGAGCCGCCCGGGTGGGCCGCCCCCGCCCGTCCCCGCCGGGCCCGGAGATGTTCCTGGCCCCGCTGCCCCTCCGCAGCGAGCACCCAGCCCCCCTGCCCGGCGCCCATCTGGAGCGTGCTGCCCAGAAAACCAGGTTGTTTTCCGTCACCTTTGTGTGGCAGCCGGGAGCTGGGAGGCAGGGACGCCCACCCTGCCAGCGGGGTGACCTGGCTGTGCCCCGGCCTGGTCCCGCTGCCGCGGGCGGGCACGGGGCCGGTGGCAGCGCCCGGCGGGTGCCTGCAGGTTTCCTGCCCGCGGGGAGCGGCCGCTGGGCTGCAGCTCGGCACGTGGCTGCACGAGACCAGGCGCTGCTGAGCTGCGTGTAACCGGTGGCACTCCGTGCATTCGGGTGACTGCCGACAACAGGATGATGATCAGGTTGGTTTCTGCTTCACCGAAGTGGTTTTCAGAAGCAGCACCAAAAGCTCCCGGCAAGGTGCAGAGCCAGCATGTAATGCAGGTGCTTTGTTTCAGCACTGACACCCAACGATTGGCATGCAAATCAGCCAGGGCTCTCATTATTTCCCTGTCTTTTACTAACAACAGGATGCTGCGCCCAGCTACCCAAAACTCGAAGAAACAAGAGACTGGGAAAGGGTAACATGATTGGATCCTTGCAAAGCCCCCCAGGAACGTGTCAGCAGTAGCGGGGTGGGCTGAGCACAGGCGTCCCTCCGGCAGCCCCGCGTCCCTGCAGCGTCCTGAGGTTATCTCGCTGCAGCCTGGCCAGGTGCTTGTCCTGGCATCTGGGATGTGGGGCTCCCCTCATCCCCGTGTCATTTCCCTGGCTGATGATAGGGTCACACAGGCAACTGCTGAGCACCGTGAAGAAGCATTTCATAACCGTGCCCTCTGGCCTGAGGTTATAGGTCAAAAGTAAGTTTGAGACCTCTCAGCTCTGGCATGCCTGTGGATCCGTTTGAGTCACATGGCTTGCTGCCTTTTTGTGAGTTGCATGCTCATCATTTTGGGGCTGGGAGGAATCATTAATGAAGCCATGCACAGAGACAATGCTTAAAACACACAGTGTGTGCAACAGAACAGAGAAAGGGAAAAGGAACTGAGCTGAAGTTGCTCTTCCTCCCTTTCCAGAACAAGCCCCCAGCCACAGGTCACCCCTGGGCTGCAAGCATGATCTATGGGTGTGCCCAGGAAGCATGGCCCCCATCCATCCCTCCTGCCACTTGGGGTCAGGCTAAAGGAAAAGCTTCTGCTTTGACCACTGATCCATTCCCTGTCCCCCTCTGAAATGGTCTAGGAGGTGCCACTGTCACCCATACCTCAGGCGTCAGGGTGTCTCCTACTTCAGCTCCTCAGTGTTTTCATGCTGCTATCTCTCGGGATGGGGTTTCTTGAGAGACCTTGGGAAAAGCTGTTTTTCTGTCTCCTGGATCAAGGAAAGACAGAACACACTGTTTTACAACATTAAAAGTCCTCCTTGCTTTCTTCACTTTTGCTCTGGCCCCTCAAGCTGCAGCCCCAGAACAGGAGGTGTGCTGGCCATGGGTGGGAGCTCTGTCTCTGCTCACTCTTCTCAAAATTCCCTTTGAATGGGCAAAACTCCCAGCCATGAGGAATCTCAGCAGAGTCTTGCTAGGGGTTAGTGGCCCAGCAGACATCTGTCCCACCACCATGCCCAAGACCTGGTTGCCACAAGTGAGCTCCATCCCAGGTCCACACAGCTCCTCAGCTGTCTCCTCCCTGTTCCCTTCTCCTCTTCACTGGCATCAAAGGGGTGGTGCCAGGGAAGCCCACCCTTGCCAGGCCAGGCTGACACCTGCAGAGCAAGAGTTGGACACAGCCCTTGCTGGACCCAGAACCGTATAGACACAGCATGGCCCCAGAGCTCATTAGCTTGGAGCTGTTATGGCCTTTGCTCATGTGCTCCCTGGTGACCGGGGCCCCGCTGCTGCCAGCTCTGGGCTTTGCAGCTTCCTCCTGCTGCTGGCATCAGCTCCCAGCCCATGGTGGGCACAGACACCCCTACCCTCCTGTTCACCCCCCCTCTGAGCATCCTTGGCTCTTCAAGGAGCTGGCCATATGGAACCTATCATTATTTCAAGGCTGACGGTGAATCCTTCCATGGGGACACCTCAAGCTGTTGCTGGGGCTGGACACAATACCCCAGCCTGAGCAAGGGGCTGAGGGGTGGAGGGGACAGATGCCACCTCCCAGCAATCACAGCCATGGGACAACCACAGCCCTGCAGCCCCAAGAAACCTACCTATTCCACTGATATGCCTACAGCCCTTGTGGCACCTGAGGATGTGGGAAAGCTCTGCACCGGGCACAGCAGCAGGCAGACAGGCTTCATACTGCACATTTGTCCCCAGGGAACTGCCCATCACCTGGGGAGGGGTTGGTCCAGGGTGTTCAGAGCTGCAGCCCATGGACTGGGGCTGCTGCACATTCTAAGCATGGGTTTCCAGTAGTAAAGAAGTTTGCCTACAGTAAATAACCGAGATAGCACTCAGAAAATGCCCAACATCAGCTGGTGAATTCACCTGAAATAAATTTGGGTGTTATATTTACACTTTTCTGGGAAAATAAAAAAAAAAAAGTCAGACTTGCTCTGTATTTGGAGATTGGGTCAATTGTCCCCATATTCATTTGTGTGAGAGGTCATCAGCTTTCTGCCAGGCAGTGACAAAACATCTTTTGAAACAAGGATTGCCAAAGATTTGGGCCCTGGAAGGCTGCCCAGAGAGGCAGGTGCTCTGGGGCAGCCAAGGGGGACGTGCTGGCTGCCTTCTGCACCCACACAGCCCGTGGTGGGGTTTCTCTCCTAGCCAGGGAGGCTGCAGAGCACCCAGCACACCCCCTGCCAGGATGTCCCCGTGAGCATCCCCGCCTGACCCTGGCCGGGAGCTCTCTGACTCAGTGCCTGTTTGATTGACGTCTTGTTTTCTACTGGCTTCTTGCTTGGCTTTGGGACAGGAGGAAATGGGAGCTGTAACAATGAGCCCAGCAATTCTCCTCGGGGCAGTTTTGGGGTGTGTGCCTCAGCCAGGGGCGCTGCCTGCATGGATGGGGTGTCTGATGGCTGCACTGGCACTTGTCCAGGGAAGGTGGGTTGGTAAAAGCAGCAGCCTGGAGGGAAAGTAAGCAATATTTTCCCTCCAGCCTTGGTAAAATCATTTTGGGCAGTAGTAAGTAGCTGGGAAATTTTGCCTTCCCAGGTCCTTGCTCCTGGGGAGAACTGGGAGGACAAGGCCGAGGGGGAGCTCTCAGGCCACCCAGCTCTGTGTCACAAAGTAGCATCAGAGATAACGAGGGCCAGAGCCACCTGCCACCAGAGCCATGCTGCTGACATTTCCCAGCCTGGAAGGTGACACTGGAGCTGCAGGCTGCTGTCCCTGTGGGAAAGGGATCCATGCCCCTGGTACCCACAGCCTGAGTGCAGGAGGTGGCCATCCCTTCCTAAGGAGCCACCTGGTGAAGTGCAGCATCTCCAGGACGTACTGTACTCGGGGACAGGAGCCTCACGTCCCGGTCCACCTGGGTGCCAGGCCCCTGCCTGCCCTGCTGGGCCTCTTTAATGTCAGGGCCAAATCCTGCCAAGCTGACCCTGGGCAGGGTCTCAGCCTGGCCATGCTGTGCTGCAGCCACTGGGCAAGGGCAGGTCGGGCCAGGATTCCATGGAGCTGCCTCTGCACCTCCAGGCTGGGTCAATCCAGCAACCTGCAACTGTCAGCTGGTGCAGAAGAGGGTTTCCAGCTCTTTTGACTCTAGCCACATATTTGTCTTGTACACAATGAGGTTTTGGATGCTGGTCAAGCTGGAGAGCGGTGCTGAGCTGAGCTGGACCCAGCCAGGCAGGGGAAGCTTGGTCCTAACAAGGCCAGAGTGAAGAACTGGGCCGAGCCGAACAAAAAGCAAAGCCCCAGCCACCTGGCCAGGCTGCCCTGCTGGAATTTCGGCATGGATTTGCTCGTGGTTTGCCTGTCCGAGCTGGAGCCCTGGGGCTGTGACTGAGAGGCACTCACACTGAGGAGCAAGTGCCTCTGGGCCAGGACGCACGGCAGTGGTGCTCGCGGAGGATGCCTCTTGGCAGCAGCACCTGTGTGCTTGTGACGGGCACCGAGAGCATGCTGGCCCATCCGTCAGCTCAGCCTGCTCACTGGTGTGCACCAGTTTATTTTAAATCACTTGCTGTCACAGGAGGCAGGAACTACCTACACCCGAATTCAAGCCAGAACAGTTAAGAACAAATAAAATGATGCCTCAGTCTTCCATTCCTAGGGCTGGGAGAGTTAAAGGTGAGGAAATCACTCTTCTGTGCATGCCCAGCCTTGCCTGCTCGGTGAGGGCTGAGTGTGGGCCAAGCAGTATGTCCTGCAGCAGCAGTTCACTTTGCTGGTGTGATGCAGGCTTGCCCCTTCCCTTTGGCCCCTTCCCTTTGCCCCTTCCCTTTTGGCACAGAGCCACACCGTGCCTTCCCCAGCAGCTACTGTCCACATGGGACACTGCTCTGGCCACCACTGTGGTGCCATGGTGCCACGGTGCCGTGGCCCAGCTCTGGCACAGACACAAAGCCGTTCCCTTGGGCATTCTGGATCGCCTGCTCCCCCGGTGCGCCCCCATTCTCACTGTGTGGCCAAAGCCTCACCATGGGCATCCACCTGGAGAGCCTGATTAAAACAGGGAGCACTGACCCCCACCCAGAGCGACGAGTTTTCTGCCCAGAGGCTGTTTTTGTCCCCCTGTGCAAGAAGAGGGGGCCCTGAGGTGCCTGGGAGGGGGGGACATGGGCTGGCTTTGAGGCGCCCACACTGCACTCAGCTGCCCTGGCCCTGCCACCAGCATCGGTGCTGCTCTGCTCTCTCTTCCTCAGTGGTGACTTTCCTGCACTCTACAGGGCTGGTGCTGCAGCAGGTCCCTGGGACAAGGGATGTTTATCCAGCACTCAGATCAACCCTGATCTTTAAATAACAAACTGGGAGGATCTGTTCCAGGCAGTGCCCAGGCTCCTCAGCAGTGTTGATGTCTGTCCTTGCAGTGACTTCACCTTCACTATTTCCATACCATCTTCAGCCTTCAACACACGGGGCAGCTGCTGTCTGTGGGCAACAAATGAAGGACAGAGCAGACATGGGGCAATTTTTCTATGTGCTGCCCACGAGATGGTTGGTGAGATTCTCTTCATGCTGAGTGCTTTGGTCTGCGGACCCTGTTTAGCAGCTCTTTACATGCTTCTTGATCAAGATTGTGAGGCCAGGTGTGAAAAGTGGGGGAGAGACCTGGGGAGCTCATGGTGAGCCTGGAGCAAGCTCCCCTTGTTGGGACTTTCCTCCTCGTTGAGCTCCTGTGGCTGCAGTAAAGGCCTTATGCTAACACTGAGCAAAGTCTTTGGAGCTTAACAGCACAGCTACCCACAGAGACAGAGGGACATCAGGACAGGAGTTCTCCTCTGCCTGCTGCTCACAGAGAAATGTGGCCATGCTCCCAGTGCCACCCAGGGCTTAAAGCCAAGAGAGCTCCCAGTACAGGAGGGCAGCTATAAATGTCCTGCCCCGAGGAGGTTTTGCTATATTGAGGGGAGGAAGGGAACACTAAAGTCTTCTCATAAACTGTGGTCTGACTTTCTGCCAAGATGATAGGAACAGATTCCTGGGTGCTCCTCCGAGCTTTTATAAGTGTCCATCCCTGCTCCGGCCATGCCCCTACCCCATCCTCCCCACGCCCACCTCAGCAGCTCAGCCATGGTGAGAAAGTCGGGGCCACATCCCAGATGGGGCTGGCACCTGCAGAGCAGCACGGCCACATGCCGCAGTGCCAGGGAGTGCAGCTACCTGAGGCATGGCCACTCTGCTCCATCCTCTGTGCTCCCAGGGCCATTTGTGCTTCTGGGTTTGTCTCCAGGCCGTATGAAGGCAGTGGGGCAGTAGCACCGTGGGGCATGGACACATCAGGGCCACCATGGAGAAATGTCCCACCCCAGCATGGTGCAGCTTGTGCCTGACAAGAGCTGACAGTCGCAGGGCTGCGATACCCGCATGTCACAGAGGGGTTGGGACAAATGAAGGACGCTCAGCAGGAGGGCTGAGTCCCAGTCTTGTCTCTCACCTTTGTCCTGTCTGGGGAGAGCGCTGGCCTTTCCTGAGTGCCTGGGTGCTGCCAACTGTAGGCCGGCCCTGCCGGTCACAGCTTGTGTTACTGCAGGGACAGGGAGGGAATTGACACCGTGGAGCTTGCTGACAGAGGAGCAAAAGCCTTGGCAGCCTCCCAGGCCTTTCAAAAGCCCTCCCCCAGATGAGTGAGGCCAGGCAGAATCTCAGCACCTCTCTGTGGGGAGCTGGAAGGGGAGGCAGGGTCAGAGTGCCATTGATGATGGGGCTCCGGACTGGAGGGTACCAGAGGACAGGGGCAAGTCGTTGCTGTCTGGACACCATCCCAAGACCTTTCACGCATACAGGAGTTTTTAAACAAATACATGCAGCCCTTGATCATGGTGTGGGTCGCTGACTGTCACAGCCCATCCGCATCCTGGCTGCAGATCAAGCACAAGGCATGGCTGAAGCACATGAGCAGTGTTTGCTTGGCCTGGATCTGCCTGGGTTCATCATCCCAGGGCTCAGTGCTGGGCTAAACCCGCAGTGCTCATGCCTGGGGCATGTCCGTGATTCTGCTTGCAGCAGCACTGCGCCATCCCCCAGCGATGCTGAGCGTCTGCTCCCCACAGCCTTGCATGCCACAGCTGCTGTTGGAGACCTCAGAGACGTCTGGCTCGGCAGCGAGCTTTAATGGCCCCAAGAGGGTGACCCAGCATCTGTGCCTGTCAGTTTGCACCTGGGGCCGTGGTCTGCCCCCAGCACAGAGCTTTCTGAGGTGCTGACCTTAAAAAGCGCACATCACGAGCTGCTTGGAAGGGTTCTGCTCCCAGGCTTTTCCACTGGGCCTTGGCAGGCGCCCCTGCCCTGCCAGCTGAGAGCTCCCACCCAGGGAGGCTGTCACACAGCACAGCCTCAGCAACCTTAAAAGGCTGCCCTCATGGGGACCAAGCCCAAGTGTGGCCCTCAGAGCCCTCTCCATGATGAATGAGGAAAAGCTTTGTTCCAAACCCACCCAAGCAGCAGATGTACTGTTCTCCCACACTTTGAAGCCCAGGTTTCTTCTGCTCCTGCTGAAAGTCTCCTTGGAAGGAGGAAAAGCAGCAAAGGCCTTTCGTGGCATTTTGGAAGAAAGGTTTTTGCTTCACCTTTAGCAAAGATAATTTATTTAGCTTGGTTGCACTGGTATTAAACTCAATAAGCATACAAAGCCATGCCACAATGCATTTTAAGCAACTGTGATGAAAACAGCTCTTCTGCCTGTTGGATGGGGCATGGCTGCAGAGCTGCCTCCAAGTGCACCAGACCCTAGCCCCACTGACAGCCCTGGGGACACTGGAGCCAGGCAGGCTTTAAACTTCTACTGAAAAACCCTAGGAAGGAAAGGGGGCTTAAAACATTATTTTCTCTCTCTCTCTCCCCCCCCCCCCTTTTTTTTTTTTTGAATACTAATAAAAAGACCCAAAAGCCCATTTGCCTCCTCTTCAACCCCCTTCCAAACATTTGGGTACTGGACAATGCTGAAAACTCAGAACCTGTGATGCATCAGAGCATGAGAGCAAGCAGGGGCCATAAGTCAGCATACAGCCCAAAAATAGCACAAGAGGGTGAATGAAAAATGCACTAAATATAGACAAAACCAGTCCAGGCCCCCAGCTGCAGTGCGGGCAGCCTGGCATGCAGCTGAGCACCCTTTGCAGACAGATGTGCTCTGAGGGGGCCTTGTCGCCCCAGCTCAGCACAGAGCAAGCTCGCAGCTCACCGCCTGCACAGCCCACAGGTAGGGCTCCTCTCCAGGGCAGGGCGTTCAGCTCCATTCACAACACCGACTGGGAAACCCTGCAGTTTTCCAGCACTTTACAGCACTGTAAAAGCTCTACCTGGCAGTGGTACCTCAGGGGCAGAAGCCTCGCCCCACACTGTGCGATGTGGTGACCCGGTGCTGTGGCTCTCGAGGCAGGGGATGGGCAGCCCTGTGCCCCATGGCGCTGCCTGCCTGGGCCTGCGGCCACATCTGGGCACCGGCATCCCACAGCTCTGCATCTTACTGAGATTTGCTGATTTCTGGTTATAGCTCCTCTGATTAAGAAATAAAACCTCCCCATAAGGATGAGGACTGAGACAATGGCAGAAAATGTGTCTGATAGGGAGGGCCAGGTCTTGGTGTGGAGGCTTTGAAATGTGGTAGGCAAGTCTCCTTGAAATAAGTCCAAGAGCCCTCGAGGTCCTCAGGGCTCACAGGTAAGTGGCTCTGGAGCCAGGCACGTGCTGCAGGTCCCAGCCTGCCACTGCCGTCAGGTTGGTCTCGTGAGTCACACCTGTAGCACGAGGCTGGCTCTGTCAGCTGGGGTTGTCAGTGTGCTTTATTCACATATTGGAGGTAAATACTTTGCCAGGCATCTCTGACACAGAGTGCACAGGGGTTGTGAAGAGGTGCTTCACCTGACAGCCAGCACACCTCCCCAGCACCGTTGCTCCTGATTTCTTCCTCATCTCCAGCCGCAGTTTCGGCCACCAAGGAAGCTGGTTTTGCAAGGTCAGCGACACAAACACACCTAGTGACCAGACCTTCCTTGATCCGCTGTGCCGCGGGGCTCAGCCCATACAGTTAATCACTTCTTTCATAAGCACTGTGTCATGGTGCTGTAGATCAGCTCTCACAAACAGTGCCAGCCCACCCCCGCCCTTGCCCATGCATAGCACTGTGAAAGCGCGGCTAGAAGGGGCCAGAGGGGTGAGGTCGGGAGCAGCAGGGGACATGCTGGGCCCATGGCAGGGATGAGTATCCAAGCGCTGGCTGGTGCCAGGGTTCGCAGGGTTCATGCCCCCTGCCAGCCCACCCAAGCAAGGAGAGCAAGCAAGGAGGTTGTCAGGGGCTGATCTATAGCAGGGGATGGAGTCAGGCATGGGGGGCTCTTGGGAAGGGTCACAGCCATACCATACCCTTCACCCAGCCCTGCATCAGCATCCCCAGGTCCAAGCGACAGCCTCCCAGCCAGCTCTGCAGCCTCTCTTCCCAGGTGGGCTAAACACAGAAGTTTCATTTCAGTGAGCTTTCCTGGTCTCATCTGAAGGAAGGCAATGACACCAGAAAGAGCATGTTTTGGAGAACTTGTGGTTTTCTGCCTACAAACCTCTTCACCTCAGAACCATCACACACTTATATAAAAAGCTCTTGCAGAATTGCTTCTCCTGCAAAACCCGTGTTGCTCCAGTTTGAATGTTTGTGTGTGTGTAACTCAGGTTGTTAATAAGTAAATAAATAAATAAATAAATTTACTTCCTGCTCTTCCACCACTGAAGGCCACCATGCAGGTGATGCAAGAGCTGGCTGTGATTGCAGTGTGGTTGCAATCCCTCCTTGCCTGGGGCAGCGAGGGTTGCGCAAGGGGTATTGGCAGACCAGGTGTGAAAGTAAAGCCAGCAGAGACCACTGCTCCCCCATGCTTCAGGGAGGTTGTAGAAAAGTAGTGGGGAGGACTGAAACAATGCTTATGGTTGTGATAAAGCATTTTAGAAGTGCCTGGTTCAGCCTCCAAAGTGTTGCATTAAGCTAAAATATTTTAATTCCAGTACTTGCACTTTCCATTTGGGGCTGGCATCAGTGGTGCCGATGCAAGAAGTTGCCACTAAAGAGGACAGGACTCATGTATGTGCTTATCTTTAGGCGCACTGTCATCCTCTAAACAGGCCAGGAAGCTAAAGGTGGCATCATAATCGCAACCCTTTCCACCAGCAATCTGAAGAAACAAAGATGAATCTGAATGATGATGGCTGACACCCTAGGGAGGGAGGTGCCCATCCCTTCCCTGCTTTGCTGAGCAAGAGCAGCATGCCAGAGATGGGAGAGCAGCTCAAAACAACGGGTGTCACCCTGGGGACAGGAGCTGGCCCCAGCAATCCAGCCAGGCAGGTGGAGCCGGGGGCAGTGGGGAGCTGGAGAGACAGGTTTGGGACGGGGACGGCACCTCCCCAGGGCCTCCTCACTGGGGAATTAGGTCACTGCAGGGCCTCTTTGTGGGCACACACCGAGCCAGGTGGGCTTCTCGGCCTCTGCTCTGCACAGGGTTCTCTAAATTTGAAAGCAGTGACATGCTCGGGTGGTCAGGCTCCCTTTCGGGTGGGGGGATTTGGCCGTGGCCGGACAGGGGACGCAGAGCAGGGCTGGGCGCTGCAGCTTGTGCGTGGTGCTGGTCCTGGTGCACGGTGCTGTCTGTGATCACTGCTGTGTGCCTGTGCAAGAGGAGGCAGTTGGCAGGGGACTTTTTCTGGAATGAAAAGAGGAGAAATGCTGCAAGCAAGACACTGGCATAAGCATCTTACAGGGCAGCTTACAGCTGCATCATTCACAGGAGACACTGCTTTCCAGGTGTTTGCCAGAAATTGCCCATTGCTTCCCCAGAGCTCAGGCACTGGGAGATCCCAAACTAGCCAGAGACCCCTCAAGTTGCTTTATCCAGTAGTTAGTGGCAGGGGCTTGTCTGCAGCAGAATAACCCCCTTCTCCAGAGGCAGCAGCTGAGCAACCTCTGCCCACCACGTGGCCAGCTCAAGGCTGCGGTAAGGCCACGCATGATGGCACGAGGGATGGGGAAGGGTTCTGAGGTTTCCTCCCAGGCCTCTGCCCCAGGTGCTTTGCAGAGACTCACTCACCATGGGATGGATGAGTATAGACTTCAAAGTGCCACGTCCCATGGGACAAAACTGCCAGGGGGGAGGTGACTCTTCCCTGAGAGACAGTCACAAGGCTCAGCACCCAGCAGCAATGCTGAGCATCTGGAGCGGTAGCAGAGTCACCAGCAGGCAAGTCATGCATCAGGATGGCCATGTGCGTGACAACAAATGGCCACAGGTGCAGGCTTGGGGAGGGAGAAGAACTGAGGTCATCAGCGGAGTCACCGGCATGTCTGAGCACCAGCCACCTCCATTCCAGCTGCCCAGAGCATCTTCCAGTGCCTCCTGCTGGCACCATCCCACCCTGACCAGACTCTCCCTGGGAAAACTGTCCCCTCCTTTTCTTTCCAACACCCCCACCTATAACAGGAGACTCCATCCCCGCTGTGCTGGTGCCATGGGGACACCCCGGGAGCACTCTGGGTTGGGGTAACCCACACCCAGGCAGCAGTGTCACCCTCAGCCCCAGGAAGGGTCCCAGCCTCAGCATCAGCTGGCACCAGGAGAGGGAGATGGAAGTCCTCTGCTCAGAGGACCCATGTCACCCATGCTGCTGCCCTCCTGCTTGGGATGGGACATGCTGCTGCCCACACCTCTTGCCTGGGCACTTTGAGAAGTGAGAGACAACAACAGGCTCTTTTCTGAGCTGGTTTGCTTGTAATAACCAACTTGCACCAGGGCTGGAAGAGGGCAGAGTTGGTTTTTTTATTATTATTTTTTACCCTAAAAGCCTGGAAGCATCTGGCTGGGGGCAAGGAGCAGGGGCATGTGACCTTGGAGCAAGGAAGTGATGTCCCCAGCTGTGCCAGGGGGAACAGAACAGGAGTTGTGACCCTGGCCAAGGGGTTTGGTGTGTCACATGAAATGTGACACAGTCACCCCAGGAAGCCCAGCCAACGCAACCCACCGGAGCTCCTTGCAGCATGGGAACATGGCACAGCCCGCGTCTCAGAGCCCTGGGGGTGACATGGCCCAGGGGAGCTGGGACACTGGGGGCTGGTGGGATGGCATGGGCAAAGGCAGAGACTGACCCAGCCATAGCCTGACCTGGGGAAATTTCTAATATAAACGATCAGTGTGTTTTCAAGTCAGAGGCAGTGCCTTTCTCCAGGAGAGAGGCACGAAAATGGTCTCCTAAGAAAGTGTCTCTAGTGAAGGGTGATTTATGTGGAAACGTGGCTTCAGAGAGGCTCCATCGCTCCTTGTCCCCAGAGAGGACAGCAATGAGGCAGATGGTGGGGACAGGGGCAGCTGCGGGCAGAGCACTGCAGGTGACAAACTACCCTGAACAGCAGCAGTCTGTGTCTGGGCAACCACCAACGGGGGCAGAGCAGAGGAGTGTGTGGCAAGTCCATCCTTACACTGTTCAGCTGCCACTTTGCTTGTTTCTCCCCAAAGCAACCCATTCTACCACAAACCACAGGCAGAAAATGTTTCATTATTTGGACACCGGGGATCACTTGAAATTTTCAGTTTCCACCTACCTTTCAACACAGAAAATTTACCACTGCCTTTTTCTTTCCTTCCAGACATTTCTGTGGGTTTTTCTTCTTTTCTGACTAGCGCTTTAGTCTGTTATACTTCAGTCCACTAGACAGCAAGAAGAAATCAGTATTTTAGCCTGATTTATGCCTCCCAAGCCCCAGGAGCTGCAGGAGACATTGACTCAACAGACAACCAGATCTGTGCACCCAAATCCCCTGCACCTGGCAGCCACCTGTGCACTTTTTTTTTGCTCTAGCATGTTTTTGTTTGTTTGTTTGTTTGTTTGTTTTTTCAAACCAATAGGTATGCAAATACAGAGCCATCAGTGTTTTGAATAGTCTGATGTAAAATATTTTTTAGTGAGACACAAAAACCCGAGGCTTCACCTGTGTCTTGGGTTTCAGAGTGAATAGGTAAATAATGGTTTATTTCAATATAAGAAGCATCATTCTCTGTGAGAAGTGTAACTAAGAGCAACTAATCTTGTAATACATTTGAATGCCACGTTTTAAATAGTTACAAGAAAGCAGGTAGAATGCTTTGGCACTGCCTCCCATTGCAAACATTCAGATGTTGAAGCGTCTCTTTGCAAGTGCATCGTTGGGATGCTTTGAAAGTGAACGTTTGATGTTTTCTCATGTCTGGTGGTATTGTAATGTGGGAGAGATGCAGAGCATGTCTTAGCCATAAAATGAGACATTAAGTGTTGTGACAGGCATATAGCCCCTGGGAATTTCTACAAACACATATGCAAGCAGGTGCCATGGGGTTTGTAGAGAGAGGGTTTTCAACTTTATTAAAGTGGAAAAAACAGGCTTTGGGCACACACCAACTCTTCTTCAAGTCTGTGAAAGAGGCACACATCTTTAAATCTAAAAAAAGTACAAATCAAAGGGAGTAACATTGAGAACAAGCTAATTGATGGTTAGGCTGAGAAATCTCTGACACCTGTACTTGATATGACAGAGCAATGCCTGCCACTACTGAGAAATGCTGAGGATTTGGGTTTGCCATAAATCTCATCTCATATGGAGAAGAAGGTGGAAACAGGACAGTTCAAACACACAGGATTCCCTAGAGTAACTTCAGCACATTTCCTATGGCTGTTCAGAAGAGCAGACACAACTAGAAAGAAGGTTTTTGGCCCTGCAGTGCATGTCTGCACCACTCTCCAGGCAGGGGACAGGAACAGTTCTCAGGTACCATTCACCCGTCTCTGCAGCACAGGAGCTTGTGCAGCCCGTTAGAATTTTGGAAACTCTTCCTTGTGGACCTGTCCTTCTGTTACACACCGCGAGGGAAAGCTACAGCCCTTGCTCCAGGCGGTGCCATGGGGATGGCATGCTTGGGCCTTCCTGTCCCACCTCCAGGTCACACGAGACAAGTCCCATGTCACCTGGCCATAGGTGTCCCGCTGCTCCTTCTCCCAGCCTCATTGTAGCCCCTCCAGCTGTTTCAATGTGGACATGGAAATATAACTGCAAAGTAAGCCATCGTTTTATTTTCCTTTAACCTGTTTTTTCCATGTTGCCAGCTTTGTTCCTTGTGTTGGGCTTGATCTGGACTGAAATCCCCAGATGGCAATGTGGCACTTTCCTGAACTGACTTTCTGTGGGAAACTCCCTGAAACTAACAGTGTTTCATCAGTCCAAATGAAATGTACAGAATCCATGGCATTGAATGAGGAGTGCTTCTAGATGACACCCAGGGTTGCCAAATGATGGAGGTGAAACACGTACACTTCCCGGGGCTGGTGATGGTTTTGTGACATTGGTTTGGATCAAAACTGAGCTGTTCTGGGGCAATAAGTTTAGTCAGTGTTTTTTGGAGGAGGTTTCAAGACACCTGAGTTCGAAATCTTCAATGCCGTCATTTAACCTCCATGGATTAGCTGGAAAAATATTCATCCAGACCTTTACTGTGTTCCAGCTTAGCATCAGTCTGAGGGAGGTGGGGTTGTCCAGCCTGGAGAAGAGAAGGCTCCGCGGAGACCTCAGAGCAGCCTGCCAGGACCTAAAGGGGCTGCAGGAAAGCTGGGGAGGGACTCTTTGTCAGGGGGCGTAGGGATAGGACAAGGGTAATGGCTTTAAACTAAGAAAGGGTAGGTTTAGATTAGAAGTAAGGAAGAAATTCTTTACTCTGAGGGTGGTGAGGCACTGGCACAGGTTGCCCAGAGAAGCTGTGGATGCCCCATCCCTGGAGGTGTTCAAGGCCAGGCTGGATAAAGCCCTGGGCAACCTGATCTTGTGGGTGGTGTCCCTATGGCAGGGGGTTGGAACTGGATGGGTTTTGAGGTCCCCTCCAACCCAAACCATTCTGTGATTCTATGAATGGATTTCCATATGGGGGCTGCTCCCAGCACTGCTGTCTTCCTTTATGCAGCAGGGATGGACAGAAAACATGTCAGAAGGAAGAATATATGATCACACTACTTTAGACAAAGACTGTAATTAAAACTGCATGCAACAAGGTGGATTCTGTATTTCTGCTGCCTTTATTCCCAAGGAATAGAAAATCTAAATTTGTCCTCTGGTGCTTTAAACAACATTGAGCTTCCACAGTGCAAAAAGGCAAGATATGATACAGGAGACCCAACCCCAATAACCCTCCAGCCATCCTTACAAAAGCCGCTACGTGCTGTATGATAAAGCCTAACAGAATTGCCTGGCAACATTTAACACATGCATGTGGACAGCAATCTAGCCTCTGGCTCCACCACACGTTCACAAGAAACACTTACTAACTGGTCTTGTAGAGCGTAGGTAGAAGGCATTTTGCATGGAAAATGTACACAAAGCATCAGCTCGGTTACATGGTTTAGTTCCTCTGATGAGGAGAAATCACGTGCATTTACTTTCCTCCACCTCTGTCTGTCAAGAGCTGTTCCCTCCAGGCCAACTTCAGGAGAAGCACTCTGCTTTCAGGAGCTGACTGACCAGGGCAACCCTTCCACCACGCAGTGAGAGGCTGTCCAGAGGAAGAGGGAACTAAGATGCTGGCTGTAGAAATACGCATGCAGTTTAATAGGCAAGCACTGTGATACAGCCTAGACACAGCACATGCTTGCAGGTGCTTGGGCAGATGCACTCACTGCTTTCAGGAGGAACATCCTGCCTCACTGGGCATTTAGGGTCTCCCACAGCCACAAAGAATAGGGCCAAAGTGATCTACAGTCACGCAAGAGGTCAGCCCCTTGTGGTAAAATAGCAGCTCTCCCATCTGAGACTCTACAAGTTCGTGCACAAAAGACCAAACAGAGGGTAATCACATGGTACACCTCGCTTTAAATCCTCCTCCCCATTGCTCCCATTGACACATTCCCCAGTCATTGGCAGGATCATGAGCCCAAGGAGGTTCAAGCAGGCAGACAGCTCAAGCTCTCAGTTCCCCTGTCATCACATCCAGCCTACAGTTGCTTTGCTCAGTGCAAGGGTCAAACACCATAGCTTTCCTCCCTTGTTCGTGAGCGCCCAGTTCTAGCCCTGAGACCTGATGCAGCAAGCTAGAAATGAGTGAAGGCTGCAGAGTTGACTCCCTGCACTGAAATTACCCTCCCAGCAAGAGGTTGTGTCCAGCTCCCCTGGTTGGAAAGGCTGATGGAAAGCAGACTCTTCTATGCAGGTGTTGTTAAAATTAGGTGGTTTGGTCAGAAATGATTGGTCTTCCCTCTCATCCAGATGAGTCATCAGGTTGTGCCATATCATCTTGCTTCCCCTGCCATACAACTGTACTGTGCAGCATTTTTCACAGACAAAATTATAAAGATATATCATGCCTGTATTTTTTGAAGAATAGAACCATTTAACTTCAGAACACAAATTTTGCAAGAAACAAAAATATGTCATTGGATAGTGGTGATTTCTTCTAGATCTCCATTTTGTTCAGGACATTTGATCTCCATACACAGAAC
This sequence comes from Heteronetta atricapilla, assembly GCA_011075105.1. Taxonomy (NCBI): domain Eukaryota; kingdom Metazoa; phylum Chordata; class Aves; order Anseriformes; family Anatidae; genus Heteronetta; species Heteronetta atricapilla. The sequence continues at coordinate 730,548 of CM021750.1, forward strand.
ACAAGTAATTTTGTTTGCCAGATTTTGGGATGCATGCTGAGCAGGGTCCAAAGCCTCCAAGGAGACTGGAGAAGGTAACACCAGACCTCTAGACATATTCCTCTAGTTTCTGGCTGCAGTTCTGGATGAGACAACCTAGAGCTAGTGTCACTTCTCCCTGTTTAATCCCTCCAGACTGTTTCTGTTGACTGTCATTCCACAGTATACTTCAGTATTCCCTGTTCTTAAAATTGCTTATTGAACCTGGTATGCAGGAGGGATGTGCCACAGGGCCAGTTTGAGCACCCTCTCTCCGAGCATCAGCATGGCATGCCTCTCTGGGAGTTCATCCCAGTTAAGTGGCACTGTGGGTCTCTTGTTGCGTCAGCTCACTTGACAAGCTGAAAGCCAAATGAGGCACACCAGCCCCATTTCTGTTTGTTTTCTGGGCTTCACCTTTGCTGCACTTCTTTCCTTCCCATGTCATTGTAAGATTAATCTCTGTCCATTATTTCAGGTATTTCCTCTTTTCCCATCCCTTTCCCTGGCTTCATCTTGCAAAAGCTTCTCTGACCTACTCTCTGTGACATTAATGTTTTTATATAGATAAGTCAAATGAAATACTTTTGAAAATAGTTCCTCCCATGTAACCAGGTAGCATGAACTAGTATCAAAAAAAAAAAAAAAAAAAAATTAGAAAAAAACACAAGTTGTAAAAAAGTGGTAAATGTCTCTGTTAAGCAGAAGAGCAAAGAGCAGCCCCAGAGGGTGATGTCTGAGCAAGATGTCCCATAGCGCTGGCAGCAGCTGCTCTCAGCTGCCCTCCACCTCCTCACAGCCAGGTGCTAACACCTCCCCAGGCTTGCCCCTGCCTCTTCTGCACCAGCTGCACCCTGCCCGTCCTTGTTGCAGGGACTTCATGCCGACCACTGAAGGCCATCATCTTCCTGGACTCAAACAATGATTCTAGAGCAAAACTGCACAAACCCCTAAGGATTCTAGGTTAAATAATTTTGCAAAATCTTTCAGGCTTCCTGAAATATTTTGGTCTCTTCCAGCCCTCCTTCCCCCACAATAATTGTTTCATCTATTAAGCTTGACATAAAACATCTTTTTTTCCATTTCTCAATGAGGTTTAATTGCAAAACAGTGTGCAGTGCTATATAACATCAGCATCAGGGGTGCTTTTTTTTTTTTTCATTACAGGTAAAATGCAAGGAGACAAGACAGGATAAACCTGCAGGAACCTTCCCACCCTGTATCTCCCCTCTGCCTTGGAGGACAATGGGCAGAGCCCCTGTGCCCTGCGGCACTGTCTCTGTATAACAACTCCCCGGGACCAAGGCCTCGGGTGGCTGGGGGACACCCGTTGGTTTTGCTCCCCACCACTGGAAGCTTTGGGGTTGCGAGCTGGTCCCTGAGCCAGGGGAAGCTTACTGCAGGAAAAGTGCAGGAGTTGTGAAGGGGGTGTAGGGGAGATTCCTTGCTCAGGGTGCAATGGAAATGGGCGCTCTGGGTCAGTGAAGGGGTGCTTGTAAGGCACCTCTGCATTTTTCCTGAAAGCACGCTCTTGCCTTGATGGCAAATAAATCCAATAAAATGGCTCGGAAAAGCAGGTGCTGCTCTAGCACTCCCCATAGCAAGCAGAAGCGTGGGGCAGCTCAGCAGCTGTCAGCCAAAAACCAGCTTTGTTTTCTTAAAACACACCAACACCCCTGCATAACCAGGCAGGAAGGGGAAGCATCCATCATACAAACCGACCACTTTATCACACAGGCAGCAAAGGCTGAAGCAAAAAGAATGAGCCACATATTTTAGAACCACAGTGCACAGCACCTCCTCAGCTGCTTGCTGGCAGGACTTGCTGATGGGCAGGAGAGGCGAGCTGGACCCTTGGATCCATTTTCCTTAGGAGCTGTGCTGCCCAGCTGGTCTCCCACAGGGAAACCACAGACTGAGAAAGACAGTGTGATATACAGAGCTGCTTTTCATAACCATCTTCACCTTTCCAGCCTCTCCTCGCTCCAGCTGTTACTAACCCTCCTGGTTTCCCTTTGCATGAAAGGGAGGAAAGAAATGGGGCAACTGGCTGTGAATGACCAGCCTGTGTCCTTGGGATTCTGGATCTGACCCTGTTTGGTATAAAGGGACATAAAGCCAACAAACTATTTGACTGGGGAAAAAACAACAACAACAACAACAGCAACAAAGTGTTTTATTTTTTCATTCATTCTAGATGAGTGAATCTAGGAGATTCAAAAATATCTTCTGTTGCAAGAAGTATTGTCTTCAACACTGCAGATCTGGCTGTAAATTTGTTGCCATGTTAGAACTGATATGAGGCTCTTTGTTATATTAAAGCTACAGAGATGGAGAAGTCAAAGAACTGAATGCATTTAGTAGAGCAAAGACAAAGTGATCATCCTCAGCAGTGAGATGGCAGGGAATCAGTAGCAGCATGTTTCATTTCTGTTTCATTAGCCAGGTTATTCTGCCACCAGGATTAAAACAATGTTGTATCCAAATGTGTGGTCCCATTATTTGGGAAAGCATGAACAGCTTGAGGGCTTATCTAAATACAATAATCAGAGCAGCCACATAAAAAATGTTGAAGTGACAGCTATTCAAGGAATGTGTGAGTCCTAGAGAGCTCTTTAAAAGGTCACTTTCCAATCAAGATTGGCTCAGCTGCTGTAGTGCTGCTGGCTGGAAGGGTGAGGGACCTCTGGTGATGGTAAAGGGGCAAGCGTTGCACTGACCCCTTGCTTTGCTGAAGACCCTTTCCAACAGCTTCATTGCTGGCTTCCACACTAACCTACATCGACAGGACTCATAATCCTTTTATTTATTTTCAAAACATTTTCTTTCTTTCTTTTTATTTTTTTTCTTGTTATAACTAGCACAAGATGTCGTTTATCTTCAGGCAGCTCAGCTCCTCATTCCAGTCCGAATGGGCAGTTCTGGCCAGGAGAGAGGATTTGTCTTGGATCTTGAAATAAAGGATTGAGCTGTCCTTGACTAGATTCTGTCTAAATCTGGGGCTCCTGACAACATGTGGTAGTTTTGTTTGGACTTTTCCCCCTATACTGAGTACTTCAGTCATTCTCAGCTCCAGGTTGCTATTATGGCAATGATAAATTAACCAAGCCTAGTTCCAAATTCAGCTTTGTCAAGAATAGATCACTAAATCTAAGTTGCATTTATTTTTGGATGCAGTCTGAGAATTTGAAGAGCCTGAGCCTCTTTAGTTTCGCTTCTGTCAACATCAGCTCTTTGAAGGAGTAATTGGCGTGGTTCTGACCTGTTGACCTGTGAGCAGATGACCTGGACCTACATCAGTAATTGGGGGGCAGCTGGAGGTGGTATTTTGCTGGAAAGCTTCTTACTGTCTTTACTGATTTCTAACTCAGTAACTCCATGCAAAGAAGACAGAAATAAATCCATTCACAGATGGGTTTCTCCTCACTGATAACCATACTCCTCCAGCCTGGACAGTGTGAACATCCTGGTAATGTGATACCTTGGCCCACTGAAACACTGAAATTCCCCACTGGAAAAGTATCTTTTTTTTTTTTTTTAACTTCCCCCTGCTGTTTTAGGAGCCCTGGTCTGTCCCTGTTACCTTCTTCTTGACTCCAAGAGTGAGGCAAAGGCTAAATGAAAGATTTGATAGACGCTATGTAAAATAGGCCCCTACAGAGAAAGATCTTTGCTAGCCAGGGAGACAACATAGGTGAGGTTTGTGGGCTCAGCATCTCTATGCTGGTTGTTTAAAAGAAAATCTTTAATTCTTGGGATTTCTGTGCAAATGTAATTGTTTACAGTGCATCCATCTTGCATTCACACATCTCTGGAGCAGCAGTCATATAGACTCGATCAATGCAGTCCAGGGCATGAAAGGCTCAAGGCCTTGAATGGCTCTGCACAGAACAGAGGATGTAACACAGTGCCGGGTGCGCAGAGCCAGCTGATCTGGACTCACTCCAGCACACTGCTTTCTATACAGCTCACATTTGTCCCCTGCCTCTGACAGGTCATGGCTGACGTGCCCACATCTCACACAGCTTGCCATGAAACACCTCTCCAGGAAGGCAGAGCTCCAGTGTCTGGCAAGAGTCACCAGCCTCAGCAGTGTAATGTTGCAGACAACCTATTGCTGCAAACAGACAAATTTTAAACACTTGAAATTCTCTTTCCCAACACTTCAGGATTTCCTTCTGCCTGGACTGTTCCCAAAGCTGAAAAGAGACAGAACTACTATGAAGAATTTATCCAAACCTTGGTGACATTAGCAAACACCCTACCTGTGATTTTCCACTACACTGGGGACATTTGTGCTCCAGCCTATTACTGCCATCAGAAAAGGTGAACTACACCTGGTACACTACACTGGGAACACCTATCAGACTGAAAACACACTGCTCCTGCAACTAGCAACACATCCTGGAAATTATTAAGAACAGAAGAGAAACACAGGGAACGGGAAGGGCAGCAACCTGTACAATGGCCGGTTTGCAAAGAGTCTTGGTAACATGCAGATCCCTTTCCACTTCCTGCCCATCTGACTGCAGACAAAGGTCAGTATGTTTCCTTAGACCTAATAATCTTATCAGGAAAAGCTGATGAAAAATCTGAGTTCTGTCATATGCCTGTTTCCATTCTGACTGACTGCTAAACAGGGCAAAGGACAAAGAACATCTCGTTTTAACAACTACTTTTCCATCTATCACACCCCACTGGTCTCAATCCTTTCATTGATTTCCTCCCAAATGAAGGAAATCATATTGATTTTAAAATCTGTATTAGCAGTTTCTCACTGCACACACCCCAGGTATTCTTTCCTCTCCTAACTTTTGCTTCTCCTTTAGTCCAGCTGGTGGGCCCTCTTGCATAACAGTGGGGATTCTCTGCACACAGATCTGGGCTTTGCTAAGCACAACACGTTACTGATCATAGCACAGACTGCTACAAACCAGATGTAGCTCTTAGCTGCTCTACCAGGGGGCATTACAGGCAGTTCTCAAGTCTGCAGAATGAGCAGTACTGTGGACAAGTAAAGTACTGCCAAAGTGCTGGAACAGAAGTACTCTGAGCTGTTACAGCAGTGACCTGTGAGTTCATCACACCTGAAGCGCTTCTGATCATATCACAAATAACCTAAAATACCCACTGGTCCATAAGACCACTGGTCCATGAGCCAGCCACTCCACCTCCTGCCTATTTACCCTCTGCTCATTCCTCAGACTTGCCAAGAAAGGCACAAAGCAGATGAATCTGTCAAGGCACCTATGAGGATGAGAAGTGAATCCAACTGCTAAATCCATAAACCTCTGCAAGTCTGGTGTGAACAATGACCTCTGCAGCCCAGCACGGGATTTTAGCCAGTGACCTTCCTGGAAGAAGAGTGCCACGTCCATCACAATGTTATCACTGTGAACCAGCTATGTACCTGGGTGGTGCAGCCCTGAGTAGGCTGAGTGGTATGACAGCAAAGTCAGTGCCAGCCGATGAGACAACCTGTTTTTCTAAGATGCTGCTGTCAAGAGTTGTTAATGCTCTGTTTAGACAAGGCCCAAAAGCTGAACAGCGTTTCTTTGTCAGACCTTTTATATTCATCTTGTCTGACTCTATCTGTCAAGAAGATTGTTGTTCTGTTTCCATAAGCATCTTGGCCCTTCCCCACCTAGGAGAGATGTCTAAAATAAGTCTTTGGCTCTCTGGACAAGCCCACATCTCCACAATGCAGATAACAAGCTTCCATCAGATGATTAGTTGGCTTAAGTTAGCAGGCAGGAATTACAGCTTTCCTCTCTGATTTTTTAAAATTATTTTTATTTTTTTCCATTTTAAACTCACTCTGGAAAATGTTCAGAATGGCACCAGAAATATATTTCTGGAAACTGAGAAAATCAGATTTCCTTTCTTACAACAAAGTGATTTGTCTTTCATATACAGGAAGTTCCTGGCATAGGAAGGAACTTAGAGAAATCTGAAGTGCAATTCATTCACTTCTCTCTCTGAAGCCACAGAAGAAGAGCTGATCAGACAGACTTTATTTTTGTTACAGATGTCTTCTAACCTCTCTAGTAGAGATGAAAGCAACTGAGGTGTTTTATCAAAAAAGGATCCTTGTATATAAGATAGAGGACATAAAAGTGGGCTTCACAAGAGAACCAAAACCACTGGGGAACAGTAATGACTTCAATGCAGCTATTGCTCTGTAAAGTCTCTGGTAGGAATAACAGAAGAGAAGATACTGTAGCTCTGGAGTGGTTGACTGTCAGGAAACAAAACATGGTATCATGATTAAAATAAAAGATGGGTGAAAATTATCTTTCTGGGACATGGGGATGTGGTGGAATAGACCCCACAGCCATAGGAAGCATCCCTGCACTATTAACACTATTGCACAGGGCAGTGATGAGATCTCAGTTAGAGTAATATATATACTTGTAGTGTCCCGAGTACAACAAGATTGATTTAGATTGGAAGAGCGGCAAGGGAGGGCTGTAGGATGCCTAAGGAATCATCATAGAATCATAGAACACCCCGAGTCGGAAGGGACCCATAAGGATCATCAAGTCCAACTCCTGGCACCGCACAGATCTACCAGAAGTTCAGACCATGTGACTAAGTGCACAGTCCAAACACTTCTTAAATTCAGACAGGCTTGGTGCAGTGACTGCTTCCCTGGGGAGCCTGTTCCAGTGTGCGACAACCCTCTCGGTGAAGAATCTCCTCCTGATGTCCAGCCTAAACCTCCCCTGCCTCAGCTTGACACCATCCTCAGCTTGACACTAGTAAAGGAGTAGCATGTTTACAAAGCAAAATGTCAGCATTGCATAGTATCAGCAGGGCACAAAAAAAGTGCCCAAACCAGCATCTGTTTGCAGGACCAAAAATGAATCATCCCTGAATTGGCTCAGTCTTAATCAGAGTGTTTTATGAAAGTCCTCTTGTGATGCAACATCACCAAGTTGTATTTATCACCTGAATATCAGTGTGGGTGCCCCATTTAGGCAATGCAACCAATGAAGTTAAGAAGCTTCTAACAGTAGTTCTCAAGTGCCTTTTTGGCTCCACGTGGATCTGCACTTCACTTACGCAAAAGCTTGGAGGCCTCAGGGTAGACAATGAGAGGAAGTCCCTTTCAGGGCTGAATTTGCTACTGCTTGTGTGGACCAGGAACCACTTCACCATCGCGCTGCAGCACCTATCAGTGGAAGGAGATACAGAAACTTCAGATGGTTAAACTGCCCCCATGCTTCAGTACACCAAGCGTGCTGTGTGTGTTAGTCCTAACTCCCTTGCACTGAAAGGAATTTCAGGAAAAAAGGACAGCACAGCAAAAGCCCAGATGCTGCAAAAATACCATCAGCTTGGGGTAAACACCAGGAAACAGGAGATCAGGTTTCTTTCTACTGAATAAATAAATAAGTAAATAAAATGTTGCATGAACCAAGAAATACCTGATTTCTCATAATTTTCTATTTTGTATTCTTATTCTTGCTTCAAGTCTCACTTAAAGTGTCAGTATCAGTCTCCAATAGCCCTTGAGACCTCTTCCATATCACTTCCACTATCATCCCTCCCTGCCACCTCACTGCCTGGGGAAGTGGCCATCCACTCTACACCTTGAGCTATACAGCACTGCTTGGCTGCACAGTACATACTGCCAGGGCATCTCAAACTATTGCCTTTTCTAAAACTGGCACACCAGCTTGGGTCTTTGTTACCTCTTCAAGGATTCTGATTTTCATAAAACTTGTAAGGGACACCGAGACTTTCAGAAGTCTACTCCTCTGTCTCATTTGGCTAAAAGTGGATTCAGAAGTTACCCTTAGAAAAAAGCCAGCTACACACAGCATGCGTGTGCTTATCACAACTCCTCAAAGGCCCAGTTCTAATCCTCAAATTAGTGTCAGTCTGCAGACAGAAACCAACACTCTGGCACTTGTATTTGTCTTAGACATTTGATACTTTGAGGGGACTCAAACACCTGGTGGTTTTACTCATGTGGGCAGCTGAGTTCCACCACGGCTGCTCTCACTCCCCTTCCCCTTTGAGGAGGGGAGAAAATACAACACAAAGAGCTCAAGGGTTGAGATAAGGACAGGGAGATCACTCAACAGTTACTGTGATGGGCAAAACAGACTCAGGGTAGGGAGATGGTAAGATTTATTGCCTATTACTAACAAGCTAGAGAAGTGAGAGACAAAGAAAACAAACCAAAAATGCCTTTCCCCCATCCACCCTCTTCCACCTCCGCCCCCAAGTGGTGCAGGGGAACAGGGGAATGGGGGCTGCAGTCAGTCCCTAGCACTTCATCTCCGCTGCCCCTTCTCGGTCACTCCCTGCCCCTGCTCCAACGTGGGGTCCCTCCCACGGGATGCCGTCCTTCCTGAACTGAGCCTGCGGAGGCTGCCCACAGGCAGCAGCTCTTCAAGAACTGCTCCAGTGCAGGTACATACCACCGGGTACATCCATCAGGAGCAAACTGCTCCAACATGTGACCTCCACAGGCCACAGCTCCCCCCAGATGCCCTGCTCCTGCATGGGCTCCTCTCCACGGGCTGCAGCTCTGGCCTGGGCCTGCCCCTGCAGGGGTTCTCCATGGGCTGCAGCCTCCTCCAGGCCACATCCACCTGCTCCACCGGGGGCTCCTCCACGGGCTGCAGGGGAACTTCAGCTCCAGTGCGTGGAGCACCTCCTCCTGCAATGACCAAGGGGTTTGCAGGGCTGTTTCTCACTCGTCTCTCTCTCTCCCAGCTGCTGTGTAGCAGCAGTATTTTTTTATTATTATTTTTTCCTTTCTTAAATATGCTCTCACAGAGGCACAAGCACAAGGAGCGGCTGAGGGAGCTGGGCTTGTTCAGCCTGGAGAAAAGGAGGCTCAGGGGCGACCTTATCGCTCTCTACAGGTACCTTAAAGGAGGCTGTAGCGAGGTGGGGGTTGGTCTGTTCTCCCACGTGCCTGGTGACAGGATGAGGGGGAATGGGCTAAAGTTGCACCAGGGGAGGTTTAGGTTGGATATTAGGAAGAGCTTCTTTACCAGAAGGTTCGTTAGGCATTGGAATGGGCTGCCCAGGGAAGTCACCATCCCTGGAGGTCTTTAAAAGACATTCAGATGTAGAGCTTAGTGATATGGTTTAGTGGAGGACTTGTTAGTGTTAGGTCAGAGGTTGGAGCAGGCGATCTTGGAGGTCTCTTCCAACCTAGATGATTCTGTGATTCTCTAACATTGTCTATTGTCTCAGCTCTGGCCAGCAGCGGGACCCTAATCTATCATGGGGCAGCTTCTGGATTCTTCTCACAGAAGCCACCCCCTATAGCCCCCTGCTACCAAAACCTTGCCACGTAAACCCACTACAAACACGTGAACTTAGATTGTGAACATCATTCTGTTGCTTAGTCTCAAGATATCCTACAGGGGAAACATTTGAGCAAACTTATGCTCCAGAAATTATTACTGTATTTGTCACAAATTACTCTTTTGACTTTTCTTTTTAGCTGGCTTTTGTACTTCATTGAAACACAGTAGTGGCGTGGTTTTACATCTGGATCATGGTGCCATCTGAGGTTATCTGAATCTCCCCAAAGCTCCCATTTCCTGTGCCAAGTCAGATGGTGCTGGGAAGCATATGGTATGGATCAGACCAGCAAAACCAGCATCTTAGAGCAATATGTCTTTAATCCCACAACTACATTCCAATTATTCAGCAAAGCAGTGCTCTCAGGCAATTGTTGTCTGTTACACTAGATCAGAACTGTCACTTAGAGAGCAATCGATGCTGAAAAAACTGCATTTCATCTCAGAAAACTGAAGACATTTGTTAGCAGCTACAGAAAAGAATTAGCATTTCTGGCTTCTAGTAAGAAGCCAGATGCCTGCACAAATTCTTTAACTTGTACAAATGCACTTTGACTGATCAGAGGATGTGCCAAGTCCAGTCAGTCCTGGGGCCAGTCAAGTCCCATGGCCACCTCCTGCCCATGCTAATAGGAAATCAGTTTTACTACTGCAATGGAAAATGTAATGTTTTCATGCCATCAGCCTGAGAGCAGAAGAGGTCCCACATGACAGGCTGATTGATGAAGCTCCTCTTACTGTTTCAGGACCAGATTTATTGTCCTGTGGCAGGGCATAGGACTACATTTGAGGAGCACCCTGAAAAGGCAGAAGCCGAACAGATCATAGAATCATAGAATCATTAAGGTTGGAAAAGCCCTCCAAGATCATCTGGTCCAACCACTCTCCTACCACCAATGTCACCCCCTAAACCATGTCCCTAAGCACCACGTCCAACCTTTCCTTGAACACCATCAGGGATGGTGACGCCACCACCTCCCTGGGCAACCCGTCACAGTGCCCGACTGCTCTTTCTGAGGAGAAATGTCTCCTCATTTCCAACCTGAACCTCCCCAGGTACAACTTGAGGCCATTCCCTCTAGTCCTATCATTAGTCATCTGCGAGAAGAAGCCAACCCCCAGTTCCTCACACCTTCCTTTCTGGTACCTGCAGAGAGCAATGAGGTCTTCCCTGAGCCTCCTCTTCTCCAGATCAAACACACCCCAGCACCCTCAGCCGCTCCCCACAGGACTGGTGCTCCAGGCCCTTCACCAGCTTCGTAGCCCTTCTCGGGAGAGGCCTTTCCCTGTGAGGTACTGGGACAGGCCCCGCGCGGTGACGGACAGCAAAGCTGCCTGGAGCAGGGCGCCTCGGGGTAACGCGGCGCTCGGACTCAGCGCCGGCCCCGGCGGCCCCGGCCGTAGGAACGCCCCACCCGCGCCTTCGCGCTCTGACCATTTCGCCCCACGGCGCTCGCCGTAGCTCTCAGGTCGCGGCGGGAAGCGGCGGGGCGGTGCAGCGCGAGGCCTCCTGGGACATGTAGTCTTCCCGGCCGTGCCGCTGCATTGGAGCCCGGTTTTGCGACGCCCACCGTGAACTACGGCCGGCGGCCGGCCGGCGTCTGCCCGCGAGGATGGCGGCTCCCTTGGTGCTGGTGGTGCTGGTGGCCGTGACCGTCCGGGCCGCGCTGTACCGTTCGAGCCTCGCCGCTTTCATCTCCGAGCGGGTCGAGGTGGCGTCGCCGCTGAACGCCTGGAAGCGAGGTGAGGCCCGGCGTCGAGGCTCCTCGCCGCCGGCGGGCAGGGCCCGGCCGCTCCTCCCGCGGCGGCGGGGAGCTGCTGCTCGGGGCAAGCCGGCCGGGAACAGGGACGGGGACGGCCCTGGCGCCTCGTGCGCCGCGCCCGCGGCCTCGGCGGGGCTGCTTGCGTCGCGCTGTGGCGGTACCGGCACCCGGAGCGGGCCGGGCTGTGCCGCGGGGTCGCGCTGCGTTCCTTGGCCGCGGCCGTTCTGTGGCCCCGCACGTCGCTGCCGACGTGCGATTCAGTCGTGACCGAAGACCGAGCTACAGTTCACGCAAGGATTTTCTGTAGCGTTTATCTCTGAGCCGTCTGAGCCCATTTCAAAGTTTGATTGCTTTACCGATATCCCTTTGGGGAGGCAATGTCCGGATATGATGCAAATAAAACTACCTGCAGGCCCGGGACATAATACAGTGGCACCAAATAACAAATGTCAAAAGTATGAATGCGTTTGGTGACCTAAGGCCTCAGCTTTACACTGCAGTACTTCAACATACAGCTCTCAAAAATTCCCTTGTAACTATGGATACTTTCTAAATTTTGTCATAGAGCACCAGGTTAGGCCTCTAGACAGTAAGGAGCACAGTACCTTTCAATCCAGACAAAAGTCTATGGACAAAGTACCTTTGTGGCAGAAACATAATCTATTGTTCCAGCATATTGCTGAGCCAAAAACCTTTTGTTGCTTCCTGCGATCTCCTGCTTCATCTCCCTGTGAACAAACGGACCTGTTCTGCATAGTTTCTTTCACTGTAAAACCCTTTCACTTCCCAGGGACCCTTTGTGATCAATAAGGTGGAGATCTTGCAGAAAAATGTGTGCAGGCATTGTAGTGCAGTTCATGCTGCAGAATGGTATGGAATTTCAAGGACAGGTAAAACTTTTAGCTTTGTTTGGGAATTCTTTTTGGTTCTTTCATATCTGGTTTCAGACATTTGAGTCCTCTCTATATCTAATTAGGCAAAAAAAGTTAAAATTATGTGTTTTATTAAGCTACTCAGATAGCTAATTCTCAGTGTACCCTGAGAATCAGCTCTAGAGGGTTTGGGGTCCATTGGTCACTGGTCACTTCTCAAGAGCCACCGTCTAAAAGCTCAGGAGCAGGCAATCCCACTGTGTCAAGCAAGCAGGGCAGAGGACTTGCCTGGCTGAACAGGCAGCTCCAGAAACTTGAGCAGAAAAGGAAAACGTGACCTCTGGAAGTAAGGTCTGGCTTCAAAGGGAGAGCACAGAGCTGCAGTTTGCTTCTGCAGGGACAAAACAAGAAAAAAACAAAGCTCAGCTTGAGTTAAAGTTGGCCACTGTGGTGTCAGAGAACAAAAAAAGGCTCTTTCAAGAATGTCAACAGCTGAAGGAGGTCTAGGGGAAACCTTGGACTGAAACTTGATGAAGATGGTCACCCAACAAGGATGAGGAAGGATTTTTTTTAATTCTTTTTCTCAGTTTTTAATATTAGTGACAAATCTTGGTCTGCCTGGTCTCCTGAGTTGGAGGACCATGACTCAGAGAACAGTGACTTTCCATTTGCGGCCACAGAAATTGTAGGGCTCCAGTTGAATCAGTTGAATGTTTTTAAGTCTAAGGGACCTGAGGGATTCTCCCCAGAGTACTGAGGGAGTTAGCAGATGATAGAACTTTTCAGCAATTTACCAAAGGTTGTGGGAGTCTAGGGGGTTCCCTGCCAACGGGCAGCTGGCCAGTGTTATACCCAGCGACAAAAAGAGCATGAGGGAAGACCCAGGAAGCAACAGACCTCAGTCTAACCTGAGTCCCTGGGAAAGTTGTGGAGAAGATCGTCCTGGGGGTTATTGAAAAGCACTGAAAGAACAAAGCTGTTATCAGGCATAGTCAACAGGGGTTCATCAAAGGAAAGTCCTGTCTTAGTAATTTGGTCTCCTATGATAAGGTCACCTGCTTGGTGGATGTGGTTTTTCTGGATTTCAGTAAGGCCTTTGATATTGTCACAGCATCCTTCTGTCCAGCTGTGACACTACACTGGGAGATGAACTGTCTCGATGGTAGAGCTCAAAGGGTGCTAGTGAATGGGGCTGCATCTGGCTGGTGGCCGATCACCAGCGGCGTTCCCCGGGGCTCATTTCTAGGGCCAGGCCTGTTCAGCATCTTTGTCAGTGATCTGCCGGCAGCAGTGGGACGCACCCTCACAAGTCTGCTGATGGCACCGAACTGGGAGGTGCTGCTGACTCCCTGCAGAGGCCTCGCAGAGGGATCTGGAGAGACGGGAGCATTGGGCAGTCAACAAAAGGCAAGGCTGGGTGCCACCCCTGGGATGGAGCAGTGCCAGACACGGGCACAGCCTGGGAAACGCGTGCCTGGACAGCAGCTCAGCAGGATGGGGCCTGGGGGTGCTGGGGACAGCAGCTCAGCACGAGCCAGCAGCGAGCCCTGGCAGCCAAGGGGGAAAAAACACATTTTGGGGTGCATTAAACACAGCACAGCCAGCTGGTCAAATGAGGTGATTGTCCCTCTGTTTTCTGTTGGTTGGGCCTCGCCTGGAATACTGTGTGCAGTTCTGGTCCCCACGGTATGAAAAAGATGCTAAGGTCTTTGAAAGCATCCAGAGGAGGGCAACAAAGCCGGAAAAGGGGCTGGAAGGCCTGTCCTGTGAGGGGACGCTGAGGGCACCTGGGTGGTCCAGTCTGGAGGAAAGGAGGCCAAGAGGCAACCTTGCTGCTCTCTGCAGCTTCCTGAGGAGGAAAGCTGGGGACCGATGGCAGGATGTGCAGGAAGGGCACAAAGTTGTGCCAGGGGAGGGTCAGACTGGGCATCGGGAAAATATTCTGGACTGTGAGGGTGGCCAAAGGTTGGAAGAGGCATTCTAGCAAGGTGGTTAGTGAAGTGTTCGACCCTGTCAGTGTTCAAGAGGCATTTGGGCAATGCAGTTGTTACTGTGCTTTAACTTTTGGGTAGCCCTGAAGTGCTGCTGTGCAGTGACACTGACAGGCAGCTATGTACCACACAGCTGCTCTCTCCTCTCCCTCCTCTTGCAGGACAGAGTGGGGAAGGAACTGGGGGGGGGGCGGGGCGGAGGGAGGGTTAAAATAAAAAAAGCTTCTGGGTTTGAGATGGGAGCAGTTTAATGACAGGAAAAAGCAAGGGCTATGCAGGAGCAAAGAGAGAAAACAACCACCCTCTAATTCCCATCAGCAAGTGATGTGCAGCCACGCCTTGGGAAGCAGGGCCTCAGCACATGTAGCAGTGGCTCGGGAGGACAGACCCTTTCGTAACGAGAGCCCCCCCTTCTCCTCCCCTTTCCCCAGCTCTTGTTGCTGAGCCTGTTACCACACGTTGTGGAACATGCCTTTGGTGGGTCCCGGCCAGCTGCCCTGGCCACGTCCCCTGCCCACCACTTGCCCACCCCCATCCTACTGGCGGTGGGGGCTGGAGGCACCCCTGATGCTGTGCCCGCACGGGGCAAAACGCCGGTGCTGTGTCAGTGCTGTCCTGGCTATGGGCTGCCATGGGGAAAGGGAACTCCAACCCAGGTAGTCCCAGGACAAGAGGCCAGGCCTCGATCTTTGTAGGTCCCTTCCAATTGAGCTGTTCTCTATTCCAGTTTGAATTGTTTGTCTAGCATAAATACCACATGTCACACAAGAGTTGACATAAAATCAGTAAATATCATACATGTGATCCATATACAGCTAGTTGCAAAACGTTTCAGCTATAACATCGTTAGTTGTCTGAAACAAATAGCATGATTGCATGGCAGAAATAAGAAAACAATCAATTCTAGCTGATGGTTGGTTTTGTGAGATTTTGTGTCACCCATTCAGACAGCAAATCCACATGGGATACTCATGAGGATAGGTGTTTTAAAAGCTGTATTTTTATTGTCATGAGGTTTTTCTCTGCCAGCATTACAGGATTCTCATGCAGGTGTGTTTTTTTTTTAATGTTTCAGTGGTCGAAGGATTAGCTCTGTTGGATTTAGGGGTCTCACCATATTCTGGAGCTATTTTTCATGAGGTTGGTATGCATGCTTCATTTTAAATGTGATATTCCAGTAGTTCATTTGTTAGCCTTACTGCTTGTGGATTGGCAAAGGTTGAGGGTCTGTTTCATCCCAAAGACTTTAGAAAATTTGGAGTTGTGTAGTTGTCTGTGCAATAGTTGCACCTAGTGGCTAGCAGAATCAGGAGATGCAGTTCATCACAGAATAACTAGCTGCTAAGCAGCTGATAGCCATTGCAATATTTGTGGTGTGTAATTAATGGGAGAATCTGAGAAGTAAAATATGTTGTTCACATCCAGATTTTCTGTGAGCAGAGGCAGGAACAGGGAGAGACAGTGCCACTGGCAGTTTGAACACAGTTTTGCTGAATAGCATCATCTTGGCTTTCTGTATTTACAGAAATATTAACTTTAGTACAAGCAGACAGTATGTTTATTCCTCATTTTGGAAAGCACATTGTTCTTCCAAGCACCTGTGGCGTTTTGTGCCCTTGCATGGTCTTATTGATACGACGGTACACTCGAGCATAGTGTCACCCAAGTGTGAGTCTCATAGTTCGTGTATCTCTGAAAACTTGTTTCAATAAATCCTTCTTGAAACAAATTTCTCACAGACTGAAGTATTTTCACATGCTTATTTATATCAACACGTTATTTTAAAACTATTTTAAAATAAATATAGTTTCTCACAGTGAAGACTGAAATTACACCATGTAAATGTAATACCTCCAGATTCAGCTTTTCTGTCAAAAGAATAGGTCGAAACCTGCTCTTCCTCTTGCCCTGGAAGGGAAGAGCTATTGAGAGTATGTGGATAGGTAGTAGGACTGTAGCCCCACTGCTTCAAGTTTTTACATACTTCCTTTTTACTTTATAAAAGACTCACCCAAACAATGAAACCATGCAGGAAATACTTTCAAAATACATGCAAACAACCTGAAAAAAAAGAGATTCTCTAGGGAAAAAAAAAAAAAAAGATTTTCTAAAGCTATTCAGCTATTCTTTCTATATTTCTGTTGTAACTCTACCACCATAGTAGTAGAATTGAAAAGGTGAAACAGAATATGACTTTCAAAGTTGATGATGTCTTTAAGAAATATATTGAGAACTTTGCAAGGAAAAAGATGAGTAAGGGTGATCTTGATTATTCACTTCACTCTGAAGTAATAGTGGTGTGGAAGAGTCTAAAGGAAAATTGCCTTTTGCAGTCTCTCACAGTATACTCCATTGAATTGCCAGTTGTTCTGTCCAAATGGAGATGGACAGTATTTGTCATGGGTTTCCCTTCTGCTCTCTCCTAGACCCCGCTGATTATATATCTCTTTCACTTCCTGATTGAGTATGCTGAATTGGTCTTCATGGTGAGTGCTTCTGGAAAGTTCCTCTTGAAAGGTCTCATTCTGTGAAGTGCTGAGTACGGCTTTCCTTTTGCTTATCAGAGACCTTCAGTTGTGTCCCTGGAGTTCAAATTCCTGCTGACCTCACACTTCAATTATAAAGGCAGCTTTGTCTATACAAACCCGAGTTCACGCTTTTCCCTTGCTTTACAGTTTATTTATTTATTTATTTTTGTGAGTACTTTGTTAGATAAGTATCCTTTTGGAGGGACAGGAAGTTGACATTTGATTTCAGATTTCAAAGGTTACCTCTTGCAGGTCAGAACATTTTGCCATCCCCCCCTGCCCAGTCCCTATGCTGCAATGTTTCTCATTAAAACCCACTGCCAAACTCCAGGCCTGCACAGAGAATACAAATGGGTTAGTAATCCAAATGTCTCATGTTGTAAACTATTCTGTGAGTTCTGCATAATCCAGGATAGAAATCACATAGCTGGCTGCACATGCCACCTGGTAGAGCCTCTCTCCCCAACTCCCTGCTGGGCAGTCTAGTAGAGCTAGTGGCGCACTGATTATTTCGATGGCTGTACTGCTGCCTGCGGAGTTTGGGACAGCTCAAGACACTCATGCTGGACAGCTGGATATAGCCACCTGGCACTGCCCCAGTGCTGCCCATGCTCTGATGAGACGAGTGATTCTCTGTTATCCTTACATACTTCTTTCCATGAAAACTTTCTTTGCCCTTAATTTCCCATTCTCTTGTTCTGTAAATATTAGTATCTGATATGTCTCACGGCTACGGAGGTTAGCAGTGGTGTGTGAACACTGTACCAATCAGCAAGCTAGGTAGTGTTTTTAAAGCTTGTTTTTCCATGAGCTGAGTCAGATCAGAGTCCTTGCTCAGGGTTGCAATACTGACCAATATATTTTTCCCCAATCATTTATTTTACTTACAGTCCATCTGTCTACACCTTGCTTTTTTAGATAACTGATGTACTGACAGCTGTTGCCCTTTACTTGGCCATCCAGGACTACAACAAAGTTGTGGTAAGCTGACTTGCCAGTATTGCTGACCCTCTTCTCCCAACAAGTATACATATTTTGTACCAAAGAAAATATACCAGAAGATGCAGTATCAACCAGTCCTTGATGCTTAGCAGATTTACTTGCTTAGCACGTACCTGGATGATCACAAAACAAAAATGGGGACTGAATGTTGTAAACCAGCTGAGCTACTTAAAGTTCTGTTGTGTCCATATTACAGTGTGAAGCAAACTAGTGTCCATAGTTATTGCACTGCACTTGAATGATGATTGCAGCAGTGTTGATTCTTTGATCTGAAAGGAATTTAAAGAATTTGAGAAATTCCTAAGAATGCAATATCCAATAAAATGCAGACACCTCTAGGGACACAATAAGCAAGAGGGGTGTGAAAATTTAGAAAATGTATTGAAAACTCACCTTCAGTTGTTGCAGCAGTATGAAGTATGCAGAATTTAATTACTGAACTATGAGTTTGGCAAGACTTGGGTGATCACTTCTAACTTCTGCTACAATCTTCTGTATATTTTGTAGCTAGGAAATTGAATGTTTTATCTTGAACCTGGCTTAAGGAGGAAACATTACTTGTGTTTGCACCCAGCTTGAGTTAATAGAGGTTCTGAAAATGTGTAAAGGAAGAAACAAACCTTCTAAGGATGCTGAGGAAATGTAAATCATTCTACTGAGCAAGATGAAAGTCCTACACCACCTATAACTTGTTCCCTTCACATTATAAACATATTTTTGGGAGTGAGTGATTCCTCCCAGTTTTCTCTCTTAAGTAGTTCAAAGAACATTTTGTGTAAGCAATGCTGTGATTTCTGCGTTCCTAGACGTGTGGTGATACAGTACTGATATGAACAGGGAGGCTGCGTTTTCTACATGTGTGGTCTCCCATCTACCTAGGCACTTGTCCTTTGTCCACTGAGGTTGAAGAAATAACACACGATAGAACTGCTGATACGCAAAAATCCTGTGTGAGAGTTATTTCGCTTGTTGAGAATTTATTGCCAGCATCTTTCTCCTTTTGTCTCATCATGACATAGTTCAGTAAGTTCATAATACAGATCTCTCCCTTGTCTCCATAATGAACATCATAAAACAAGATATATTAAAGAGAGAGATTTGGGATTTCTAAGGGAAGTTTGACATAGAGGTATCCATCTTCAAAATCACGAGGACAGTGTAGTTCTGTGACTTAATTTCTTTGGGCTTCATGTGTTGAGCAGTGAATTTACAAAGTCAGCTTGTATATGTTCTACAGTAATGAAGATCCTAAGTGATAAGAAACAGTGACATTCCTCATCTGACAGTCTTTGGTCATTCTCCCTTGTACAGTTCAAAAAGCAAAAGCTCTTAATAGAACTGGATAAATATGCACCAGATGTGGCTGAACTCATCCGAACACCCATGGAAATGCACTACATCCCCCTCAAGGTAGCACTATTGTGAGTACTGCTTCTTTCAAGTTGTAATAGGCTGCTTTGATTCTTCTGCTCTCCTTGGGTTTTGTCTGATTTGGGGTTTCAACATTTGCTGAAGATTTTACTTTTTTCATAAATTCTGAGTTTCCTATTATACATAAAAGTCTCCTCATCCCTGAATAATTGGTTTCAAAGTGAAAAGCGTAGGCTTTTCTAAATGCATGCTGCTGACAAGTAAATTTACTCAGTCCTCCTAAGAAAGGCTCAACAGGATGAGACCAATAATTTGGTAGCAAGAATGTTGTGTCTCCATAGATCACATTCCCATTTACTTTGCTAGAATGCTACTGTCATCAGAGTTGATTTAACGCCTTCCAAATATCTAGTGTGCCTTTTCAGTCAGGATAGTTTTGGAGCAGTCAGACAAAATGTTTTCTAGAAGTCACAAGTTGAACATCCCGGAATTGAGTATAATAATACAAAGATATTCCATGTTGTCTGTTTAATAATGTCATGTCTTGGTGTTCCACTGTATATTAATCACTTTTTAATTTCAGAAAGCATCAATTAAATTAAAATAAATAATATACAAACAAAATATTACAAGAAATAATTATTTGACCTGAATTATTTATTATCTAAATTATTCTGTCAGAAATAATTCTCCATTAAATAAGTTGTTATTTTTTCTTATTTTCATATGATTTTTTTAAAGTAGTAAATTCCCCATTTTGAGAAAGGTAGAGTTTTGCCTTTTGAATTTGTAAATCTGAGACTGTTTTGTATTTGTATCTAACACTGGTGCTTGTTACCCCAGGGAAGTTGTCATTAAATTGTACCTATCCTGCTATAGGCTGTCCATCTTTGGAAACACAGAAAAAAAGCCAGACCAGGACTCAGAGAAGTAGGAGTGATGTTTATGTAAGAAGATAGATAGAAGATCACCAGTCTTGTCTACTTAATTCTGGTTATTGATCTAGTTACTACCAAGGCTGATTGATTCATTATCTCACTTAATGTATCAATAAGCCTTTCAAACATTTTTCTGGGCTATGAACCTAGTCGAATAAGATAATTGTAAATCTCATTTCTAAAAGGAGTAGGCATCCTTACTAATTAAAATGTGGCTCCATTCTGGAAGGTAAAGGTGTTTAAGGCTTGGTGTCTTTCCATAATTCTAATTAAAATGGGATGGATTTTCATATTTGTCAGATTTTATGTTCAGATCACGTCATGGTGAACCTAAGAGATTGCTCTGACATAGTAGGAGTGCAAGGTGCAACTGGGTTGAGGGAAACACTCTGGTAATGTACCAGAAGGATACATTTCTGTCTTGCTATCTTATTTCTGTTAATTCCTCAGAGCCAGTAAACATGAGAAGCAGAAAGCTTACTTCAGACCCAGTATTCCCAGGTCTGTCTGAATAAATGCACAGGGTCTCTGAAAAGCAAGGAACATTTTGGTAGTCATTTTCTAAGACAGAAATTGGATTTTAGACATTGTCCCATCTCCTTTTTTCCAGCGGGCTCTCTCTATTCGTCTGAGTTAATCTGATGATGAGAGAAACCCATAAAATGTAAACAAAAAAAACAAATTGCAAATTGCATCTGGTTTTCCTTTCAATATATTCTTAATTAGGTTGTCTCTTTTGAATTGTCTGAATGTAACTTGAGCTTTGCTCTTTTTCAGCTATCTGTTAAACCCCTACACTGTGATGTCTTGTGTGGCAAAGTCCACCTGTGCCATCAACAATACTGTCATTGCATTCTTCATTTTAGCTACAATAAAAGGTAACACAATGAAGAAAAAGCGTTTATTTGTGTCTTTCTATAAGGATTAGAAAAGTAATGGAAATCAAATCTGTGTAGAACTTTACAAATCTGATTACTACAAATATGTGAGTGGGAGACATCAGCTCTCGAATGGAGCAATAACTTAGTTCTACTTCAGATCACAAGAGCCCAAGAGACTTGATAGTCAAGTCAAAATTTACTTTCATCTTAGTGTACCTAGGTGATTCCCTTCTAAAAATTGACTCAATTTCCTGGATTATTTCAAATAGTTTTCTGTTTATGAAGAAATCTGTCTTTGCATAGGAGTCTGCTCTTCTTTTGTACATGAATATCCACTTAAAATATATGCCTTGAGCTTTTATTGAAAAGCAAGCTGTTGCCTGCAACTATTTGACTTTTACTTACGGTTGTAACCTGGATTTAAAATGAGCTAATTGAGTTTTGGCTAGGCAGAAAGAGTAACCAAAGGCCTATAGTAGCCCAGTTGAATAGACTGTGACAGAATGGCTTTCATTAATTTTGTGCATTAAGCCAGGTTTCTGTTTCTGTTATGAACCCCTGTGCTAAAGTGCTAGTCACATAAGCTTCAGGAGTTCTCTGCTGGATTATATGAAATGTCAGTTTGATCTGTTATCTGGTCTCCAGCAGTGCCCAGAACCAGACATTACAAAGTAAGCTGGTATAGGTTATTGCTACTAGTTATTTCCAAAAGAAAGTTTTCCTTCAATTATAAGTAATTGAGGCAGGAGGGGGTTCCATTTAAAAGCATTTGTGAAAGCAGATATGCAGGATCCACTTATTTAAAATGATTTCTGCTGTTCATTGATAGCGTAAGACAAATAGTTTTGTCATATACAAAACAGTAGTTGTTGTTCCCTGTGTTTTCTCCTTCACTGGGAGAGTGGCAGCCTCTAGTGTTTAAAGTCAGCAAAGAGAGAATGTCAGATTATGATTTCTGATTATTTATTTGTATGCTGGTACTGATTATTTATTTGTATGCAGAATTTAACACAATAAGAGAATAGGGTGGTTTGTGTCTCGGAAACTGTAATTGTAGAATGGAGAAGACTCATTGCTAGGAAACCCTATACTTTACACAGTATAGGAGGAAGTATAGATGGAAGCAGTGAGAAGCTTACTAAGTGTTTGATGTCAGTCAATGGACATAGGCTGACAATTAGCCCAAGGCGTAATTTTCAAGTCAATGCACTCAGTTTTGGTATCTGTAAAATAGGGATAATGCTCCTTCCTTCAGCTACGGATTTTCACTTACTGTCTTTCACAGAGCTTTGCTGAGGACCCTCACTCATTCTGTTGACAAGGGCATCCAGCATGCTCAGTGGGACACACCAGACAGCTGTTTCATGCAGATATGAATTAAGTGAATGCTTTCCCACATACAAAGAGCAGCCAACATGGCCTATATGTAGACTGAATTACACAGATCACTTTCTGTATGTGAATTATAGGAAATAGAAACCAGTCAGTGGTTCTTTCTCGTACAAGTCATTGTCCTTTCAAAATGTAGTTAAGAAAAGACTACTCTCTCAGACACGTTCTGCTACTCTTTATGTCATGTTCTGATATTTGTAAACCCATCACAGAGGATTGTGCGTTTCTTCCTTTTTGGACTTCCTGTCTGTAAGGTTGTATAAAATATTACTTACAAGTTAACTTATTTTTTCTCTTTACAGGTAGTGCCTTCCTCAGTGCTGTATTCCTGGCATTAGCAACATACCAATCACTCTACCCTATCACATTGTTTGCTCCAGCTCTACTTTACCTTCTACAGGTAAAGGATTTCTAAGCATTAATATCTGTTGTCTTACCATAGCTGTGCAGGAGCAGTTCTTAGCTGTTGAGAGTGAAGTCAGGGGTAGGCCCTGAGCTGCAGAAAAAGTGACTCTCTCCTCAAGCCGTGGAGAGTTTACAGGCTTAATGGGGATGTCTTTGCATAGAGATAGGGGAGCAGAAAGTCATCTACAGAACTGGTTGGTGTTTAGCTTGCCTGAAATAGATTCTATTATTTGTGTCATGTGGATTGCAACAAAGATTTTAGACTTGGAGAGTTTCCTTTGCACTGACATGGGTCACTGAGCTGTGTTAAAATGAAGAGCTGTATGTTTGAATAACCAAACTCAAAAATTCTAAGTGTAATAGCAAAATCCATGTGCTTGTGAAAGCAGCTGGTTTCCCTTGTCCTATCTCCTTCCCCACTAACATGACTGTGGTTGAATTCTCACAGGGCTGACCTTGATCACTCCTGGATGCACAACACCTCAACAGAGAGGCACTGCTCCAGGCAAAACCACCCCATCAGTAAGCTGTTAGGCACATCTGCAGGCATGGGTAGGGTTTAAAGCTGAGGCAGCCCTTTGGTAGTGTGCAGATTCATCTAACCAGTTTGCCTGCATGCTTCCCCAGTCTCCGAACTTTTGTAAAGTTCAGTAAAATGACATAGAGAAGAATTGTAATGTGCTGAATGAAGAACTGATTGCTATTCCCATCCTGATGTAGGAGCAAGGAGAGGCTGTAACCACTAGTAGATGACTCTTATCTTATATTCACAGTTCAGTTGGCGATTATTTTTATGACAGCCAACTTTTTATGATCAACCAACCAAAAAATCATTTTTATGATTTTTGTCATTCTGGAAGTCCTGTTGTTAAGCCAGTACCAGTCTTGGTTGCTTCTATCCTGTTTTCCTCATGTTTTTTAAAGTTAATCTTAACTACAGGTTCATCATAGGCTATTGTCAAATCCCTGAGATTCAACGGGAACAGAGTCAATTCTTGTCCATTCTCTTCCCCTGACTATCTCTTAGTTTTTAAGGATTTTCTTTTTTCTTACTCTTTGCAAGACAAGAACTTCTGTTGAGTCAATGTTGCTTTCCCAGTTAGTTAATGTTTAGGAACATTTATTTTTTTGTTTTATATGTTGTTACCATTTCATCTAACTTTAGTCTGAGCTGTTGTTTCTTCATGGCAGTAGAAAAGTAAAAGTATTGTGTTTGCAAACAGCAGCAAGTGCTTTGATATATGAAAGCATGATTTATGACTGACTTGAAAGGGGAACAGGCTAGTTAGTGTGTGTTCTTTTACCTGGATTTGTAAATGAAGTTTTGTGTATTCTTTGTACAGAATTAAATAGCTTTTCTGCAGTACTTTCCAATCTGTCCTGCCAAAATCCTAAGTAAATTTGCTTACGTTGTTCCATCAAGTTATGTTAAATGCAGCTATGCAAACACATAAACTAAATTGTAGCTGTGAGGAAGCGTGTGCGAATCTCACATTGAACATCTGAGACTTGACTCATTTGTAGCATTACAAGCAGAAATGGCCAGCTTAGCATGTTGTTTTTCAAGCACAGCAAAATATGGACAAAATGTCTGACTTAATTGGAGAGACTGAAGAGCATTAAGCAGATTGTGCTTGGAAGCTGCTCTTCCCAGTGCAGTAATTTCCAGTGTTTGATGCTTTCTTTCAACAATTTCAGACGATGTTCTGAACAATTGGATTTTCTTCTGGCTTTCCAACTGATGAGGGATATCTGCCTGCTTGTGTTTTGTTTTCAGCGTCAGTTCATACCAATAAAACCGAAAAGTAAAAGCTTCTGGCTCTACACCATGCAGTATGCAGCCTTGTACCTGTGCAGCCTGGTAGTAATCATCTGCCTCTCCTTCTTCCTCCTCAACTCTTGGGATTTTATCCCATCTGTTTACGGGTTTATGTAAGTACAAGAATTCATACTATTTTTGTGTTGTTACATATGTATCACATGTCTGTCCCACTCCCTGCCTTAAGGAGTATGTGATCTGTGATTTTACTGGCAACACAAGAAAATAAAAAGTGTGTGTGCAGGAGCCATGCCATTAGCCAGATGCTGCTAATAAGTAGCAGCAAGAATTAGATAAGACAGGAAATGTTTTCCACCAAGTACATTGGAAATGGATGTGTTTATTGAGCCACTGTGGTTGTAACATTTTTCTCTGGAGAAATGTCTGCTCAGGAGTGGTGTAAATCCTGCTGGGTTCATGTGAAAGGATGTTGTTTCCAGGTTTTCACCTCTTTGGTTTCTCTTCCACAGATTTAAAGTGTAGGTCCTCCTTTCAATATAACAATCAATTAATGTAACAGAAGCAGGGCAGTGAAAAACAGCCATTTAAAATTGTTTTTTCTTTTCAAATTTCAGCCTTTCTGTTCCAGATCTGACACCCAATATTGGCCTTTTCTGGTACTTCTTTGCAGAGATGTTTGAACACTTTAGTCTTTTCTTCGTATGCGTATTTCAGATCAATGTGTTCTTCTACACTATTCCCTTGGCAGTAAAACTAAAGTAAGTATGTTTCTTTGCTAGTTTGTTTGTTTGTTTTCACTCCCACAGTTGTCCAGTGGAAGTTTATAAGACTGGCATAGATGTCTGAATCTATGAACCTGAAAAACTATGAGCCTATCTTCATTTCCCAAAGTCTCAATCTTTTCCTCATAAATAGAGCAAAATATTATGTTTGTACTGGAATACCAACGGGAGTGGTGGTGCTCATTAAACCCCATCAAGAATACTGCCTCTTGTTTTCAGCTCTTCGGTACAAGAAATATGTTGATAAGCTTGAGCAAGTCCGGTGCAGAATCTAGAAGATGGTCAGTGGTATGAAGGCTGGAGAGGAGCTGAGGGAACAGGGCTTCTTTAGCCTGCCAAAGAAAAGTCTTAGGGGATACCTGATAGTGTTTGAACACCTAAAAGGAGGCTACTGAGAAGATAGAGCCTTTTGCTGAGATTGCTGAGGTGAAAAGGAAGTGATCATAAATTGAAAGTGGGGAAATTCCAACTGGATATAAAGAAAACAGTCATCACTTTGAGGACAGTCACAGACTGGAGCAGAGATCTATGGCTTGTCCTTGGAGGTTTTCTAGATCTGAATGGACAAAGCCCTAAGTAGTCTTGTCTGAAGTCAGTGTTGACTTTGAGGAAAAGATTGGACTAACACCACAGTAAGTCCCCTTTCTCACGTGGGCTGTGACTGAGAAACCTGCTACTACTGTACACTTGTACACTCTTGGGAAGTCCTTTTTGCCATCTTACTAACCTGCACTCAGATCTGGAGATGGAAAGATGATTTTCATGAAAAGTATTACTTAAGCCATGGTCAGGTTTCTGTGGAGACAGCAGTCACTTCTGGCCCTGCTGGAAACCCATCCTGCTCTGTATGTTTTTGAAAAACTAAAAGTAGCCTGGGGTCAAAGGTAGTAACCAGCACTTACATGACTCTTCCTTGTGATTTCAACATAAGAAAATGCCTCCGTATCTCCTGGAATTAAGAAGTTCAAAGTGATATATGAGACTTGGGACCCTGCATTTCCTAACAAGTTTCTGCAGTGGAGATGTTTTTCAGGATACTTTCCTTCATCTTATTTCCCTTCCTACTGCTGTCCCAAAAAGCTGCAGTGGCATTATTGTTACTGACAGCTGTGATGAAATGCAGTGGGCCCTCTTTTGGAGGTTATTCTCGCCTTAGGTACAAGTCAGTCCAGTTTCACTTTTAATTTTTAAATGTGATTTAGCACCGTAGATAGAGGATAAAATCCATCTCCCCTTATGTTCAAAATGTGAAAATTTGCTTCATACCTGTACTTAAAAGTTGAATCTAAAGGTCAGTCTGCCCAGAATATTACGTTCTCCATCACTCTTCATTTTCCTTTCTCAACGCTACTGCAAAGCTGGTTCACTCATTCTAAAAACAAAGCTGCTCTTTAGACCCTACAATAGCAATCCCAAGCATCACCACCTCAGCTCTTTATAAAGTGCGCATCTAGAAGATGCTTCCTATTTTTTCAGTCCCTTTCTTGCATGCAATCCACAGAAAACTACATGCACTATATACCTGAACCTGGGAAGGATATTTGAACTGACAGTCCTCTGACAATGAGGCACTTTGATGTTGAGAAACTGTTTGAGGAACTTGATTCATTGCTTGCCACAGTGTAGTTAACTCAGCTGGAATCATCTCCTGCATTTTTCATACCAACTGTGACTAAGAAGAAATACCAGACCCCTGCAGTGATCTGTGCAGATCTGGAACTTGGACTCTGCTATGAAATAGGCATACGTCAAAAGAGAGAGCAGAGGTTTAGGCATAAAGGTCCCTGCTCTCTGCAGAAGCCAGTATAGTCAAAAAGCAAGAACTCTTACCTGGAACTTCAAGTTCTTTATTGCCAGAAAATAAATGAAAATTTGGGGACAATCCTAGAAGCTCAGTCTGTTCCATCAGAGACTCATTTGGAGATAATGGAGTACCAGAGCCTTTTAAAGCCTGTGCCACAGTATGTTTGTGCCCTTGCTGATCTTTAGTTCCAGTTTGCAGAGACCGTACTGTGTCCTCTTACTCTTTGTGTTTTTTCCCTTTTAGGGAACACCCTGTATTCTTCATGTTTGTCCAGCTTGCAATAATCTCTATCTTCAAGTCCTATCCCACACTGGGAGATGTTGCACTGTATATGGCCTTCCTTCCAGTCTGGAGCCACCTTTACAGATGTAAGTTCTTTGTGTTTGATTGTTTCTTCTCTGGAATGAGAAAGGGTCTGTCCAATAATTTGTCACCACTAAACCAAACCATGCCTGTGTCTGCAGGCTCTTGTGGCTTCCTTGGGCTATCCAGAAGAAAGCTTGATTTCTGGTGATACGATACAGTCTCTAACATATGTTTGGGACTAGGGTTGTAAGAGGTCGAGGAGAGAATTTTCACTTGTGCATTATCTTCCCCTTCTAAGTTATTCTGAAGATTATTTTTTTTTTTGTAAGAACCTTTTACAGTCCTGCACAAAAGATGTTCCTTATGTAAACTACATCCATCCTTTCAGTGTATCACTCCCATATAAGGGTGTGTAAAGTGCTGCTTCTGCAATTGATGAGTCCCCTAGCTTTAAAATCCCATACTTTGCAGCAGTTCTTTGTTTTGAATCTGCTTGTTTTCTTAGATTAAAAGTGACTGAATTACTCTAAGTGTTTGTCCAGTTTTTCTTAAATGCTTCATAAAGAACCTGTATAGTTCTTAAAATCACCAGAGAACTACCTATGATTTTCAAACTCTGACTGTAGAACTTGTTACACTGAGGAGATTTTGCAAGTCTGCCAGTGTAGTACTCCTGGAATTGCTGAGGTTTTTTTTTTGTGTTTCTTGCCAAAGTCAGCTTAAACAAGCTTCTTAAAGCAATCCTGCTGTATTGTCCTTGGTTTTGACTGCAGTCTTTTCTACGCAGGGTCGAGTTTGTGCAGGACAGCTAGTCTACCAGGTGTCAGGAGACAACTGGGAGTCAAGATGCCAGAGTGGTTTGCATATGTTTGGCTTTAAGCTGGTCCTCTGCAGCATCAGTAGTAGGGAGTAAGTGGGGCGTTGTCTGATGTGGAGACCATCCACTCCATTTGTTTCAGACTAAGGAAAGCTAAGGCCAAAGCAGCTATGATGAAATAGAGCAGGAAGCTAGTAGTTCCTAGCTCTTTTAGACAAAGTTGTATTTGTTTTTTTGTCCATCTGGCACATATTCATACAGACCAAGGGATTCTTGCACCTCCCAAGGGTATATGTTTGTCATCACATTTAGCCTATAAGAATGTCCTCTGTTACAGTTCTTTCATTTCCTTACCATCTTCTGAGAAAGTATGTCTTTTCCTTATGGTCCACAGATTAGTTTTTTCTCTAAGTAGTCAGCTTGATGCGGCTAGGGAATGGCATGCTCTGCTCTCTGAATCTTGATGCTGGTGCAAAGGCCCTTCTCAAAACTGCTAGCTGCTGTAGTGTAGATACCAAAAAAAAAAAAAAAAGTCTTCAGAAGAAGAGTTTCTCTTTGTTCTCTTTGGAAGCACAGGACCTAGAAGGAGCGAGCTACAAATGAAGGATTCACACACAAGCTAAGGTAGAAATGTTTGTTTTAAAGAGAAAATACAGTGAATGTCTTATAAAAGGTAACCAGGGGATTATCAAAACAAACTGCAAAAGCTTGATTGTTGCGGAGAAGTACACTTTGGCAAGTGCCTCTGCCACTGCACATACCTGAAATACCGTTGCTGGTTGCATGAGCATGGCTGTTCAATAGAGCTTCATTTTAATAACTTTTTATTTCTTTTGCAGTCCTCCGGAACATCTTCATCCTGTCATGTGTGCTCATTGTCTGCTCCCTCCTGTTCCCTGTTCTGTGGCATCTATGGATTTATGCAGGAAGTGCTAACTCCAATTTTTATTATGCCATCACGTTAACTTTCAACATAGGGCAGGTTAGTAGAGCAAGGCAAACCAGGCTGCACTTTGAGGATTGCACTGGATTGGGTGTCCTGTCAGCAACAGTGAATTCTGCAGGATGTGTCTGGCCCATATAGTCCAGCGTAGCAGCTTCCTGCTTCTCTTTCTCCAGCTGAAATCTGCCTAGTCCTCAACCTTCTGGCACACTAACGGGGAAAGAGTTCTTGTAGTATTTAAACTATAGCTTAACAGTCCAACTCACTCTGCATGTTACAGTCTGCTGCTTGATAGCAGAGGAAAAGTACCTCAGTATGGCAGGGTAAATAGCACATGAATTGAGAAGAGAGGGAATGGAAAAGACCATGGGGCAGCAGCAGTGGGACCATGCAACAGGCAAATGAGAACTGCCCAAATGCTGGGACATAGCACCAATTTTTCTAAGCATGACACCTCACTGAAATACAGCGCTGTGGGCATGTTTCTGGTCTCACTCATGCCAGGGCTTGCTCTCCCTCTTGCTCTTCAGGCTGTGCCCTTCTAGATTCACGACTTTCACTGCCCTCAGAGAAAACAGAGCTTAGCAGCCCTGGAGGATGAGATCTAATGTACACAATTGCTACAACCTTTCCTAAGGCTTTCCTTCCTCTTCTCTGCTAGTTGTTCTGGTTTGTAAATAATCCCCAGATCCTGGGACATTTTCACATGTGGATGAGGAAATAAGAAGAATGTTCACTTCATGTTAAAGTTGCCTTGATTATCAGTGCACCTCAGCCATTTACATTTACATTGCATCTCCTAAAACTAGAGGAGCAGTTTTGCCAGAGTCTGAAAAATCACCCGCTTGTATGTTCCCAAGCCCCTTGATAAATGGAGGCAAGTCCCCTCTGTGATATAAAACCCTTTGTTCTGTAAAAGCAAAAAGGGACTCCATGCAGTGAGTAGAGTTAGCATATAGAAGCTATTAAGAAGGGCTTATGGGGAATTGTGGTTTGTTAGCTCTCTAACTATATGCCTTGCCGTGGAATGAAAGGAATAGTAATATTTAAATGACAACATTTGATCTAAGAGGATTTTATTTCCTACCTGAGAAAATCATGGCAGGTCCTGCAATGTATTATGCTCACTGTCAATGCAGACAGAGCAAAACTCTCCTTTCTGACTTCTTTGTGAGAAAGAACTAGCCCTCACCCCTGCCATCCTCAGTTATTTCTTTCCCAATAAGATATCTGCAGTCATTTAATTAAAAATAAAATCAACCGTACTGAGGTAGCATGTCAAGTAGTCAGCCATAGTGTAAAGCAAAACAGACAAAATAAGCACTGCTGTTCTCCCTCTTCCCTGAGCACCTCTACCCCTCTGTCTCTTTTCCTTCCGACTTTTTTCTCTGATGCCAGCAGGCTGCAGCCCTCGCCCTCAGATTTCACCCAGTCCTACATATCCTCTCTTCCTGCTACTGAGCCTTCTTATCAGCAGCTGTATTTAACAGTACCCCAAGCAGGCTCTGGCTGACAGATTAGCTCTCTGTCTTCCTTTGTCTCCTTAGCAATGCAGCATACTTCAGGTGAGGCTCTCCCAGGCATGAACTCCCCAGGTGCATTGTGCCAAAGTGATGTGCTAATGGCATCTGGTCATTTAGGACAGTACCTGCTAGTTTGGTTTGGGACTGTAACTGCTAGTTTGGTTTGGCACTGATGCTGTTTCTAGTGGGGAGGGTTGCACCACAAGAGGCTGTGAAGTTTCTGCTGCTACTTGCAAGCTTCTTACCCTTTCTGACTAGAAATGGCAATTGAAAAGTACTTAATACCAGTCAGCAGCAGGGGACTTTCAGCATCTGGGTCAAGTTGCATGACAACTTTTGTATGCACAGGAGTCCTGTGGATGAGGCTTAAAGGTGGTCTGTAAAGCTGTAAACAATATATGGACCAGCCTTTGTCGTACTTCTTGGCCTTTTTATGGAGCTACTGTCTCCTTAGCTGAGGTGTCTGTGGGAACACACTGGCAGCACAATAAATAGGTTAGTTCAGGTCTCTCATAGTTTTGTACTGTAAGGCCATGGCCAAGGAGTATTCGCAAGATCACAGTGCCTCATCTTGCCAAGCATAATGAGCAGCCTAGGAACATTTTAAGCCCCTTCAGGGTTTGTCACAAACACATCCCCATTTATCTTTTGTTCTTAAGCATCACTGATGTGTCTGAACATCTCATTTCTGCAGATCCTGCTCATCTCAGATTATTTCTATGCCTTCCTCCGGCGGGAGTACTACCTCACTCACGGACTCCATTTGACAAGACAAGATGGGACAGAGGCCATGCTTGTTTTGAAGTAAGGATTGTATCCACCTGTTCTTGGGACATAGACTACTCTAAGGAACAGTAAAGCTTGGTGTATATGGGGTGGGTGGGGAAGGTTCCCTGGGTGAGGTCTGAATTTGAGGATGATACCTACTGAAAGAAAGAGCTGAGGTTCTTCTGCGAACAGCTTCCACAGCAGTGGACTCAGTGCAGGCTGAAAGCTGCAAGTAGAATCTGCAATGCCTCCACCGGAGCATCTCCCTTCTTCCCTCAGCTGCGCTTTTCACCGTGGCCTCAGCTGTCAACTCTGGGCAGTCCATCAGGAACTGGAAAAAGTGTTTGACCTAAAACCAGGACCGAATCTCTGGCCCAGAATAAGTTCAGACCATAAACTGTTTACTTCATTGCCACTGGTTCTTGGAGATGTTTGCTTCTCCTGGAAATTTCCCCTTCACTGCTTTTACCAGTAATGTTCCTGCTTGACCCAAGACAATGTCTGTGTACTTGGTGATAAGCCCTGCCTGCAGATGCCCTTTTTTGGTTCTTCTGCTCTTGTGGGTTCTGGAAAAATCACATGCTCAGACACAGTGGGAGCTTGTGAAACAAATGGGTAACCAAGGATGAATGACCTATTGGAAGGAGGACAGCTGAAGCTGCTGCCACAGGTAATCCTGGAGCTCAAACGACTCCTAAGAACTGGAACCAGCAGGGGGAAGCAGCAGCAGGGTGCTGGGTAACTGGTCTATCCCGTTGAAGTAACACTTTTTCCTGTCAGGAGCTGCACAGAAACACTACTGTGGAGATAGACTACCACTACTCCTTATTTTGTATGTTAACAAAGGTTGGCAATGCTGGGCTTGCACTACCACTGTTGTGATAATTTGGGGCAGCAGTGTGGACATGGAATGAGCAAGCTGCCTGCCTGGGCTAGGGACCAGGAGGTGTCAAAATCTCCCCTTTAAGGCCACAGACCAAACTCTGAAGGAGCCTAGGACACTACTGTTGTGGAGTTGCTGGGCTCTTGGTGTTCCACAGCAGCTTAATGATATAGGATAGCTACTCCCCAGTGTTACACAGAGTGATGGTATCTTGTGGCTGTGTGTGGAGGGCCTCATTAAAACACTGCTTAGCTTCCTCACTGCTTCCCCCTATCTGTGTTCAGACCTCTTCACTTCAGAACTTCTGCTGCTGCTCACCCCATGAATGTGGCCCACAGGGAATACACTGGGCTCTACTGCTTGCATGTGGCACTGAGAATCACTAATGACGGTGTTGGAAGCCCTGTTGGGACAGCAAGAAGCTACCGTGCCTCATTCATCCCAAGAAAAAATTTGAAGGGCTGGTGGTTTGTTGGCACAGAAACCAAACTGCATCTGGTACAGAGGAATTGAGAGAACAACATGCCAAGGACCTTTACAGGCAGTTTTATGAACAAATCTTTTTCTTTTTCTTTTTTTTTTTTTTTACAATTCAAACTTTTGCCTTATTGCACTGCTATTAGCGCTTTTGCCAGGGGACGTTTCTGTGAGTCCAGCTCAGCCTACCCTGTCCTACAGCCCTGGGCTGGGAGGATGTGCAGGCAGGGCTGCTCTCAGCTGCCATGTGTGGGGCATGGCAAAGAGCACAATAAACTGTGCAAG
Organism: Heteronetta atricapilla; assembly: GCA_011075105.1. NCBI lineage: Eukaryota > Metazoa > Chordata > Aves > Anseriformes > Anatidae > Heteronetta > Heteronetta atricapilla. The sequence continues at coordinate 763,409 of CM021750.1, forward strand.
TTTTAAATGCCTCTTGTGTGCTCTGTGCTGAGCAAGAGGGGGGTGAGGAGCAGAATTTGTCCCCTGCCATTCAGGATGTGACCTGAGCTGTCGGAGAATCCCAGGGTTGGTGTTACTGTTGTACATGGAGGAAGGAGACCAGGATGCCTTGGCACACCACTTTAAGGAGGATAAATACTCCCAAGGATTTAAGGAGAAATCCTTAATCAGGGCCTGTGTGAACCTGCTGAAGTTCAACAAGGCCAAGTGCAAGGTCGTGCACCTGGTCTGGGGCAATCCCAAGCACAAATACAGGCTGGGTGAAGAATGGATTGAGAACAGCTCTGAGGAGAGGGACCTGGGGGTGTTGGTTGATGGGAAGCTCAACATGAGCCAGCAAATGTGGGTGCTTGCAGCCCAGTAAACCAATTGGGTGTCAGAGATACTGCCTGCATGAGGTGTGAGCAGGTGGAGGATCTGATCAGCCTGGTGGCAGAGCTGAAGGAGGAGGTGGAGAGATTAAGGACCACCAGGGAGTGTGAGCAAAAGTTAGACTGGTGGAGTCACTCCCTGCCATGCCTGAGAGAAAGGCACCGGGGTCACACACCCCTAATAGTGATGGACCCCCTACCCTTACGCTGTCGGGCAAAGGGAGGGGACCTGAGAGAAGGAAAGGAATGGAAACAGGTTCCCTGCTCGGCATCACAGGAGAGCCCCCTCCCTACCCACCTCGCCTCCCCAGGTGCCCTTACACAATGGGTTTGAGGCTCTGGAGCTCTAGGGACAGGATGGTGAGGATGTTGGGGGAAAGTCTACACAGAAAGCTGTATAGGGCACGCCTCAAGACTGCCTCCACCAAGAAGGACAGGAGGGTAATTGTTGTAGGCAGCTCCCTTCTGAGGGGAACAGAGGGCCCCATATGTCAGCCAGACCATACCTGTAGGGAAGTCTGCTGCCTTCCTGGGGCCTGGGTCAAGGACATTGCCAGAAAACTTCCTGACCTTGTTTGCCCTCCGAGTATTACCTCTTAGGGTAATACAATAAAATTCAGGCTAGCAGCAATGAAATTACTGAGAGAAGCCTGAAGGCTATCAGAAGGGACTTCAGGGGATTGGGGCGGTTACTGAATGGAGTGGGTGCTCAGGTAGTGTTTTCCTGTAAGCCTTTAGTGGTGGGGAGGGATACTGAGCGGACCTGGAAGGCTCAGATGATCATGGCTGAGAGGCTGGTGCCATTGCAGGAATTTGGGATTTTTTGATCGTGGGGAATTTTACTCGGCACCTGACCTGATGGCTGTGGATGAGTCCCACTTGTCTCAAAGAGGGAAACAGATTCTAGCCCAGGAACTGGCAGGGCTTATTGAGAGGGCTTTAAATTAGGTATGAAGGGGGCCGGGGATGCAATGAGGCTTGATAGAGGTGAGCCTGGCGGAGGAGTCCCGGGGTTGGGGGTGAGGGCAATGGCACAACTGAAGTGCATCTACAGCAATGCACACAGCATGGGCAACAAACAGGAGGAGCTGGAAGCCGTTGTGCAGCAGGCAAACTATAACTTCATCGCCAACACTGACACGTGGTGGGACTGGAGTGCTGCAATGGATGGCTACAAGCTCTTCAGAAGGGACAGGCAACTTAGGAGGGGAGGTGATGTGACTCTATATTAGAGAGTGTTTTGATGTTGTTGAGCTCAGGGTTGGGAATGGTAAGGTAGAGTCCCTGTGGGTAAGGATCAGGGTGGGCCAACAAGGCGGACATCCTGGTGGGGGTCTGTAATAGACTGCCAAACCATGATGAAGTGGCAGAAGAGGTGTTCTGTAAGCAGCTGGTGGAAGTCACTCAATCGTCAGCTCTTGTTCTCATGGGGGGCTTCAACTTCCCGGACATGTGCTGGAAATACAACACAGCCCTGAGGAAGCAGCCTAGGAGTTCCTGGAGTGTGTGGAGGACAGCTTCCTGACTCAGCTGGTTAGTGAGCCTACCAGAGGGGTGCCCCACTAGACCTGCTGTTCAGGAACAGAGAAGGACTGGTGGGAGGTGTGGTGGTAAGGAGTTGTCTTGGCAGAGTGACCACAAAATGGTAGAGTGATCTCTATTCTTGGTGAAATCAGGAGGGCAGGAGTGGGGGTGTCAGTAAAACTGCTGCCTTGGACCTCCAGAGGGCAGACTTTGAATTGTTCAGGACACTGGTAGGGAGGGTCTCTTGGGAGCCGGTCCTGAAGGGCAGAGGGGTCCAGGAAGGCTGGACGCTCAAGAAGGAAGTCTGAAAGGCTCAGGAGCAGGCTGTCCCCATGTGCCATAAGATGAGCCGGCAGGGAAGAAGACTGGAGTGGCTGAACAGGGAACTTCTGCTGAATGTCCGGGAGAAAAAGAGAGATTGTGTCCGATGGAAGAAGGGGCTGGAAACTCGGGGAGAGTACAGGGAAGTCGTCAGCTGTGCAGAGAAAAAAATCAGGAGGGATCTGGCCTGGTTGGGTCGATGGGCCAATGGGATGAGGTTCAACATGGCCAAGTGCTGGGTCCTGCACTTTGGCCACAACAACCCCATGCAGCGCTACAGGCTTGGGGCAGAGTGGCTCAAAAGCTGGGAAGAGGAAAAGGATCTGGGGGTGCTGATTGATGGTCGCCTCAACATGAGCCAGCAGTGTGCCCAGGTGGCCAAGGAGGCCAGCGGCATCCTGGCTTGTATCAGGAATGGTGTAGCCAGCAGGACCAGGGAGGTGATCGTCCCCCTGTACTCTGCTCTGGTGAGGCCACACCTCGAGTGCTGTGGTCAGTTCTGGGCTCCTCAGTACAAGAAGGACATCGAGGTCCTGGAGTGTGTCCAGAGAAGGGCTACAAAGCTGGTGAAGGGTCTGGAGCACCAGTCCTGTGAGGAGCGGCTGAGGAAGTTGGGGGTATTTGTTCTGGAGAAGAGGAGGCTCAGGGAAGACCTCATTGCTCTCTACAACTACCAGAAAGGAAGGTGTGAGGAACTGGGGGTTGGCCTCTTCTTGCAGATGACTAATGATAGGACTAGAGGGAATGGCCTCAAGTTGTACCTGGGGAAGTTAAGGGAAGAAATCAGGAGACATTTCTTCTCAGAAAGAGCAGTCAGGCACTGGGACAGGTTGCGCAGGGAGGTGGTGGCGTCACCATCCCTGATGGTGTTCAAGGAAAGGTTGGACGTGGTGCTTAGGGACATGGTTTAGGGGGTGACATTGGTGGTAGGAGAGTGGTTGGACCAGATGATCTTGGAGGGCTTTTCCAACCTTAATGATTCTATGATTCTATATGGAGCTGTAGAAGCAAGTCCAGAGGAGCGCCACGAGGATCATCAGAGGGCTGGAGCTCCTACAAAGACAGGTTGAGGGAGGTGGGGTTGTTCAGCCTGGAGAAGAAAAGACTCCACGGAGACCTCAGAGCAGCCTGCCAGGACCTAAAGGGGCTACAGAAAAGCTGGGGAGGGACTCTTTGTCAGGAGGCGTAGGGATAGGACAAGGGTAATGGCTTTGAACTAAAAAAGGGTAGGTTTAGATTAGACATTAAGAAATTCTTTACTCTGAGGGTGGTGAGGCACTGGCACACGTTGCCAGAGAAGCTGTGGATGCCCCATCCCTGGAGGTGTTCAAGGCCAGGCTGGATGGGGCTTTGGGCAGCCTGAGTTCATGGGAGCAGTCTCTTGGGCGGAGGTGGGAACGGGATGGTCTTTAAGGTCCTTCCAACCCAAACCATCCTATGGATCTGTGAAATGCTTATTAAGCTAGAGGAGACCAGTAGCACCAAGGCACACCAAAAAGCAAACTTAGGTATGTGAAAGGGGGCTCTGGGGAATGCTAAGAGATGCTGGGAGGGCTCTGAGGACACTGAGAGGTGCACAGATTGTTCTGTCCAGCAGAAGGCATTCAAAACCCGGCTCATGGAGCAGTCACTACCCAAGGGAGGGCACTTGCACCCCAAACATCACCGTGAGGCACTTGAGGGAGGTATGAGGTGAGGCTGCCAGCACCAGGCTTGGGAGGCTCTGGTGTCTTGTGGGCATGAAGGGGAGAGTTTGCAACAGTTTGTTCCTGTGGCTGTGCCCGAGGCCCTGGTCCTGGCCACACCCAGGCTGGCTCCAGCTGGGTCTCCTGGGGAGCCGGTCCCAAATTTGGCTACAAAACTGGTCATGAGTCCCAAACCTGCATACATAAGTAGTCCTGAGCATGGGTAATGCTGTGGGTGAGGGCAAGCGGTGGATGAAACACTGAGCATCCTCACCCCTAAACAGAAAGGGACAGGAGTGTCTGCAGGCTGCTCGGCAGAGCTTGAATATAAGTTGATGGCCTTTGGCAGAAAGGAAGACTTTGAAAGTGGCATAAAAGACTTTGGTCCTTTAACTGCTTTTTCTTGGAAAGGAGGAAGAATCTGCATGTGGATGCTCCCCACGCAGCTGACACTTGTGCAAGTCTATGGGCCCTGCACCCATGGACAGGGTCCTGCACCGCGCATGCTGGTGTCACCATGGAGCCTGGGCAAAAGATGGGGCCAGCAGCGAGGACAGGGACAGCCTCCCTGTGGCAGCTCAGGCAGGGACTGGCTGCTCAGTCCTGAACTTTAATGGGGCTTTTGCTGAGGGGTGCCAAACAAGACTGTTGAGGCACCAGCACCACCTGTGCCAAGCACTGGGACACTAAGCTGGGACACCTCCCACACCCCCAGTGCCCACTGCCACCATCAGAGCCTGGTGGTGGGGACATGGGGACAGGGGGGTGGCAAGTAAGGAGCCACCGACCAGGGCAATGAGTGCCCATGGGCCTGCACAGGTCCTGGTATGGGGATGGGGTGCAGCTCCCAAAATCACAGAATCCCAGAATGGGTGAGGTTGGAAGGGCGCTCCAGAGATCTGGTCCAACCCCCCTGCTCTAGCAGGGTCACCCAGAGCATGTTGCACAGGACCACATCTAGGTGGGTTTTTGAGTATCTCCAGAGAAGGAGACTCCACAACCTCTCTGGGCAACCTGTTCCAGGGCTCTGTCACCCAAACTGTAAAGTTCTTCCTCATATGGTGATGAAACCTCCTGTGGTTCAATTTATACCCATTACCCCTTGTCCTATCACAGGCCACCACTGAGAAGAGTTTGGCCCCATCCTCTTTACATGGTCCCCTCAAGTATTTGTAGAGACTGATGAGATCCCCTTTCAATCTCCTCTTCCCTATGCTAAACAGGCCTGGGTCACTTAGGCTTTCCTCATAAGGCAGATGCTCCAATCCCTTAATCATCCTTGTGGCTCTATACTGGACCCTCTCTAGAAGTTCTACAAACCTCTGTTAGTGGGTAGCCCAGAACGGGACACAGTGCTCCAGGTGTGGCCTCACCGGGGCTGAGTAGAGGGGAGGATCACCTCTCTCGACCTGCTGGCCATGCTCCTGCTGATGCAGGGTAGGATCCCGTTGGCCTTCTTGGCCACAAGGACACAGTGCTGGCTCATGGTTTAACTTGTCCACCACGTCCCCCAGGTCCCTCTCCACACAACTGCTTGTCAGCAGCTCAGCCCCCAACCTGTACTGCTGCACGGGGTTGTTCCTCCCTAGGTGCAGGACCCCCCAAAATCCTCCCAAAGCTGCTGGGGGACCAGGCAACATTCAGCAAGGCAGGAGCAGGCCATTGCAGCCATTGTGCTACCATGGTGGGGTGCTGCCTCGCACTAGAACCACCTTTAATTACTGTCTGATATCTGCCTAAAAGGGAAATTATTTTAAGGTTGGGCCCAGAGGCTCACCTGGTGCCAACTGTTTGGGAGCACAGGTGTTGGGACAGCTGCAGGAGAGGGTCACTGTGGGACCACCACAGTCCCTTGAAGTTTGTAGCAGCCCCTGCCCGGGGCAGGGGACACCACAGCCCAGGGTTTCCCTCCTGCTGCAGGCCCAGAGCCCCATCTCGCCCGGCTGCCTGGCCGCAGGACATGACCCAAGGCCACCCAGCCCCGAGCGAGGCGCCGTGCCCTGTGCCACTCTGGGGCTGTGCTGTCCTCAGAGCTCTGTGTTGACAGGTAACAACTATTGCAACAGTCATGTTGCAAAGAGCAACAAGGAGTGCGACCTGCCTGTTGATCCCAAAACAAGGGTTCCCCACGCTGTTGGTGATCAGCTGAGCCCCCGTGGCAGCTGTAACACAGAGGAGGTGACGGCCACCAGCCACGCAGTGACAAGTGGAGGCAGACACCTGCCCACCCAGCCCAGCTCTACAGGAGATGCATCTGTGACCCAGGCTGTGGGGCTCCACGCCCGTCCCTGCGTCACACCAGCACGCTTGAACATTAACCCAGGGTGGCGGCGAGGTGTCCCTGGCAGCACGGCTCCCAGCACCCCAGGAGCACCCAGGATGAGGGGGCTTCGTGCCCGCTACCACCTCCTGGTAGGTCTGATCCTGCGGTGCCTGGCGTGGGGCACGTGCTGGCAACATCAGGGCCGGGGCATGCAGCTGGGCAGACAGATACCATTTGTGGGGTTGCCCCGGGGAGGTGAGGGGGAGATGGGCACACTGGGGTTCTGCCTTTCAGCCTTGCTGTGATTTAAGCACCAGCAGGTCTCTGGTCCCTCTGGGGCTGCCTTTCCCCCTTGTCCTTTGGTCCCCTGGGGTGTTTTCTGCCTGTCCCCGCCGTGGGAAAGCTGGAGGAGCTGCTTGGCTCTGCCCCACTGCCCCCCGTCCTTGAGCAGGGGTGTGGGCTGTGCCCACAGCTAACCTGGTCCCATGGCTGGCCGGGACTGCCACCTGGCCCTAGGTTCTTCAGCGTCCCCGTGCAAGGGGCCAGTCCTGCTGTGCGCAGGGGAGGGGAGGGCACAAGTGGGATTCACCATTGCAAGCTCTTCTCCTGGGGATGAGTTTGATCTGAGGCTGTGGAAACCTCTCGTCTCCTCTTCCTCTTTCTCCTCCGCCACATCTCCTCCCTGGGCGGCCCTGCACCCTTGAACTTCCGTGCAATGGTGGCACCGCCTGGCAGGGCGCCAGGGCATGGCACGGCACAGCACGGCAGTGTCGGGAGCGGGCCCAGACAAGCACCCACCCCTGGGGTCCAAGGGCTGCAGAGACCTTTGGGAGCCCTTCACCTGGAGCCTGCACAGGGTGGGAGACCCCTGTGCAGAGCAACTTTGGGGACACTGCTCCCTTGGGGCAAGGCTGCTGGTCGGGGGAGGGGGGGAGGGGGAGGCACTCACCTCCTTCCGCCCCCAGCCCGACCAGGACGAGGATCTGCCCACGGGATGTGTGGAGCCAGACAGCGAGGGGCGGCCAGGCTGGGAGGGGGCCCCAGCTGCAGCCGCAGCCCTGGAGGAGCCGTGTGGGCTGCTGCTGAGCATGCCGAGCCGCGTCCTGCGGGACAGGGAGACCAAGGAGGTGAGGAGCCCTTCAATCTGCTCCCCCCCTGCCCAGCCCCGGTTGTGCCTGGGTGTGGTGGGGTGGGGGTGCCCCCCCCCCCCCCCCCCCCCCCCCCCAACCTCTGTCCAGAGGCAGTGAGCAGGGCTGTAGGGCTGGCACTGCCAGAGAAGAGGGAACCAAATCTGGGAAGCCCCCACATGGGTTCACAGCACAGTGTCCCCTTTGCTAGATCCCCTGGTTGCACGGGCCTGGGTGAGGGGCAGGTAGGCACAGGTGGCCATGCCTTGGCCAGGTTGCAGCTCCCCAAGGGCCCAGTTCATCTGGGGGACAGCCCTGGAGGTGCCAGGCCCACACCCTACCAGAGGACAGAGATGTGGAACACCTCACTCCGAGCCAGCTGCCTGGTCTCCTTGTATCTGGGCAGGTTCTCTGGCTTCCCACAAGGGTGCTTAGGGTGAGAATGCTTGTGGAGCCCAGGGGGATGCTCAGGAGGCCCTTTTGGGAAGACGGCTGGGGGAGAATGCTCCAGATGTCTTGGGAGGCTGCTTGGGAACACCTCTTGGGCATCTGAATATGGGTGAAAATGCTTTAAGGGAAGGGTGCTTGGTGGAGGGAAGATGCTGGAGGTGGGGTGTGTGCATCGTGGGAGGTTGGGAGCTGGGGGGGGGGAGGGGGCAGGAGCTCTGCAGAGAGTGCTGTGGGAGCAGAGACGGGCTGCTGCCCAGGGCCCCCCCCCCCCCCCCCCCCCCCCCCCCCCCCGCTGGGACTGGCAGGGGTGAAGGGGAGGTGGGACAGCCCAGCAGCCCCTCTGAGCCCACTCTACCCCAGTTGGGACCCCACCTGCCCCCCCGGCTGCAGCAGCAGCCCTGGAGCCTGCTGTACTGCACTGCGCGGGATGGCTTCAGCCTGAGAACCCTGTACCGGCGTGCCGGCCCACTGAGCTCCCCTGCACTGCTGCTCATCCGAGACACCGATGCACAGGTACGTCTGGAACCCGTCACCCCACAGCATCCCCCACACCACAGCAGCTTCACGCAGGCCTGGGTCTGTCCTTGCTGCTGCTTGCAGGACGGAGTCGTGCCAGAGAGCCTTGGTTCATGCCTCAATGCCGTGGACTGGCATCTGCTCTTCTCTCCCCCCACCAGGCCTTCGGTGCTTTCTTCGCTACCACCATTCACAGGAGCAACAACTTTTATGGCACAGGGGAAACATTTCTCTTCTCTTTCTCCCCAGAGCTGAAGGTGGGGGCTGCAGCTGTGGGTTCAGAGAAAAGGGGGGTCCTGAGGGTGGGGGACAGCAATGCCCCATGACCTGTCCCTGCTGGAAGAACCCTGAGGTGCTGTTGAAAGGTCCGGGGGATGGGCCAGGATAATGCAGCCGCACTTGGTCAACCAGGAACAAAGCCACCAGGTCACCATACCCCAGGACCCTGCCAGTGGGATGTCAACTGGGGGCGGTCTGTGTGTCTGGGGGGGCTGATGTCTGATGATAACATCAGTGGGAGGCAGCTGTCCCCTGAAGGGGCTCCATGGGCTGCTGGTGGGGACAGGCCTGCAGGGGACATATCAGGGGACACTGTCCCATCCCAGACGTGAGCCACCCCACAGTAGCCCGGGCAGGAGCCTGGCGACAGCAGGGATTTAATCCATCAGCTGGGGGCTGGTGCCCGGCTCTGTGGCTGCAGCATTCCTTGCAGGGCTCCAGGCTCTGAGCCTTGAAGCCATGACTGACAGGCACAGGGCCAGGCCCTACCAGTTGGGACAGGGACAGGGTGGCCTGACTGCTGTCCCCACAGGTGTTCAGGTGGACGGGCAGGAACAACTTCTTCATGAAGGGAGATGTGGACCTGCTGATGGTCGGTGGGGGCAGGTAGGGGTCCCATCTGCTGAGAGGCTCACCTGGCTGAGCAGCCGGCAGCAGGAGGGCCTCAGCTGAGCACAGCCTCTGCACGTTCCAGTGGCAGGTTTGGGCTGTGGCTGGATGGGGACTTGCACCATGGGGGCAGCTATCCCTGTGAGACCTTCAACAATGAGAGCCTCTCGCCGCGGGGGGATTTCTGCGTTCAGGACCTGGAGGTGTGGGGCCTGGCCTGACAGACACCGGTGCCAGGGGAAGAGTCAGAACTGATGGCTCATGGGGCCAGTCACCTCCAGCGCCCACCGGGACAGTGCCAAGGGAACGCCACACCTGCCTCCTGCTCCCCAGCCCTGCCAATGTCCCCATCACACAGGCCCAGTGAAGGGTGAGGGGACAGACCCTTGCAGGAGGCCAGCCCCACAGTGCTGCTGCCACGCCAGCTCTGCCTGTAGCACCCAAGGACCTGGCCTGGCAGGGATGGGCAGAGCCTCCCCAAAAGGGCAGGAGTCCAGATGAAGCAGCAAACTCTGAGAGCAGCATGCTGCCAGCAGAACCAAGCAGCTGGGACAGCCTCTGCCCTGTTGGCTGCTGCCATAGGGATGGTGGCACCAGGGCTGGTGGGTGAGAGGGTGCTGACCATCAATAAATGGGAAGAGCCATGCTCCAAGCCTTGTCCTTGTCATGAAGGCAAGTAATAGCACCACCAAGTTTTACAAAGAAAGCGGCACAAGCAGACATGTATGCACACACACCCTGGTTGATGGCTCAGACAGTGGGTGCAAGTGCTCCCATGCTTGAGACATTCCTCCTAGTTTGGCCCCTCACATCTGCCTTGTAATGCCTGACATTTGATTTACTAGTGGGGGAGAGGAGTGGCTGGGGACTAAGCTGAAACATCTACTGTAACACCGTGCTTTCACATGTCCTCAGTTTCTACCCTAAACCTGTAATTATGTGAAACTTGGATCCCACCCATTGTCCAGATTGCCTTGCTTTAACTATACCCACCTTACTCTACGCATACCTGCATGGAATGTCACCAGCCATTTCAGCCTCCCCTAGCCCGAGATGCTCTATGGCTGTTTACTCTCCTTTCAGGCTATTTCAGTACTTAACCTATTCCAAAAGTCATTTACTCAGATGGTGAAGAGCCCCAGCAGGACTGCACTGGTGCTGGACCCTGCTGCACAAACTGACCCTGTCCTCCTTCCCACCCTCGCTCCCCCAGCCCCCGAAGCTGCTGTCCCCTGCCCAAGCCTTGCTCTCTGTTTTGATCTCCAAGGTGCAGGAAATTGTTGCCTTGTGCACAGCTTCCAGCTATGGCACCATGGGGCAGGGCCAGGGGAGCAGATGATGGGTATTGAGGAATGTCCCCTGGTGAATGATGGTGTTGAGGACCCACTTGCCTGGTACTGGAGCTCAGTCCAGTACCTGGTCGGTCTTGTACCCTTTCCTGTCTATTCCTCCCCTGTTCTGCACTGATTCCCTACCCGTTCACATCGTCCCATCATTTGACACAGTCCCCCCACCCTGACCAACGCTGGGGACCCTCAGGGTTACACCCTGACCTGGTGCTGCAGTTTCTTGGGAGCCCATCAATTAGCATGGCTGACAAGGTTAATTTCTGGTTATTGTCTTTGTTAACACTAACTGGCCAGGTTTTATGTCCACGTGTTTGTCTCCCTTTCTTTATTCTCCCAACTTAAAAAATTGGCGTTGTCCCCATCCCCACACCCCTACGAACAAGTCTCATGGACCGTATTTGTTCTTATCACCACCTCCCTCATCACGTGTCCATCAGGCTTGCCTCTATCTGGTGTTCCCAGCTCCTCTGACCAGATGCCCTTACTGGAACAGCCACTGTCCTTCCACATCCACTTGACATAGAGCATCCCCACCTGTGGGGCTCCTGGATGCATGCAGCAGCACATGCCAGGAGCCCTCACTGGCTGGTCAGGGCCTCCATGCTACCGTGTGGCCTCCATGCTACCGTGTGTTTGTGGCCTCCAGCATCACCTGCTGAACCCAGCCACACAGTGCCACCCCACAGGGACCATGATGTGCTGCGTGGTGCCCGCACGTCCTCCTCACCGAGCTCCCTCACTGCGGTGCGATGTCTGCTGCTCTGAGTGCACCCTGCAAGACCAGCCAGGGGCACACCTACAGCAGCCCTCCTGGGCTTGCATGGCCAAGAAACAGCTGCAGGTAGAGCCCTGGAGCAGGGCCAAGGTCTGCTGCTGCCTCAGGAACAGCATCGTGAACTGTGGCAGCCCCACCAGGCCACCTCCTTACAGAGCTGCAGATGACTTCCGATGCTGGCTTAGGTGAGATCGCTGCCAGGCAGCAAGGAGGCAATGAAGTGAGGCAAAGAAAGCAGCTCTCCCTTGGTGGGAGGTGATGAACCCAGAACCATTTATACCTACCAGTGTCTTTTTGCAGAAGCAGCCCTAGAGGAACCTCCCCTTGGCCTGGGGCCGCAGAGCTGCTGCTGCTGCACAACCTTGCAGGCAGGAGCAGCAGCCAGCCAGGCTCATGCACATAGCTGCTATCCTGGCAAGCCTCTGAGGACATCACTCACCGTGGTGCTAAAATACGGTGGGTAACACTGATGGCTGCTAGCATGGGGAGAAAAGGCCCTGTCCTTCGCTGCACCAAGGTCTGAACAAAGTGAAGTAGACTGCTTCTAAAAAAACCATTTCATTTGACTTCTGGTACAAGCAGGCTCAAAGTAAGGCACCACGAATGTATCGGCCTAGCAGCTTTAGGCAGCAACACTGATCTCCCCATCAGAGCAAGGCCATGCTCAAAAGTCACGAGAAGTCCTCGCTCCAGACCTATGGGGGGAGTAATTATTAACAGCTTCCCATGCACACCAAAGCCCACACAGCAGACCACCAGCATAAATACCTGATCAGATATACCCCATATCCCTGGTTATCTCAGCCCCCACCCCTCTGTCCTGAAGAGGCTGCCCCACAGGCAAACACCAGCATGCCAGAGCCCACACGTGCAGCACACCCAAACCTAGCAGCACTTTAGCACAAACCAAGTTGGTGCAGCACAGCAGACAACAAAAGCACAGGTGGGCAGGTAAAAGTGTAAGAGCCATCACCAAACACATTCAAGAGGGGCTCCAATAAAGTTTTCCTATCTTGGAAGCCCTTGTAGGCCATTCCAGAGCTTTTAGCACTGCCTTGCACCTCACCAATATACATCCTATGACTTCAGGCCAATTTTAGATTTCTGTAGCTAGCGCTTACAGAGTGATTGAAGTTCACAGGAAAAACCTCATGCTCAAGGAGGTGCACCCAGAGCCAAGGCCAGGCAGCTTTTGAAGAACACCAGGGAGGACTCTCCACAGCCTCTCTGAGCAACCTGTGCCAGTGCTCAGTTGTTCCCTCCCCTCCCCCCCCCAAATGTTTACTGATGTTCAGAGGTAGCCTCTCGTGTGCCAGCTTGTGCCCATTGCCTCTGGTCCCATCCCTGGACATCACTGAAAAGAGCCTGGCCCCATCCTCTCAGCACCCTCCTTTCAGGCATTTATAGACACTGATGACACCCCTTGAACCTCTTCTCCAGACTGAGCAGTCCCAGTTCTCAGCCTCTCCATAAAGGAGAGGTGCTATGGTGTCTTCATCATCTTTGTGGCCCTTTGCTGGACTTCCTCCAGTCTGTCCATCTCTCTTGCACCACAGAACCCAGAACTGGACACAGTGCTCCACATGTGGCCTCACCAGGACATTACCTGCCCTGCTGCTTCCCAGCTGGGTGCCCCCAGCATGTCCTGGGGCCTAGGCCTGTTCCTTCCCAGTGGCACCACTTGGTCTTGCCCTTCTTGAACTGCAAGAGATTCCTGGCAGCCCCTTTCTCCAGCTGTCCAGGACCCTCTGCACAACACTGGGACCCTCTGGTGCCTCAGCCACTCCTCCCAGCTTTGTGTCATCTGCAAACCTGCTGAAAGTGCACTCTGCCCCCTCAGCCAGCTCCATCATGAGGCAGTTGATAGGACTGGATCCAGCACGGACCCTCTGGGTACTCTGCTCATTACTGGCCTCCAACCTCACTTTGCTCCACTGATCACCCCCCCCCACTCCCCCATCTGTCCATGAAGCCCAAGCTTCCTAAGTCCAGGAAGACAATACTCACTGCTTTCTCCTCATCCACTGGGCTGGACATTTCATCATTGAACATTATCAAGTTGGCCAAGCATGACTGCACTTCAGTGCATCTATGCTGACTGCTCCTGATGATTTTGTTCTTTATGTACCTGGGATTCTATGATTCTATGAACAGTTATAGCTATGGATTTTTTTTCTCAAACATATATGTGTATGATGGCTACAGTTTGCATTGCTACAGTCCCTTCATTTACACTTTTCTTTTTTCCCTTTATGATAGTTGGAGGAATACATAAAGACAACCTGCCCACTGTAAGGAAGCTGAAGTATAAGGCCTGCCTGCTCTTCCCAGGCATGGGAACAGCATTTGGCTGCAGTTTCACTTCAAGACACAAGGAGAGGGTTGGGTTCACTACCTTGAGACAACATGTAAGAGCCACTCCAGCCCCATGGTCCCATTACAGCAGAACTGGCTCCACCACAGTCACTATTCACACTGTACTTAATTTTTCTTAATTTACATTTGCTCATCTCCAATTTGGAAGATCTACACTTCCACAAATCAGCATTTGTCCTTTAGAAGAACATCGGGCTGGTTTTAACTGCGCTGTTTTTAATGAAGTTCACATACTTAAATTCATTCAAAGAATATTAAAATCATTTCTTATACATTTATTTTAGTACAGAAAGGCTCAGATTAATGTGTTTGAAAAAACAAAATGCTCTGTCTCAGAATTTAATATCTGATATACTTAAGTACAAGTTTTTGCTTAAATATGAGCAAAAAGCTTTTCCCAAATATAAAGTGCACCTTTTGTAACAGCATCAAAACAAACCCAAGCAGCCATAATAAAATTACATTAGTCTGAACAATACTTGATTTCATGTGGATAATGGAGACAAATGCCTTCACTCTATGATGTTATTTCTTGAAGCATAATACAATTTTAAAAGCTTTTAAGAAAGTCAAGACACCTCCTAATAGCTACCTGGTACACTGCAGATCTGAAATACTGTTAAAAATATGAACAGCAGAGGCTGTGCTGCATCACCATTAAACACATGGGCACAGGTTCATAAGCAGCAGAGCGCAGAACAGCTTTTGATTATTTCAAACCAAATCTGTAAAACAGGTGAACACTCATTCTCCTTACCTCCTGTCTAGTTGTTGTCAGTTTCCATGATAAAAAAAGACAAAGGAAACAATCAGATATGAAAAGTTATACAGTTTTCTTACACAGTGGCTTCCCACTGTGTTAGTTTCAAAAGCTTGGCTGTTAAAATTGAATGCTGAACTTGTATTTTCTCATTTCAGATATAAAAATCCAAAGCTTGTTCCGATTTCTGAGTATTACAGAACCTTTGCTTTGTATTTTTAATGTTGAGGGTAGGCTTTTCAAGCTTTTAGGTTTTATTTAATGAAAGCAGCCTTCAAATAGAACATCTTAGACCTGAGTAAAAAACAAAAGGGAAAAAGTCTTCCTAGTTTGCTTTTCCAATAGGACACTTAGCAACATTCACATTAGTTTGCCCATGAGGAAAACTGTAAAACACTTAGAGTTCTACAAGGATGAGAAATATACACAGGAACAGCAATCACAGAGCCAGGAGAAACAGGGAAGAGATACAATAACTAAAGGATTCCTGAAGAGCCTGTCTACCTAGTACAGTGAAATGCAGAAACAGTGTGCACTTGTGGCTCTGCTCTAGCAGAGGTGCACTGTGCATCATCCTGACGAGACTCACTAACCATGTAAGAACTGTGTGCATGACCTTGACAAACATTCAAGTAGCTCTGCTTTCCTGCAAGCACTCCAATAATGGAAGTTCTGAGCAGTTTTTGCAGTTCAGTGTAGCAGTAAAAATGTAATATTCAATGTATCAAAAATACACTATAAAAACAATAAAATGCTGCATGTCAGGGCAATGCATTGTTACTTCAATAAAAGCTGCGTGGTCACTTTTACAGCAAGAGGCCTGCATCTTCATCAGCTTTTTCAATACCAGGAAAGTAATCTTTGGTTATTAAAAAGATTCTTCTCCCACCTCCTCTTTTTGTATTTTATTTTTTCAAAATGGAGTTTAAAGAGAGCTAGAAGTTTTTCTACTAGCTCAAGTAACATCACAATTACCTTAAGAAAAGATCGGAACTAGAAGGCGCAGTAACACATTTTCAGCACTTCTTGTAATTATGATGTTTGTTTTTTTAAAAAAAAAAATTTACTCTTGCTGCAACAGTGCCATTACATTCAAAAATAAATGAGAATTGAGTTTGCTCTGCTATAACAGGTTACTTGTTAATTTTGTAGAAGTCCATTCTGAATATGCACTTAGTTTAAGTGTCTACATAAAAACACACTGTATTGTAAAATGCAGTGCTGCATTGTTCTATACATTTTTTACAGAACATCAGATTGCCTTTTAAAATAGTTGCCACAGGGTCAACCATCTTCTGAAGAAAATGGTTGAATAGTGCAAAAAGGAGAAGTGTTACTTATTGAAAGAAAGCCTTTGCTTGCAACTCGGTTCTGAAGCTGTCTTGAATTCATTCCCATTTTTGTTATTCCAGCTTTGTTTCATTGGAGTTAGATGAGGGGCAATCACATCACCATCCTGTTATTAGAAGTCAGAAAACATTAATGACAATGCATTATTTTTTTCTTTCTATCCTAAACCAGGGGCAAGAGGCTCACTATCAGGTATAGAAGAAAAATTAAATTACAAGGTCCTAAAAGCACTATAAATTAATGACTATGGAAGACCGTGTGTTACAGAGATGGAAACTGCTGTAGTAGGAACTGTGGTAGGAACTGACAGGGGAAAAAAAATCCCCCATATATTTGAGAAGCTGCCTTGTATTTTAGGCATTGGTATATAAATTGGAAATACTGTTATAAGCTTTTGCTCTGAATCCCTCCCAGTTTCTCATTTAAAACTGTTGCAGTCTACCAGGTGTAGGTGCTTGGAGTTGCCCTTCACCTTCTTAAGGTATGTAACAGTACAGTAACTGGTAAGGTCTAGGCTGTGGTGCTCATACTTGTCAGACTGCCTATTTAGTGATCAGCCATTGCAAACATTGGAAAGAACAAGCAGAAATAGACTGGTGGGACTATATTGGCATGTTATATATGTCCTGCAGCACGCCAGGGCCTGTAAGATGGATAACTCTGAACTGGAAAAATGAAGTTGCAGGATACAACCATACTCCATGAGCTACAAGCAGAATAAGCCTTTTACTTAATCTGTTTGCAAAAAGCCCTTCAGAAATTAACTGCTCTCATAAGACAGACTTGACTGAGAAAAACTTACTTGATACAACGCTAACTGCTTGTTTACACTGATGTATAATACTGGAAGTATCAGAACATCGTAGTTTTATTAGACAAAGGCCACCACCTTCCCGCAAGGGGGATGTGATAGGGATGCTGCATCACACATCACCAGTTTACAGCCACAGTTGTTACAGGTTTCCCCATAAATTTTGGCAGGAGGAATGCAAAACAAAGCATATGAACTCAGGTTCTGCTTTAGGCTTTCATTTGAACTGCCATGGCAGCTCTTGCACTGTACCCAGTGCAAAACTTCAGATGAGCTGCAACATACAGCCCTTCTTGTCTCTCAGATGGAAACTTGCATGTCTGAGAAGTGTCAGAAAAAGGAAGCACAGAACAGTTAAGGCTTTCCAAGCACTCAGACTACAGATTAGTTGCCCAGAGAGTAGAGGTTTGCAAACTTGTTTCCCTAGGATTTTACACTCTGACTCAGAGCCAATGGACCGATCACGTATATCCTATGGGAGAGGTAAATTTAACAGCTGGTGAACAGGAAAGGGAAAGAGCCAAAGCAATCAGAAGAACCGATAAGACCACCCTAGATCTTTTGATCTCTCAGTGGCATTTTAAGCATTTGTATGAGGAAACCTACATCAATACACTAGTGAGTTGCTGCATGGATGTAAACTTTTGTTATAAAAATATAACTTTTCAAATCACCTAAGTTAAACACATGAAAATCCATCACTATTCCAGTGAAACCAGAGCATGCCCAGATGCAAGCCACAACAAAAACAGATGCTAGGTTAGTGGGAAGCAGCAAGGCTACAATGACAAGGCCAAAATCGCTAGATTTTTAATGAAACAGCAAGCTTACAGACAAAGGTGAAAAGTTCTAGAACAAGAAAATAACATGCAAATTTGTTACCTGTGGTTTGGTGAAATCCCTCTTTATACACCACTGAACGAAATACTGTTTTGCAGCTGAAACAATATTTGGATCCAGATTTTTGCAATAAACCCGAATAACCTGTTCTGCAAATATCCTGGGTAAAAGCCTTGAAACCTTTGGAAAAAAGAACAAATAAACTTCATTCTTTCTTTAAATTCAGAGTCCAGGGAACTCAATTTTCTTCATCTAAATACAAATTCAAAGCAATAAAACCATCTCATCCATGAGCTTTAGCTAAATGAATTATATTTCTGTAAGAACAGAAGAGTTAAACACATCATATGTAATGGATGTTGGGACTCCAGATGACTGTAGTTACCTTGTGAAACATACCCAATACCTGCAAAGACATAGATTCCACCACCTTTCCACAACTACTGCAAGAACTACCACGAAGGACAGTGATTGCTTCCATTGCAAGCTGTAAAGATCACCTTCAGAGGCCATTTGCGGAAGATAAAAGACTACCTGTTCTTTACTGATCTTGACAGCCTTGGAAGGATCAGCCTTGCAATAGAAGAGAACATTATCAATGGGATTCTGATCTTTCATTCCATAATCCATATTGATAACCTTGCATGCAAAACAAATAAAATGACATTTGTTAATGCTTGTCATTGGTTTTCTTACAATAAATACAAGTAAATACATACTATGGTTCTGTAAATGGCAGTAATAAAAAAGAACAGTAATTAACAAATGATTATCTCATAAAACAATCTGGCATTTGCATTTTTAAATCTTTTATTCCATCACGTCTCAAGTCTGCAGCTGCCAGGTGGACCTTCACATTTGTACCCACCAGCATTCTGAAACACTGCAGTTTCAAATAGCAAAACCATGCTGCTCCCTCACCACACTGTGCCTTCCTGAGCCACACAACCTGCTCAGATAGCAACAGAGCTTAAAGTTTTAAACATCAGCGTTAGCCAACGTTATTTACATCTGCTTGGGACACTATAATTTGTGTGGTCAGCAGAGAGAAGAGCCTACTTCCCCATAACGTCAGTTTGTGGGACAAACTGAAAGCAGTCAGCTACTTTAACGCTACATAAGCTGCTGTCATTTTCCCCAACCTGAAAGGAATCTTCAATGCGAGACAGCTTTAGAAGTGATTTGTGATGTGCTTTGCAAAAAGCCATTCACTAGCTCCTCTGAGAATTAACCGAGAAGAGGGTTTAAGCTATTTGACACTAGCAGACTGCTCAAACTTTGCCCTGTCACAGGCTCCCTCCTTACACTCCTGGTGGCTGGGGACTGTGCTGCATGCACCTGGGAGTGAATGCCATGCCCCAGGCATAAAATGCCTTCAGGAGTCACCCTGCCTGTCTTCCTCCCACTGGAACCCATGGTTCACTTCGCCTTCATAAATAAAAGGCAGTTGCTGGACTGCCGACTTTAACACCTGTATGTGATCAAGTAGTTTTTACTCTAAGCTCGCTCCAAACGAAGAGATAGTTACATCAACTACGAAGTCTTCAGCCTTTAGATCCACATTTGGAGGATTCTTTTCTGGCTTGGAATTAGCGATGTCATCTGCCAGGCCATCATATTCATCCTGGAAAAAAAGACAACAGCTCAGACTGTATTTTTGCATTATCAGGTCAAGACCTAGGCAACAAAGCACAACAGAACATGACATGAAACCAAAGCTTTAATTTCTTCATCATGCTTGACCAACTCTTCCTACAGTAATTTCTTCCTATAGGTTTTCTAACCTGGTTGTCAGAAGCCATCTATACCTTAGAAAGCCATAAGTCTACTACTTTTTTTTTTTTAAGAAACAAACAAAGAATCAGCTTATAAAATTACAAAGATCCAAAGAGTTTTATACCTGGCAACAGGAAGAAAGGACAGAGTCCATTCAGGATATTGAAGTTCTCATGAAAATAGGAAGTACCTTCAAGCAAATCTTTTACTAACACGAATGTGTTTTTCAATTAAGATCCCCAAAGGGGAATATTAAATATTTTTATTTTTTTTTTAATTAGATGTTGGAGGATCTCACCCTCTAATAAAGGTTTTATACCTGCAGTTAAAAAGAAAAATACATTTGAAACATAAGTAAACAAAAGACAAACAAGATCAGTAACATCACTGATCAGTTAAAAAAAAAAAAGTACAGGAAAAAAAAAAATCCTAGACAAGCTTTGGAGGAGATTGCAACCCACCTCAAAAGCAGAAAAGTGGAAATCCACAAGAGTTTTATCTGGTTTTGGACCTTGAAAAACACTCCCTGCTAATAGTTAGGTTAAAGCTAAGTGTAAGAGTATGGTCTGGTAGAGAATAGTTAATGGAAATGTGTAAGCTCTCTTTAAAAGGCTGTGCCTGGGCAGGAGAGAGAAGTTTGCCTGTTTACCTTTGCCCAGGGCTGCTACATCCTGGGCGAGATGTAAGATTTGATGAAGGAAGATTTCCTGGGAGCACCTGAGACTGAAAGGAGAAAAGCTGAGTGCAGCACAGAGCAGCCATGGGGCAGGTCCAGAAGGAAGGAATTCAACAAGCAGGTTTGTCCATTGCAAAGACAGGGAGAAGAGCAGTGAATTGCACACATCGACAGGCTGAAGCACGTGTGTGGCTTGCTGTGACTCAAGCCAAGGAAAGGTTTAGAACGAGAGCAAGCCTAGAGGAAAGAATCACCAGGAGGTAACTGATAAGAAGAAGCTGGCAGGAGACAGACTCTATAAGCTTTTTTTATTTCTATTCTGCATCATTTATTGATTTTTTTTATATATTGCCTATTCCAGTTCATAATAACTGGAAACTGAGCACTCTAGCTACTTGAAATTTTTCCCTTGCTGTGGCCAGCTTGGGGGTCATGAAACACAGCACTGTGGTCTCTTAAGCAGCAGAACAGACAGCTCCATCTTGGCTGATCACTGCCCATCCTCAGTGCATCAGGGAAAGTAGAGCCTGTGAAACTCCTGCAAGAGAAAGTCCTCCCCTGCCAAGCCCCCAGCTGATCATCAGAAGCTGCAAAATGCCGCCTGGATGTAATTGTAAGACTACCAGCAATACAGTCTCCTTTCAAAACAGCACACCCACACAAGATTCAATGCGTCAGGCTGGATTTTCCAAGCAAAAGTTTTTATTTCCACTAACCAAGCTTCTACAAGGTGCTGTTTGAAGGTAGAACGCATGCCATTTATACTCCTGCCCATCTCCTTTTTGTTAGGTTATCCTAGACTCCAGAAACTTGACAATCAATATGCAACCACTTCGCGTTGTGCTGATGTGTGTCTTAGGATGTTTTCCTTCCTCTTCAGTATTTACTCTTACCTTTTTTTCCCCCGTATATACAGAATCTCTTAACACTACGTTTCTTAGATAAAGAACAGAAGCCAAGCCTCGCCTCAAGTGATAAGATGAACAGAGCAATAAGGTATTTCCTAGTCTCTCCATAGCCTTGTTCTTTAGAAAAGTTGAATTATTTTTATTAAAGCTTTACAGATATCGTCAGGCATTTCAGGAAATTTGGCATGGAAAATTTTGAGCACCAGGGCTGAAGTTTACAGGTCGTTAACTTGTCAACACAGTATACCACTTTACAAGACCAGGTGAGCCATCAGAAGCAACATTATCTCTAATATAACATTATTTTGGAATAAGACAACAGTAGATAATCCAATGTCTGATGAGTGCTTTGAAAAGTAAACACTAGAAAAAAATATGAATGCCCACGTTAAGTATAAAATCTAACACCAAGAAATTGCGAAAATATTATTCATATTGTTCTCAAAGTAAAGCAAACAAATTATGTTTAAAAACAAAAATATCATCTAATGTTTCTTATTATTGTTAATATTTAATGAACACAAGATGATAGCAATAACTTTCTCAAATCACTGGACCGTAATAGCATTTTATGCAACAGGGTTTTTCTGAAAACATTCCTGCAATAACCAACTTCTGAGTATATATCTCTTGCTATTCTTCTGTCTGTAGATAAAAAACTCTTCCCAGTTTTCCATAATGTCTTCCACATCTCAGCAACATAAAAACATTGTGGTGGAGATAGAACTTTTCACACTATTTTTTTTAATAACAAGTTTAAAAAATAGGAAAGGGAAAAAAGAAAGTCAGCAACTTAGAGAATGATTTTAGAAAGACAGAAAACAGAATCTTGCACAAATTGATATTACCTTTGGAATTTCATTCACTTTTTCAGGTTGAGTCTCTCCTAGAAACTTGTATAATTCACGCCGTTCAATTTTACGCAAAATTTCTCGTGCCTCTTTCAGTTCTGGACGACTTGAGTGCAGAATTTCCAGGTAGATATTATCTGCCAAAGTTGTATTATTTCAGTTAACTATGTTAAAATCCAGTATCACAGCAAAATGCACGTACAAGGACAGTGGCTTAGCCAATAAGAAAAACTGCTGATTCAGGAAAAATGCTCACTTTCAGTGAATGTCTGAACATATCAGGTCTGACAACTGAGAATTCGCTTACAATATAATTTTGGATATCATTGGATTCGTAATAAGTTTTGACTAAAATCCTAGTTAAATTCTCACCCTTGCAACAAACAATTATTTCACTGGAGGTTGCTTCCTCTTTCTGTTTATCCAGCCTTGGTCAGCAGCACTAACTGGCTCAGGGGGGAAGGTGCTTCTTATTAAAGAAGAAAGAACTTCTGTTAAATCTTCGGAACTTCTCAGACTTTGGACAGTGGTAATGAAAGTCCCCCTTTCTGTCTCCACATGACAGCGAAGTACGCAGTGTCATTTCCACAATCCATATGACTGACAAGAGGCAGGTTTCCAGGTTTGCTTGGATGTGCTGTCAGAGCAGAAGGGTTAATTTTGCTGTCCTGAAACCACTGGTGTCAGGATGCTGCTCACCAGTCACACAACCAACACAGCTGCACTCCATGCACCTGTTTGCATTCCCCAGCCAGGAATGCCTGTGCAGCTGTGACATGCTGAAGGTATAGCTCTGCAACGCCCTGCCTGGCACAACAACTGGTTTAAGGAGCTCACCACACACTGTGCAAGCTATGAACCATGATTACCAATCCTCTTTACCAAGGGTTATTTTTATGAACAACAAGGTTGATCAAAGTGTTGAACTTCCCCACTCGGAACAACAGATTTGGTCTCTTCAGCTTGAGAGAACAGATACTCCATGGAAAGTGAGAAGCACATGAACGCATATATTGTGAAAAGGCAGTAGCAGCAAGGAACTGCTTGCTCTTTCATCTGTTACAAAAATTAGGATTTGCTGTCAAATCAGAAACAAATTCAAAAACTAAAGGTGGTTCTTCACCCATTGTGGAAGAAAAGACGGGGAACTTACTGCTGCAGAATCTCACTAGAGGTTTATCATTAGCAAAGATCCAGTTTGACGGTTTCATAGAAGCATTGCTCATCTTGGACTACTGCTATAAGGCCTACTGTCCTCCCAGAATCCCCCAGGTTAGAATTATTGGGTGCAGGGTGCACGTATCTTGGTTTAAGATGAGAACGTACTTCTTTATCCACCGTTACATCTGATATTGACATACTCCTCTCATCCTTCTTGTTGCCAAGCTCTCCTTCTGGAACAGGATAACCTTGGCACTAATATTCACCTCCTTGCCGTTGCAGACAATAATAGACAGAAGACAAACCTGGTCTCCTTGCCCTGAGCTGTGTTCCTCACCAGATACTGCTGCAGGTCATCGGGCCTTGGTGCTAACTTCCCAGCATGGCTGATCTTACAGACCAGAGAGCCCCCGGGGAAGAGTTCTGCCTAAGCAAAACTTTAAAGTCTTAGTTCTTGACTTTCTGCCTGGCTTTCCACATCCCAACACTGCAATTCATTCTCTCTAATAGTAACGGCCATTCAAAGGCAGCCACTTGTTTTCCCCAGCATAGAAGAGGCATTGTGTTTTAGAGGTCAGGCAGCTTCTCATTCCAGCATTCTGCATGGCCCCTTCAGCCGCTCAACATGGCCTATCAGTGGTCAGGCTGGATGTGGCTGGGGTGGACAAAGGGTTATATCGGGTTTATGTGGCAAGGTTTTGGCAGCAGGGGTGGCCTCTGTGAGAAGAATCCAGAAGCTGCTCCGTTTTAGATAAGGCTCAGTTTCAGCCGGCTCCTAAGGGACTCACTGCTGCCCAGAGTTCAGCCAATAAGTGATGTTGTTTGTACCTTTGTGAGAGCAGATTTAAGAATGGGAAAAAAAAAAACCTGCTGCATAACAGCAACTAGGAGAGGGAGGAGTGAGAAACAGCCTTGCAGGCACCAAGGTCAGTGCAGCAGGAGGGCAGGAGGTGCTCCAGGTACGCAACAGCACTTCCTCTGCAGCCTGTGGAAAGGCCTCTGGTGGAGCAGGCTGTCCCCCTGCAGCCCACGGGTACCACAGTGGAGCAGATCTCCACGCTGCACCCTGTGGAGGAGCCCCCGGTGCAGCAGGTGGACCTGCCCTGAAGGAGGCTGTGGCCTGTGAAGAACCCCTGCCAGAGCAGACTCCGGGCCAGAGCTGCAGCCTGTGGAAAGGAAGCCACGCAGGAGTTGGAGGCCTAGGGGATGCTGCTGCCCGTAGGGGATCCAGATTGGAGCAGCGTGCTCCTGATGGATGGACCCCACGGTACGGAGCCCTCTTCTTCTTAAAGAGCTGCTGTCTGTGGGAAGCCCAGGCAGGATCAGTTCAGAAGGACTGTATCCCATGGGAGGGACCCTACATAGGAGCAGAGCCAGGGAGTGACTCTGCAGGAGCAGCGGAGGCAAAGCGCTATAGACTGCCCCCCATTTCCCTGTTCCCCTGTGCTGTTCAGGGTGAGGAGGTAAAAGAGGATGGATGGAGGGAAGGTGGTTTTAGTTTGTTTTCTTTGTCTCTCATTTCTCTAGCTTGTTAATAATAGGTAATTGTTGAGTGATCTCCCTGTCCTTATCTCAGCCCGAGCCATTTTTGTTCTATTTTCTTCCCCTTTCCTTTTGAGGAGGGGGAGTGAGAGAGTGGCTGCCCAGCTGGGTAAAACCACCACTAGGGTCATCAACACAAGACTCTTAGCATGACACAGATTATGGCACACAGGAACATCTGCAACTGTGCCCTTGGCCTCTGTCACCTTGTCCATGGAGCAAAAACTGAAATTCCTGAGCCTCTCTTCTGACCAGCAAAGGCTTGATGATGGAAACTCAATAAAGTAGCTCTGGGAATCCTTGTGAGCTGTAGCTCCTGGATGGAGTAAGACCTGACAGTCCTTGGGAGCACCTTTCTGCAGGGTCTGTAGCATCCTCTGCCCTGCCACAAGATCCCCAGCGCAGCAGGGTTCAGAGTGTCCACTCTGGCCTCCGTTCCAAATGCTACACAAAACCAGTAGTGGGATACCATGGCACTGAACACCAACCAGAGGAACGCTGGCATGCCTTGTGGTGAAGACTAGGAGGGGGAGACAAATCCAACACACAGCACTGGTGGGACGATGGTGAACATCATTATAGAGAACACTGAATTTAGTAATTTCTCTAAGTATTTCTTCCTCACAGCACTGACCCAGACCTTGGAGAACCAACTGCTAGCAGCCAGACTATTTTTTCATGAAATCCTCACAAGCCTTAACTCATTTGCATCACTACATAATCACACTGGAATTTCCCCACACCTCTAAGTAGCCTGCTGCTCCTTGTATTTACCCCACAAGCTCTTGACTAAGCAATCAGAAACTTTCAGCAATAAAATAATTTGTTCACGTATTCCATTTTCTTCAGATGCATTTACAACCGGGGTTACAGTGCCTCAAATAAATTAAGTCACATCCCATCAGAGCCCTTTGAAACCTGTCTCAGGGTTAGTTTCCCACAATGAAACGAGTACAGTACTCGTCTACCTGATGGAGTTAGATGTAGTATCACTCTGAACTGACCTACATCCCACTTGTAACAAGTACAACAAACCTATGGCACAGGCATAACTGCCTGACAGCACTGCTCACAATAACCTAGATTTGAATGCATGCAGAATATCAGAAGTTGGTGCACCCCTCTCTCACCACAAACATAAAGGTAATTTAAGCTAGAAGGTTTTTCTCTCTCAGATAGATGTGAGAGCACAGAGAGTTTCAGGTCTGACCTACCATCTGTGCACAAAAGCAGTACTTGAAGAATCCTCATCATGGACAAGGACCCACTGTGCCAACAGTTCTACAAACTAGAAAAAATAGTCTTATTCTAACAGACACTTGTGTTCTGTCACTTTAAAAAAAATGAGAATGCTTACCAGTTAGCTTAGTGTAGGCTTCCATGTCTTCCATTGCTGTAGAAATCCGGTACAATTTTCCTTTAGAGCCTTCTATTTCAAAAAAACGGTCTGCTTTTTGAAAGGCTTCTGTAATCCTAGTTTGAGGCAAAAGTAAGACTTCAGTATCATCTTTAAACACTTTATTGCTTTAGAGTAAAAACAAAAAAATGCTTTACCACACTATAAATAGGAGACTAATTAAACTGCATCCCAAACGTGCAGCAGAGCCTGACCTCATTGCAATATATCCTAAGTCCACTATGTTGTGCTTCAGACTATGAGCTTGATAATGCTCAGATGGCTGCAGAACCGTGCAAGACAGTGACGGTCAGTCAGCTGCAGTGAGGCTACCTCATAGATGACCACATCCTTTTTACAGACCTATTGCTCTGGAAGTTAATAGAGTGAACACAAAGCTTCGTAAAGGTAAAACCCATGTATGTGCAGTATTTTTTCGGGTGGCAAATCCTAATGCTCTACAGGTCAAGTTTTTCCAAAGCTCTCAGTACCACTTGCTGTCATTTCTAGGTTGTATGCTCACTTGGATAGGCTGCTATAATTATGGTAAGCCAAGAACTACATTTCTTGGCTGTTTTGTTTTACTTCTTACACATAGGTCCTACCAAACCTTAGGATTTTTATCCAGGGTGTAACTCACTGCTCTAGAGAACCACTGCACAATGAGCAGCAGATTGTGAAATTAAACCATTCACAAGTAATTTTTGTATTGTATAACCCTCTACATTGCTTTTTCCAAACTCAGCAGATGCTTACTCAGCAGCCAAGACCATTACTTGGGAATACCAATATTTCTTCTGCTTTTGAAGAAGAAATAAAAAGAACGTTATCAGGAAACTTCTATAGATATCAAGAGAAGTACAAATGCTGGTAGGCAACCAAATTGATCCTGAACAATTCCTGCTGTGGCATTACACAAAGACAGGTAAGCTTGCTCCTTATTTTAGTCTGCTAGTAATCTTAACATTAACCAGTCAGTTTGAGACAAGCACTCTCTTTAACATGTAGATAAAGATTCAAAATCTGCTGTCAGCAGTTACAACAGCAGAACTACAAATCAGTCCAGTGCTTCTTCAGGGCATTATAATTTGCCTCTAGTCGAATTTCCTGTGGAAGGATAATGCTGTCTGGCTAACCCTACCTCCCGTTCCTTTTGTTGTTGTTGTTTTTGCCTTTTTGTTGTTGCTGCTTTTTTATTTTTTTATTTTTTTTTAATTATTTACAGACTTCTTGACACTCTAAGCACTCTGTAAGTATACAGTATAAAGTCTACCCAGAGCCTTTTCTTCTCTAGGGGCTAAATAACCCCAGCTCTCTCAGCTTGTCTTCCTAGGAGATGTGCTCCAGCCCTCTGATCATCCTTGTGGTCCTCCTCTGGACCCACTCTAACAGATCCAGATTTTGGTCATACAGCCCAGTGGCTTTCATTGTACATCACAGTTTATAGATTAGTTTAAGATTTCAAATGGATATATAGTTTCAAAAAAATAAAATAAATGATGTGCAAGAAAAAGCGTGTATAATACTTGCATTATTTCAATGATATTGCCAATCTTATGCTGGTATGCTCGTCGATGCAGGCAATTCCGTGTGTGGAACATATCATACAAATTTCCAACTTCCTGCATCAAAAAAAAAAAAAAGAATCGTTTAATATTCACATTGTCTCAATTGCAAAACCAGAACAATGAATGGAATCAAACGAATTGATGCTTTTCATTTGCCGCAGAGCAGAATACTTATTTTTCACGATTTATAAATGTTAAAATAGACTCAAGCCATGGAAGAGTAGAGACTTGACAGCGACCCCCGACAACCCAGACAGAGAGGAGCACTTCTAGCTGGACCACACCCAATAGGTGATTATCTACTCACTCTCAGAAGGACTTGCCATGTGCCCTTCAAGAGGCTAGCCTCATCCCTCCCCGCCTGAGACCAGTAAATTCTGTCAGCAGCTCCCAGAGCAGCAACTACTTCAACCTCTTGGGCTGCAGAGCATCCATCTGGCAGCCCCCTTCAATGCAACACGTGGCTACACCACCCTGCCCAAGGCTGGCTTTACCGTGCCTTAGCTTTCTGCAACCTGCTGATACACCTCACAGGTATTTTGCTACTGAGTGCTGCCTCTGCTCGCACACTACTTACCTTGTCACGGGCACAGATATGCTTCTGGTTTTCTACTTCACAGACCCGAGTGAATTTAATTAACCGCCTATAATCAAAATTATTCTGGATTCCTAGGTGATGGCAATCCCTAAAAACATTCCACAGAAAATGCTTAACAATGAGCTCATACTTGTAAATATTGCAACATTGTTTTAGTAGGAACTTAATAAAAACAGAAACTGTAAGATTTGTACCTTGCAAAATAATCCCATTTGTCAACATCAATGCCATTTTTTTTGTTAGCTACTATCTCATACAGGAAACTCTTCTCCTTTTGTCGACCACGGTAGGGCCACTAATAACACAGGAACAAAGAAAAAAAATCAGAAATAAGAAATTAAACGGTGCGAGCAATGTCAGAATAATTTTTATAAACTGTGCCAATATATTTTTTCTTGCCTATGGTAAACATTCAACCCCAAACTAATGAAGAACAAAGACAATAAAAGAGCGTTCAAAAGCTATTCTGGGCATTAGAAATCCAGAACAAGGGTGTAAGCAGATGATTTCCCAGAATATCCGGAAGAACAAAAGTCACGTACACTACAAGTACTTAATTTTCCATTCTACTAAAAGGAAACAGAGCTCTGAAATGCAAAAAGCAACATGTAACAACAGAGGGGAAGAGACTGGAATTACTTAACCTTCAGGGGAATTAATTAAACCCACAGACATCACTCTCTTGCAGTCTTCTGCAATTTCTGCAATCAGCTATGCAACTTCATAGAACATACTTTTAAAACAATTATTTAGATTTTTAAAAAATAATTGTTCAAACTGCCAGCTACTTAAACTCCTAGCCCACAAATGAGGAATGATTCAGCCATGAGGCAAATGGGAAATCAACACCAAAATAATAAAATACAAATTGCAAGTAAATATTTCCATGAACATTTAATGTTTCTCTAGTTAAATAAAGATTGCCATAAACTGGCCTTGAAATTTGGTAGAGGGGAAGGGAGGTATTATCTAAGATATATATAAACAGATACACGGTTTTAATTTTAACTGCATTGCAGATATATTAAAATTGATGTGAATAAGAATAGAAATGTGTAAACAGTGGGAGGAGAGCACTTCAGGCATAAAAATATTCTGTACTGATCACAAAATGCTCTGTTACAGGGACAATGATCAGGAGCGCAGCACCCAAGAGTAAAATTGAGAAATGCATTGTTTTTGTCTGGACCAGATGGCCTACTGCAAGGTGACATCATCACAACACAGGTACTCATCAACAGAAGAGCCTGTACTCTGCTAAGACCACCACAACTCAAATGACCTCCAGCAGAAAACTGCTACTTAACACCAGGAGGATGTCCAGATTGGTACATACCACATGTGACATTCCTTTTCCTGTTATTCTGCTGGAAATTAGGCATAAAGTCCAAATAAGAAAAAAATAGACAATGGGTAAGAACTTGGCCCAAGATCAATGGTAGCAGCAGGCAGCAAGTTTTGTGTTCAGATGACTGCAAATGGGTAAAATCAACTTGCATGGCTGTCCCTATTGTCTTCCTGTTAGATCCTGGACTGAGTTTTTTTTATGCCAAGTTCCCTATGCTTTGTCATTAGAGCACTCCAGTACACATGGTAGCACTACACACTAGTACAAGAGAAAATAACGGGTAAGTGCTAACATTTATGGGTAATGCTTGGGACAATATGCAAATTTTTATTAGGACCAGATTGTCATGACAGATCTCCCACTGGTGGGCTCTTAATTATGGTAGCAACTGAATGGATATCATTGAAGAGATGACAAGAGTTGTAAAATGAAGAGTGATTACTTGATTCTTTTATAGAGTTACAAAGATGATTAATGATGATCTCTTCTTCCTTGTCTCGAGGCAAGCCATTTCTTCAAATCTTATCCCTGCCTCTGTATGTGTTACTGCAATAAATCCAAACATTTTGCTACTGTCATCAAAGATAATGAGGCTCTCTCTCTGGCACTCACCATATAATTGGGCTGTGCTTTGCATCACTCACTGCCTCATCTCTGCCAGTTCTTAGTTCTGTTATCCATTATTAGACTGTTAACCTAAACTGTGTTTTCTTTGTATGGCCACTTAAAAACATGACCTCATCACCAGCACCTTCAATGTATTCAGTAAATGCATTTCCTCTAATCTGAAGACTTTGAGGCAAGAACTTTACAGGAAGATGTGAGCACATAGCATAGCAAAACTAGCACCTAAGGAAAAAAAATAAAATAGCACTTTTCTCTAGAATCCTTCCTTCAAGGATTCTCAGAATTTACTGGGTCTTCACAAAAATATAGAAAATAAATTGTAAAAAAAGCAAAAGTTATCTACTCTCTTAGTAAAATGTAAGACATTTGTTGTTATAACCACAGTAGAAATACAGTGACTCACCAATTTCTCACAAATGTTTTCATCTATAGGTCCTCCAATTTGTTCCTTGATGAAGGTCATATCTTCTTCCAGGACAAGACCATATGACTTCATGACTTCTTCTAGTCTATTAGATGTGATTAAGTGCTCAAACATTTCAACAGAAGCAGTTTCATGCTGTGAAAAATACTTGAACGTTACATTACAAAGTTCATGCACCTTTCCTGTGGTGACACAGCTTTCTCCTAACCCTGGAAGGACACCTGAGCATGGGAATGTGAAAGTGCAGCACTTGGGTCATTTTCTGTCCATTTTGTATCTACACAACAGGAAAACACCCTGTCTGCAGGGTCCAGAAACAAGCTCTTCCACTGAGAACACTTAATTATACATTTTTAACAAACAGCAGTGACTGTTACAATGTAAAAAAAAAAAAAAAAAAAAAAAAAAAAAAACTAACAAAAAAACCACTAACGAAGTCTGCTGTGCAGTAAATTAACAAGTTTACTCAGCTGATTTTCCTAGTATTTAATAGCTGACAAAAACCTGAAAGGACTGTGTTACATTTTATTAAGAGAAAACAACGCTTGAAACTATTCAAAGTTTCAGAAAGTTTAAATTCTAAATACTGTATAAAACATCCTGGCTTTGAAACATCTTAAACTGAAAAGGAACCTCCCAGTTGTTTCACATATTTAAAATATGTGCAGGAGAAAGCTAGCACTACATGTTTTAAGGTATGAAGCCCTAATGAGTTCTGTCTCTTTAATACCTCACCACAGGGAATGACAAGACCCAGACATTTCTTTTTCCACAGTGTCACCCAGTGAGAGGTAGTAGCACCCAGTGAGAGGTGGAGGAGGACATGCTTGCACAAACACATCTCAAGACATTACACAGCAGCTCAAGAGCATTTTCACCTTCAGGGAGGAGATGCTGGTGACAAATGTCACCAGCCCCCACTTACTTATCACACCTCTGTATCTGTTCACAGTCACACTAACAGGGCAGATACTCCCCAAACAAAGAACAAGAAAATCATTATAAGACCATGAAACAATTTTCTGTTTTTCAGTTATACCATGAAAACAATGCAATAAGAAAAGATTATGGTCACTATATGCTCACAGACATTGACAATCTTTAAAGATGAATTATCTTCCCTTTAAGAACGTGAGTTTTCTCTTTTTACTTTAGTTTTGAAATGCCTACCTTCCACTTCAAACCTTCACGAGCAAGTGGAATAAATCTTCCATCAAACATGTGTGAAAACGGTCCGTGACCTTAGATATAAAGATTATTCAGGTTTAATCTGAGACATGGTTGTCAATAAAAGTACCTTGAGCAAGCTGAGGATCTGCATTCCCTTGTATTTGATTTGATCTTGACATCATCTATGAAGAAGATTCAACTACAGCAAGTACACCTCACTAACACGTCATCTTAAGTACTACTGCACTTAACATAGATGGTCCCATTACTGACACCACAGGAAAGTATTGCAGTAACACTGAGTACGTTAATTGCTCTGTACCAGCTCTGAAGAAAATAAACAGCATTATAAATTAATAATAAATTTTGAAAGGGCCACTAATTTTCTCTCTGAGATGTTACTGGAGGTTTTGAGAGACTTGAGGACATCATGGAAGGAAGCACTTGACCTCTGAGGAAGAACTGTAAAAAAAAACTTTTTAAAAAAAACACAAAAAACCTGGCTAAGAGTGGCTACATATTCACCAACTGGATTTGCCTCTACAGAGGTACTATGAACCAAACATGAACAGATGAATCCTGTCTTGGAAAATGGTCATGAACTGAGGAGCCTGAAACAGCTGTCATATTCTGTTCTCACAGCCAACTCTTCCTTCAGGTTAGCTTTCAAAGAGAAACAAGCCAGCTCAACTGTTGCTCGCTCACCCAAATCATGACAAAGACCCGCAATTT
This sequence comes from Heteronetta atricapilla, assembly GCA_011075105.1. Lineage (NCBI taxonomy): Eukaryota > Metazoa > Chordata > Aves > Anseriformes > Anatidae > Heteronetta > Heteronetta atricapilla. The sequence goes on from CM021750.1 coordinate 795,631, forward strand.
CTACACAGAGGATGTCTCGCTGGGTTATATCCAATTCTGGTTGTCTGTCCTTCAGTGCACGAGCCAGGCATCCTGCTAGGTACCCCACCCTGTTGCAGGACAAAAATAAATAAATAAATAAAAGGAAGTGAATATAATAGCATTTCAGCTTGAACAGGAAAAGAGCAGTTCACCTGTTCTATTTTGCTACTTTAAGACACAGAGTTGACTGAAACATAGCACACAACACCGTAATGAAAACCTGACCTACAAAATGATCAGAGAAACATTTTTTTTCCTGTAGTAGCTTTAGCCATCAGTAACGCATCTGAATGCAAAAAAAAAAGCAAGAGATAACATGGAAGAAACAGTATCTTAACACAATACTCTGACAGCTCTAAGCATTTTCTTCTTTCCCATAAATACATGACTTAAAATCAGCCTTCCATTTTGCTTCCAGTTTAAACTTTCTCAGCATTCTCCCCTTAATTAAAGCAAAGCTTCAGGTATTTCCAACCTTGCAGACATTTGCTTTCTTATAGTCATTATGGGCTCAAAACCCTGCGGGAAAACAGACTCCCCTAGCAGATTGACCTAGTCTAATCAGAATCACAGAACTGTAGGGGTTGGAAGGGACATAGGGGAGATGCTCCAGGCCCCATATCATCTTTGTGGCCTTCCGCTGGTCTCCTTCCAGGAGATCCCTGTCTTTTTTGTAGAGGGGAGCCCACAACTGGACACGGTACTTCAGGTGAGGCCTGACCAGGGCAGAGTAGAGAGGATCACCTCCCTTGACCAGGATCCCCTTGGCCTTCTTGGCCACCAGGGCACACTGTTGGCTCACAGCCAACCTGTCGTCCACCAGGACCTCCGGGTCCTTCTCCACAGAGCTCCTCTCCAGCAGGTCACCCCCCAGCCTGTACTGATACATGTGGTTGTTCCTTCCCAGGTGCAGGACTCTACACTTGCTCTTGTTAAACCTCACTTGGTTTCTTCCTGCCCAGCTCTCCAGCAGTACAGGTCTCACTGTATGGCAGCACAGCCCTCTGGCGTGTCGGCCACTCCTCCCAGCTTTGTATCATCGGTGTACTTGCTGAGGGTGGACACTATTCCCTCATCAAGGTCATCCATGAAGATGTTGAACAAGTCTGGACCCAGCACTGACCCCTGAGGTCACAAACTAGTCACAAACACAGGCCTCCAGCCAGACTCTGCTCCGCCAATCACCACCCTCAGAGCTCGGCCAGTCAGCCAGTTCTCAACCCACCTTGCTGTCCACTCCTCTATCCCACACTTTCTCAGCTTTGCTAGCAGGATGTCATGGGAGACAGTATCAAAAGCCTTGCTGAAGTCAAGGTAGATGACATCCACTGCTCTCCCCCCATCTACCCAGCTGGTGATGCCACCACACAAGGCAACGAGGTTGGTTGAGCAGGATTTCCCCCGGGGAATCCATGCTGACTACTCCTCATAACCTTCTTCTCTTCCAATTGCTTGGAGATAGCCTTCAGAACAAGCTGTTCCCTTTCCAGGGACAGAGGTGAGACTGACTGGCCTGTAGTTTCATGGATCCTCCTCCTTGCCCTTTTTGGAGACCAAAGTGACACTGGCTATCCTCCAGTCTTCAGGCACCTCAGCAATCACCTCTGACAACTCTCTCAGCACACGAGTAAGTAGTTTTACTCCTTTATTTGACAGGAGGCTATATCAGATGCCTCAGTAGGTACAATAGTAGTATTTTATAATGTATGTATATATATAGTATGGTAATATTTCATAATGGATAGCCATGGAATAACTTCACTGTGTGAGCTCATTACATTATTGCCAGTGTATTTCCTGAAGCACCTCAGCTTACGCCTCATCCTTTTACTTTATGTCAGTGCAATAGCCAAGGTCCATAACAGTCACAAAGGCATTTTGTTCTTCCTTTTTCCCATTTTAACAACAGTTTATGACAACTATTTCAATCCCTTTTATTCATTTAATTTCAGTGAATGGGCCCTCTGTTCTCACGATATGAAAACAGCAGGAATGAATGTAAGAGAAGCAGTCCTGTAAAGTGTTCATGAGCTCCAACCCAACTTCCTTTTCTACTTGCCTCAACAGTTCCAAGAGTTCCACTTGCTGAACATCTTAAAGCAAGACAAAGTTTTATGACAGAAGGTAATATCTGAGTTGTATTACCTCAATGTTTGTTAAGTCCGTAGGGCCTCAGAGATTCACTCCAGAGTACTGAGGGAGTTATGGGATATATGAGGATATTAGAGTTGGACCCCTCTCAGCAATTTACCAAAGGTCATGGGAGTCTGGGGGGCTCCCTGCTGACTGGAAGCTGGCCGATGTTGTACCTAATGACAGGAAGGGCATGAGGGAAGACCCAGAAAGCAAGAAACCTGTCAGTCTAACCTCAGTCCCTGGGAAAGTTGTGGAGAAGATTGTCCTGGGGGATACTGAAAAGCACGTAAAGAACAAAGCTGTTCTTTAAACATCATCTGTGACAAATGGTTTCACACTACATTGGGAGATGAACTGTCTCGATGGTAGAGCTCAAAGGGTGCTAGTGAATGGGGCTGCATCTGGCTGGTGGCCGATCACCAGCGGCGTTCCCCAGGGCTCATTTCTAGGGCCAGGCCTGTTCAGCATCTTTGTCAGTGATCTGCCGGCAGCAGTGGGACGCACCCTCACAAGTCTGCTGATGGCACCGAACTGGGAGGTGCTGACTCCCTGCAGAGGCCTTGCAGAGGGATCTGGAGAGATGGGAGCATTGGGCAGTCAACAAAAGGCAAGGCTGGGTGCCACCCCTGGGATGGAGCAGTGCCAGACACGGGCACAGCCTGGGAAATGTGTGCCTGGACAGCAGCTCAGCAGGATGGGGCCTGGGGGTGCTGGGGACAGCAGCTCAGCACGAGCCAGCAGCGAGCCCTGGCAGCCAAGGGGGAAAAAACACATTTTGGGGTGCATTAAACACAGCACAGCCAGCTGGTCAAATGAGGTGATTGTCCCTCTGTTTTCTTTTGGTGGGGCCTCACCTGGAATACTGTGTGCAGTTCTGGTCCCCACGGTATGAAAACGATGCTAAGGTCTTTGAAAGCATCCAGAGGAGGGCAACAAAGCCAGAAAAGGGGCTGGAAGGCCTGTCCTGTGAGGGGACGCTGAGGGCACCTGGGTGGTCCAGTCTGGAGGAAAGGAGGCCAAGAGGCAACCTTGCTGCTCTCTGCAGCTTCCTGAGGAGGAAAGCTGGGGACCGATGGCAGGATGTGCAGGAAGGGCACAAAGTTGTGCCAGGGGAGGGTCAGACTGGGCATCGGGAAAATATTCTGGACTGTGAGGGTGGCCAAAGGTTGGAAGAGGCATTCTAGCAAGGTGGTTAGTGAAGTGTTCGACCCTGTCAGTGTTCAAGAGGCATTTGGGCAATGCAGTTGTTACTGTGCTTTAACTTTTGGGTAGCCCTGAAGAGGTCAGACAGTTGGACTAGATGATCTTTGAAGGTCCCTTCCAACTGAGCTGTTGTATACTTTTATTAGAGAAAATTTTGCTTTTTTTTTAATTATTTTTGTTCTTACTGTGCCAGTAAGTACAAAAAGCCCCCTCTCTTCTATTTTAACCCTATAGAAATCTTCAAAACCATTTATAAGTTGAGAATAACTGTCCTAAGTTTATCTATATGGATTAATTGAACTGTTTGAAAGAAAAGGTTGTTGCTACCACTGGAGTTTTCAGGTTTCTGGTTTGTTAATGCTCCTTGTGTTTTTTCTCTTCAGATTCATAAGATAAAGTCAATTCACTTCCGCCTTACTGATGTGATCCTTTTGCAATAGTCATTTACATCTTGTTAGCATCATGGGGGGCAGTGGCCAGACTTTAGTACTACAAATGCAAGTTTAGGCTGGCCAGATAACCTGAACAAAAACATCGATTAAGTTTAATTTCTTTGCACCTTGGAATATACCTTCAAAACAAGCTTAAACTTTTCATTAATTGGCATTTTTTGTGGAGTGTGAATGATCTAGCAATACCCCGGAAATCCTCATGCCTGTGACCTGTTTCTCTTTAACTTATATTACTGCTAGCCTGACAATTTGGCATCGATTGCACAAAGCACACTTAACTACAAATGCAAATATTACAACTAAAGCCTGTTTTAGCTGTTCTGGGAAATCTAAGAGGATTGCATCTGTCTGACAGGTCATTTATAGCAGCCTCAGTACTCTTCCCAGGCTTATGCTTTTAAATTCAATTTTCAGCTGGGGAGAACATACAGAACTCACAGCCTCTAATTAACATTACCAGAAGGAAAAGAAAGGCAGAAAGCATTGATCAATATTAGGAGTTTCTTTATCTCTCTTTAGTAAATGAAGTCCAAGAGAACAGCCTATAATCACGAAGGATAAATGGAAAGATTCATGTGACAGAAAATGCCATCACAACAGTCTTCATAAACCCTCAAAGGTAAGTAACGTACCTTGGCTGGCACTCTACACCAGTGGAGCCAATATCAGGGAAATACAAATACAAGAAATGTGCATACAAGACTGTGTTACCTTACCCTAAGGAGTGTTCAAAGCGGTTGTGAGAGGCTCCTGGAAAAACAAAGTAAGTGCCACCCAGCTGCTTAATGTATCGCAGGCGCTGAAACTGAGGTGTGTCAATGATGCGAACAAGAAGAGGGTGCATTTCAATATGCCCATGAACTGGATCATTAAAAACCTACAAAGGCCAAACAACAATGCAATGAACGTTTAAAATATGACTTTAAGAATAAATAGGCACAAAGGTAAATGGTATCCAGTAGGGTCAGGTATTTGGTGGGAGAGATGGTATTGGTGATTACTTGATTTCACCTTTAAAATAGACACATCCCAATCCTATATCAAGATTTATACTGCAGAGCTACTTAGGCATGACATCAGAAAAGACAAAGCTGTGCACATCAGGTGGTGAGGGAATTCCAGACAAAAATGTCTAGAAGCGTTACTTGCATTTGTTTAATTCCAATATTTAACACTTGGGAAAACCACTGTCTAGCTACCTCTGCTATTCCACTTAAAGGAAGGTACTGCAATACATGTCTGGGATCACAGAATGGTTTGGGTTGGAAGGGACCTTAAAGATCACCCAGTTCTAAGCCCCTGCCATGGGCAAGGACACCTCCCACCAGACCAGGCTGCCCAAAGCCCCATCCAGCCTGGCCTTGAAAAAGTCAAGGGATGGAGCATCCACAGCTTCTCTGGGCAACCTGTGCCAGTGCCTCACCACTCTCTGAGTGAAGAATTTCTTCCTTACATCTGTTCTAAGCCTGAACACTTTTGGTTAAAGCCATTACCCCTGGTCCTACCACTACATTTCCTGACAAAGAGTCCCGCACCAGCTTTCCTTTAGCCCCTTTAGGTACTGTAGGGCTGCTACAACATCTCCCCAGACCTTTCTCTTCTCCAGGCAGAACAGCCCCAGCTCTCTCAGCCTTCACAAAAGCGGTGCTCTGACCCTCTGATCATTCTCATGGTCCTCTGTTGGACTCACTTCAACAGGTCCATGCCCTTCTTGTGCTAGGAACCCCAGAGTTGAACATAGGGCTCCAGGTGGGGTCTCACAAGAGCAGAGCAGAGGGGGAGAATCCCCTCCCTACATCCTGCAGGCCACACTGCTTTTAATGCAGCCCAGAATGCAGATGGCTTTCTGGGCTGCAAACTCACATTGCCGGCTCGTGTTGAGCTTGTCATCAACCAACACCCTCAAGTCCTTCTCCTCAGGGCTGCTCTCAATACCCAATAAGAAGTGTCTGGTTTGACACTGCCTTTTTTTTTTTTTTTTTAAGCCAAGTGAGATTTTGCAGGGTGGAAATGATGTTTCTACTCTTTTTCATAAAAAGAAAACACAAAACCCAAGACAAACAAAATCTGAAGAAGTACTCCCTGATTACCTCTAGGTTAGCATTACCTGAACAATGACTCAATGATTTCTACAATAACATAAACACGCAGATTTAATCCTTGCATCACAAGAAAACATAAATCATTTCATGATACACTTATCTCAGTAAAATACTGAGGCAAGTAAGTTTTTTTTTCCCCGTGTTCTCTCTACTCCTGTTGCCAAACTGGCAGTGCTGCAGTCAGATGCACAGACAACAGAGGAATGCATGCTGATGGGCTGGCCTGGCCTGGGTTAAACTAACACACACCACTGTGAGAAACTGTCAGACACCACAAGCAGCAGAAGCAAAAAAGAAGTCTGTTAACACAGACCTGAGGCTAAACTAACAAAAACCAAGAAGGGGACATTCCACAAGACAGAAGACGTGAAAGGAGAGCTTCAAACAGCAGCTCATTTACCCCTCCAATCTCCCACAACCACCAGGTGCCCCCATCAAGCTCCTAACTGCCGATTTTAACAATTTTTCTCGTTAACATGGTTTTTGAAAGAACATTGACTATCAAGAAGAAGGGCTTGGAGCGTGCTGCTCTGCAAAGGAAAAGCACCACTGCAGTGCTGGCTGGCAGGACAGAGCCAACAGGAAGGGAAGCAGAAAGACAAAGACAAATTGCTGCAAGTGCCAGCAGGGCGCTAGAAGCAGAGTCCCCCAGAGAGCACCACTGTTACCTTCATTACATCCACTGTCTGTCTCAGTTTGTTCAGGCAGGCGAGCACCTTCAATCTCTCAGCTGGGAGGCTAGAAATAAAATAGTAACAGATTATTTGAGAGCAAAGTTTGCTAGGTATTTTCCTTGACAATATATATGGAATTACTTGTGTGAGTTCATATTACTCTGATGTGCATTAACTCTTTTATGGAAATATATATTTTTGTGGTTTTTTTTTTTCATAAAAATATTGAAAGCATTTATCCTTCTAAAGTCAAAGAGACAAGGAAGAGAATAAATACCACAGAAGTTGTCTGTAAAGCAGTATAAGTGTGCTGAACCACTGAAGCATAAATGATGCAATTTTGCTAAGAACCAAGTCTTATAGTTCATAAAGATATTTTGCTGTCATTTTTAATAAACCATTAAAGGTCTCCTTCATGATATACATGTAAACCTTCAATACAGCACTCTGCTGTAGTCACAGAAGACTTAGAACATAGGCAAGACAAGTCCTGAGGAAGAGATAATACAGTTCATTACACCCACTTTTGTTAACTCTATCTGCAAGTTTCGTCCTTGAGCAAACTGGTTTCAGCCTCAGTACAACAGCAAACAGTTTACCAATAAAAAACACAGTTACCTTTTGCACTCTTCAGCAATTAACCATTCTGAGTCCAACTTTACATCAGTCTTTGAATTTAAAGTTTAATAGAAATTAATACCATAAATTGTCAACTAATAACAAAAACAAATACAGCCAGGTGCACTGAGTATTTTCGTCTCAATAACTTAATAATTCACAGTCCATAAAAATGTTAAATGCATGTGATGCATGAGCTCCTGGTGAGTTTTTTTGTTTGCTTGTCTTAACCAGTTTGTATCCCTGACCCCAGCAGAGGAGTTCTTGGCTGCAGCCGGTGCTGCTGTCACTTGCAAGCCTTCAGCTGCCTCTGCTCGCAAGCAAGATAAAAAGCACTGGCAGTGATGCTCAGACCAGCATGTTACTTCACACCTTGAGCAGCTCAACCTGTAGGAATGCTCACAAACTCTCAGATAATTACAAGGGAGTTCCTGAATGAGACCACTATTTACAGGGCAAAAGAAAACAGCTGAAACTGAAAACAAGAGGAGGACCACCTGCATATCCCTGTCCTTCTCCGCTACAATAAGATGAAGAACTTGGGCATGGTGAGCAGAGGAACTCTTCACTCTTCTGCAGCCACCAAAACTGAAACTCGCACATATCTATCTTCATGCTCCCAGGAAACACAATTGCAACAGCTCTTTGAGGTCTGTTCAGAAAACGGGACCAAGGACATTCAACTGCTGTCTGTAAGATACATATAACCTTTGCAACTACGTGTCTGGCTAACTTGGACAGGATGAACCCTTGGGGTGGTAACCAAGCACCACCCTCAAAAACAGTTCAGGACATTTAAGATTTTAAAAAGTAACACCAAACCTGATGTAATTTCTAATTACAGCTAAGGGGTCTTTGGGGGATATCACTTAAAAGCATGCTAGTAACGCTGATCAAATATCACAATCATGTTTTTGAAAGAGCCATAATGAAGCAGGAGGTACACTGACACCATCATACAGCCATGCCGTCAGATAACACCTGCTCAACAGGACATTTTGGGTCACACAAAGTACCTGAACTTAGTCACATTTACAGGAAGGTAAGGCAATGCATAGCAGTAAGCATTAAGCAAGGGACAGCACTGCTCCTCCAAGTGCTGAGTACGTGGCACAGGCTGTTGGTTGGAAGCACCTGACTGTACTTTTAAATGCCACAGAAATTCAGGAGCGAGGAGAATATTCACTGGAATATTATCAGGCACGTACGGGGGATGGCACATGGGCATCTACCCACTACTACTTGAGAAGTGACTGCAGCTACAGAAAGAGCAAAGGACATATCTGTGCTATTTACACTGTAGTTTGTTATACAACTACCTGTGCAAACATTGTCCACAAAGAGCATAGCCAGATGTGTTTTGTTTTGTTTTTCCTCCAGAAACTCACCTCTAGCAGGGCTGTATTACACATTGCTAACACAGCTCTCTACACTGTAGGACACATCTGATGGAGGTGCTCCCGGCCAGACTGGTGCTGCAGATGGATGATACAGAGGCAGGGAAGTCCATGCCTGACCTACCTACCAGTTGCTGGCTCCTGGAGGCAGGAACGCTGACCCCACTTTGGGGCTTGGTCTCCCGAAGACAAAGCATATTGCCAGTATGGTCACGGTGAGCATAAAATCACAAAGAGCTCTTTAGTGATCTTCAGAGAAGGAACAACCACAAGGAGTTGTTTACATTGTGCCTACATGATAGGACTGCCTCAACCAGAAGATTACAAACAAATCATATTTTAATACAGTTTTCTCAGGATGTGGCTGATGTAGTTCTTCAAACTGACCTTAAAGCAGCTGCCTTTGAAAGGGTGAAGACCATTTCCCCATCCATTCCCCTCCACCCTTTCCTGCTTCACCCATGCCCTCTCTTGCACCACAGACAAGGAAGAAAAAACCCACAGCTCCTCTCCTGCACCCATCAGGAACTGAACTATTCCAGAGATGTCAACCAGGCAGTCTCACTCACCACCTATATTCACTGTGCACCACACCTCATTCTGCACGGAACATCCACTTCTAGGAGCAGGAGAATGCGTAGACAACCCATAGCTCTGCCTCCAGGCCCCTGCTGTCCCAACTGCTCCTCTCTGTACAGTCTGAGAATGACAGGGAACTTTACTATAAGCGTGCAGTCATTACTGGTCTGACACAGAGAAATTATTAGTTATTGGAGGACATAGCATGCAATGCAAAAAAGCACAAGAAAGATCACTCTTCACTGCAAAGCCAAGCATAAGTTATATATATATATATAGATAGATAGATAGATAGATATAGATATATAAAAGCAAACAGCTCTAGCAATTTCTCATCCAATTGCCAATATTTTCAAGTCAACAGAATCAAGATGTCAGGCTGCACGGAAGTAAACACCTTACAGTACAAAACTTGCCAACACACATCATTCCATACGCCCCATACAGTTTCTGTACCGACTGGGAGCTATTCATGGCTGTTTGGCTCCGCACCGTCACGCCTGGGTACACACTGCACCAACAGGACTCGACCTACACGCATCTGAGAAGCCTCGAAGCAACCTCTGTCTGTCCTGTACGTACAAGCACCCAGTACGGGCACTTGATGCTCAAACAGGCACCGACGCACTAAAAGCAACCAGCCTGCCAGTGGTGTATAAACAGAAACCACTCTCTGCTTGTTCTTTCAGCTACACAAATGCCTTTGGCAACAGAAACTAAGAAAACCTTTAGCCACCTTCCTTGTGATACTTAAAACCACTCTCACAAAAAAAACAAAACCATCTTAATATCAACTTCTGCCAACATCTTACCTCCTCCAAAGCTCGACCCTTCTGCCTTGTCACCTTGAGCCACGCTGGCTCTCCTTTCCCCGCCAGCAGCCACACCCAGACTCTCACTCTCCGAACGCACCCTTCTCAAGCTGACAGCACTCTTCACCAGCCAAATCTCTAGACACCACAGAGATGGGGCCCGTCATCCTCATCACACTGTTAGCTCCGGCAACCTCACCTCCAAGCAGCCAACCCACACACCAACATGCTCAAAATCCTCCACACAGAAGCACAGCTCTGCACTTGTGCACGCCTGCCAAATAACCACACAGGGAACTGCCTTGGTACCGCTAACCACAACAATAGAAAATAACGTGAGAGGAGCAGAGGATTTGGAGATGTGGAGGAAGAAGACCCCAGGGCGCAGCTATGCCCCTCAGACCCGTAGAATCTTTATTTCCCTTCTGTTTCTGAAGGGCAAGAAAGCACATTTACCACCCGAACAACGACCAGGTTCGCAGGAGCTGCCGCCCCCCTCACTGCTGAGGGCAACGCCGGCGCTGCTGAAGCCGGCGCCCTGCTGCCCGGACTCCGCGCCGGAGGCAAGGCTCCCCCGCAGGCCCCTGCCCCGCGGGGGCACACCACGGTCTCTTTTTGCTCTTCCTGCGGGACGGAGGCCGCCCCGGCACCCCGGTGCCCCCTCGGAGCCCCGCGCCAGCGCCGCTCCCAGGCTCAGCGCGGCGATCGCTCGCTGCCGAGAGGCAAACCCTCGGGAAACGCCCGGCGCTCGCGGCGCGCGTCCTGCTCAGGCTTAACGGGCTGCTCCGGGAACCCCCACGGAGCTTTGCCGAGGGCGTCGGGCTTCTCGCGGCCGCGGCCCCCCCGCCCGCTCCGCGCCCCTCTCTCTCACCAGACACGCGTGACCTCCAGGGCGCAGGCGGGCAGGTCCAGCAGCATGGCCCCGGTGACGCCGCTCTCTGTGGGGACAAGCACGCGGTGAGCGGTGCGGGGAGAGCCGCCGCCCCCTTCCCCCACTCCCGGCCCCGCTGCCGTTACCTCGGAAGCGGCGCAGCAGGCTGGGCTCGCCCAAGCCGCTGCGCGAGAGGTGCTGGCAGAGCCGCTCCGTGTCCCACAGCCGCGGGTCGCCGTCGGCAGCGAGGCCGTCGGCAGCG